>BLSH010411234.1:141080-174025 GCA_018402905.1 Glandirana rugosa | reverse complement strand
TCCCTCCTCCTTGTATTTTTTGAAGGCCTTCTTTTTTGCTTTTATGTGTGCCTTTATGTCGGCATTAAGCCATACTGGTTTTTGATTAGCGCTTTTAATTTTATTTCCTGTTGGGATACACTGGCTAATACCTTTGTTTAGTGTGTTCTTGAAACACTCCCATTTTTCCTCCACATTCATTGTTCCTAGAATTTTATCCCAGTTAACATCTTCCAGCAAGGAGCGTAGTTTCTGGAAGTTGGCACTTTTAAAATTCAGTGTCTTTGTATTCCCCTTGCGTTTCCTATTTGTGTAATTTATGCTAAAACTAATTGTCCTGTGATCGCTAAGTCCTTCTCTGATCAAAGCTGGATCCTTCCACCTCTCCCTCTTGCCCCTATCTCTCCTATCCAGCCTGTGTGCTTTAAATCCACCATCTGTGCCCCTCACCACCGCCACATCCAGGAGTGATGACCAGTGCATTCAGTCCCGCAGTAGATAGGGCATCTCCTCCTGATGTCATCTATCTCCTTCTGTATGTTAAGAGGACCCTGATACTGGAAAGCCAACAGTAAGTGTCCACATAATATCAAAACTTGAGCAGCGCTAAATGTTATTCAATATGACAGGAATAGGTTACTACCCCTCCTTGCAATGATTTAGATTGCACTAATCACCATCAATATCCGTAGATGTACAGGGTGGGCCATTAATATGGATACACCTTAATAAAATGGGAATGGTTGGTGATATTAACTTCCTGTTTGTGGCACACTAGTATATGTGAGGGGGGAAACTTTTTAAGATGGGTGGTGACTATGGTGGCCATTTTGAAGTCGGCCATTTTGAATCCAACTTTTGTTTTTTCAATAGGAAGAGGGTCATGTGACACATCAAACTTATTGGGAATTTCACAAGAAAAACAATGGTGTGCTTGGTTTTAAAGTAACTTTATTCTTTCATGAGTTATTTACAAGTTTTTGACCACTTATAAAATGTGTTCAATGTGCTGCCCATTGTGTTGGATTGTCAATGCAACCCTCTTCTCCCACTCTTCACACACTGATCGCAACACCGCAGGAGAAATGCTAGCATAGGCTTCCAGTATCCATAGTCACATGACCCTCTTCCTATTGAAAAAACAAAAGTTGGATTCAAAATGGCCAACTTCAAAATGGCCGCCATGGTCACCACCCATCTTGAAAAGTTTCCCCCCTCACATATACGAATGTGCCACAAACAGGAAGTTAATATCACCAACCATTCCCATTTTATTAAGGTGTATCCATATAAATGGCCCACCCTGTAGTTATTGGATATACAAAAACCGAATCAAGATATAAGCAATCATTGGAAATGACTGGTGAATGTCCTTGCCAAATAACTATATTAATGAGAAGGACAGTCCTTGTAGGAGAAGTAGAAAGAGGTCCTGGATAGATGTAACACCACACCAGGCGCAAAGTGAAAAGAGGAGACACCCAACGTGTTGTGAAACACTGCATTCAATGTGAATCCTTCACCAGACAGCTTGTGTGCTTACCAGATATAGCTGGTAAAATCGCATATGGTTGTTCACCCTTCCGGGATCCCCCCACGGGGATAAAAGATCCTTTCCCACTGTAGTCGTTCCGAACAGAAGCACTCGGTGCACAGGACCAAACCGCAATGGATACCCAAAAGGTGTGAAAAAACCCCAATAGTGCAATCCAGTAAAATTTATGTAAATTTATTGAGAGTAAAAATATTGCACTTACATTGTATACATACGGAAACAGCAATGTACAAATAAGTTGGCCAGCACTCGCAAGACCGATCGTATCGTGTCCAATCATAGGGTGGTATCTTTAGCACGTCCTTTCCTTCCCTGACGTACGTTTCGTCTGAAAAGACTTTGTCAAAGGGGATAGGACGCGCCACTATACAAAAAGAAGACATGATAGGCAACATGCAGATTGTACAGAAATGTGAGCAATTGCCCAGAGTTAAGATGGCAAGCGACCGCCTTCCTGCCAGAGGAACTGAGGTCATGTTTTCTTTTTGCATATAGGGCGGTACGTTAGTGGCGCTTCCTATCCCCTTTGACAAAGTCTTTTCAGACAAAACGTACGTCAGGGAAGGACGCGCTAATGATACCACCCTACGATCGGACATGATACGATCGGTCTTGCGAGTGCTGGCCAGCTTATTTGTACATTGCTGTTTCCGTATATATACAATGTAAGTGCAATATTTTAACTCTTAATAAATTTACATAAGTTTTACTGGATTACACTATTGGGATTTTTTCACATCTTTTGGGTATCCATTGAGGTTTGGTCCTGTGCCCCGAGTGCTTCTGTTCGGAACAACTATAGTGGGAAAGGATCTTTTATCCCTGTGGGGGGATCCCGGCAGGGTGAACAACCATATGCGATTTTACCAGCTACATCTGGTAAGCACACAAGCTGTCTGGTGAAGGATTCACATTGAATGCAGTGTTTCACAACACTTTGGGTGTCTCCTCTTTTCACTTTGCACCTGGTGTGGCATTACATCTATCAAGGACCTCTTTCTACTTCTCCTACAAGGACTGTCCATCTCATTAATATAGTTGTTTGGCAAGGACATTCACCAGTCATTTCCAACGATTGCTTATATCTTGATTCGGTTTTTGTATATCCAATAATTACATCTATGGATACTGATGGTGATTAGTGCAATCTAAATCATTGCAAGGAGGGGTAGTAACCTATTCCTAACATATTGAATAGTATTTAGCACTGCTCAAGTTTTGATATATTGTATTTATCTCTTGGTTGTGAGATAGGGTAGTAGCTTATCCCCACCTTACTCAGAACTTTAGTGTTAATACGCATCTTTCTCCTCTAGCGCAGTATCAACATATGAATTAAGTGTCCACATCACCCAGGTAGCAACATGGCCACTCAAAGGAGGACCCTCCTCTTCCTCAAAGAAGAAGAGAGGAGACTTAGGACCCATCATGTGACCACAGAATAATTAACATATTTTGGGCATTTAGTTGAATTAGTTAAATTAATAGGGAACAAGAGGGGGTTGATAGAGTGGCCAGAGTTCAGCTTTAATTCAAATGTTGGTGTTTAATTTTGGATACAAATATTGAAATATTTCAATGTAATTTGACTGTTTAGGCAGCAAAATGCACCTTGAAATTTTATACGTTTTTAAAGTTCCTCTAAAATACTCCCTCAGGATATAGGATATCCAACTTGATTTCTAGAACAGCCCTTTAGTAAACATTATTGTTATGAGTAATTAGAAAATGAAGTGTAGAAGACTGCAGCTAAACCTTATTCCTCTGGGATTACAATGACTTCTTACACTTCAACAAGACAGATAGTGACTAGAGTGGATCGAACCCGTGGATGTTCGGGTTCAGTGGGTTCGGCCAAACTTCGGAAAAAAGTCTGGGTTCGATACCGAACTTGACCCAAACTTTATCCCAAACCCCATTGAATTCAATGGGGACCCAAACTTTTCAGCACAAAAATGACTGTAAAAGAGTCCCGGAAAGTGCTAGAGGGCTGCAAAATGATTTTAGAACAATAATCTGTCCCTTACAGCAACAGCAGGAACCTGACCCTATAGAACTAGGAGATGATTTTAGAACAATAATCTGTCCCTCTAAGCAGTAGACTCTTCCTAGTCCAGTCAGATATTTCTGTAATGCAGGATGAGATCTGCAATCTGTCCCTAAAAGCAGTAGTAGTAGTAATCTCTATTCTCTACCTATCTATCTCCAATCTGTGCACAGGCAGCATCCTCTCCCTACACTACCCAGAGAGCATGTGACATGCAGCACTGTGACTCCAGTCTCATATAGAGGCTGGGTCACATGATGCACTGGCCAATCACAGCCATGCCATTAGTAGGCATGGCTGTGATGGCTTCTAGGGAAAATCATGCTTGTTGATTGGCTGCCCTGCAGCTATTCAACATGCGTGATCAAATACCCGAACCCAGAACTCGAACCCAAACTTTTGTTTAAATGTCCGGGTTCGGGTCCGGGTCCGGGTCACGAACACCCCAAAGTTCAATACGAACCCGAACTTTATAGCTCGGGTTCGCTCAACTCTAATAGCGACATTTAAATACTTTATTTTCAAGACATGATGTTGCAATACAAAGCCTTTTTGGGAGAGTTTGTTGGTTACCTTACCATATTCTTTATAGATGGTATAGTGTCCATATCATACAGTGAGTTCTAACATGCTAAAAACAAAGTATATTAAACTGTATTCATGCCATAAACCAGTGTAACTGAGTGCCCATTTGCTTACCATGCTCAGATGCAGGACCCTTTAACTAATTTTCCCATAACCCCCTGGGTTCCTAGACATGCTCAAGGATGATACTGTAAGTTCTTCAGCTTCCCTCACCCAGCTCAGAGAGACCACTCTAGTTGATGAGGTAGCTGAGCTGAGCAAGTAAGTGACCCTCCACTGTCAGAATCATGTATGCACAGCCAAGATGAGACCTAATAGCATGAAGCTTCACTGGGAGACCTGGCTACTCTGGTGATCTGCTCCACAATTGCTACCAGAGTATTCTATTTCAACTGCAATGGCCTTTTGTTCTTGTGCCTTGGATCCTTCCAGCTGTTCCTGTGTGTTACTAGACCTACCCTGGAATTCTCTAAGAGGGATGCTGTTTATAAGAATAATTACAAGTAACTGTGTTGTTTTGAACTGTTTTACTGTAGTCAGCTACACTTTCTGTTGTTATAGAGCCTTATAGAGGCTATTCTATGCAGTTGCATCATACTCTGACTAAGACTTTCCCACGAAGGGTCCATGTCTGTGCAGCATTCATAATCAGTTTGTAATATTCAGCATTGTATACATGCTCTTTGCCACCCTGAACCTGTTTTGAATTATAACTTTTGCTGTTTGGTAATCTGCAAGTTGCAGTTATTCCCTGTCTGATCAATTTGCAGATTACCTATTCTGTAGAACCAGCAGCTTTGGATGCACAGCTGGCCACTGGGGGTTAAAGAAATGTTTTTTATGGACCAGCCAGCTCTCTAAAAGTAAATAATAAATTCATTGATTGCATTTCACCTTTTGTTTCCTTTTGTTTTAAGAAAGCAAAAAGATCCACCGTATATCACATTCAGTAGTTTACAGAACAGATAAAGAAATTAAACTTTCACTGGTATTGCAAATTTAATAAGCACAAAGTAATAAAAAATAAAACCTTAAAAAAGATTAAATAATACATTGGATAAAATTATCAATTTTGCCAAAGTATGGAATTCTTATGATGGTTCTCCACTACTGATAACTCTATTTTTTTTATGTAGATCTAAATGCAATCACTAAAATGTCATATATTCTTTAACATATTATTGTAATTTCAAAAGTAATTTTCATTCTTTTTAATTCTGGAACTTTTATTAAAATATTATAATATTCTATTCATATAGTTCACCCAGAGTGGATGTTTTTTCCCCTCAATGAAAATGAAGTTAAACTTTAACTTGGCAGCAAGCAACTTTAAAATATTTAACTAAAAGCCCAGCCATAAAGCAGACAACACAAATGACCTAGTAGTAAAAGGGAAGTATAAAAAACCCTTATACTCAGAGGCGCATGCGCGGCGGCGCTCGGTGCAGTTGCATGCATTGAGAGCTCCGCTCCTCTCCAACCGAAGTATCCTGCTACAGCTCCGATATCGCCCGACTCGGGACCGCTACACTCCCCACAGATCCCGGTGAGCTCCCAGGTCACCGTGGATGGCGACTCCCGCAGCGCGGAGGGGCCTTTCCCGACAACTGGAGGCCGGGGCTTCAGGAGGCCCGAATCACAAGATGGCGCCGGCACATGCATCACAGGAACAGACGCCGGAGGACGAACAGTCTATTGCGGACCAGGACAGCCTTCCCTTTTGCACGGATTTACCCCCCAGCCCTAATACGGGTAAGACTTTGGCTTTGCTTTCCCCAGCTCCATCAGTCTCCTTGCTGGCAAGCCCTGCAAGCAGCTCATTTCATTCTCCCATATTAGGGGGACCTGAACAGTGTACACCGGATCACCTAGGAGGGCCTCACAATATCCCCATGCCTTCTCCCTCTGACTATCCTTCCATGATGGAGATATTTTCACAAATGCTGACCAGGAGCCTGGCTCAGAATGCTGCACAGATTACAACCACCATACAAGCGGATTTACAGCAGTTGGGGGTCAGGATTGAAGCCATAGAGGCCAAGACAGAACAGGTTAAAACCCAAGCTAATCAAAACACAGACCGCATCCAAGAGCTGCATGGGCTCCCTGAATCCTTTAAGGACATTGATGCGGAAGTTCGCTCCCTCCTGAGGGACCTGATCCCCACCATCTCTGATCATCACCTGGAGCTGGATCGCGCTCACAGAGCGCTTCAAGCACCTCGCCCGGACGGTCTCCCTAGGGACATAGTGGTTAAACCCCACTATTCCAAGATCAAGGAACAGGTGATGCGACAAGCACGGAACAAGGATCAGCTCACCCTTCATGGTCACGCTATTCAGATTTTTGCTGACCTTTCGCCATACACTATCAAGAGGCGGAGATCACTGAAACCATTGCTCCAGATTCTGGCTCAGCACTCCATAACCTACCGGTGGTCGTTCCCTTTCCGTTTAAATTTCTTCTTTCTTCTTATTCTTCTACACCTGGGTTTAATCTCTCAGTCTCCTACCTCCTCCACTCTCCCCAAAGCGTTGAACTCATCCAAGCGGCCTCCACCGCCAAGTCCCATTGCTCCTCTATGGCAGAGGCAACAGGCCAAGAGATCAAAGGAGGCTAGACCGCCTTGACCTGAGAGATCTGATGCTACCTTGTGCCCCATCTTTTGGAAGGTCTTACTTTCCCAATTTCGGTCGGAACTTATATTTTTTCCTGATGTACACCTTTCGGGAGATTTCTTTATCCATGAGCAATGGTTGTTGCTGAATTATTATCCTGGAGACTTTTAATGTTTCTTTCACTCAACAAAGGTTTTCTGGACCCTCCCCCCCTTTTTTTTTTAGGGGGGTGGGGTGGGCCGGAATTTTGACTGGGGCTTACCTCTCTTGTAGGAGACGGAGGCTAACTAATGGGTTTGATGCTTTATGCCCGTCCGAGGTCGGGCGTTATCGGAAAAACTTAGTTTCTCATTTCTATGGTTATCAACGGGTTGGTTGGAGGGGATTTAATGTGCCTCAACTTATCCCTGTGTGGATCTGACAGGCTCCACCCTAGGATAATGTCACCTTCCCCTTTTAAGGGAAGGTTTTCTGGGGCTGTTTGGGTGGTGGGGAGGGATGGGTCCCCCCCGTCACTAGGGGTAAAGGGTTTATTGTTCTTGTTCGACACTGTTCAGCTGTTTCAGATGCATATAATGGCTCTAACCAGGTTCTCTTGACTCTTCCAGGTACAGTGAAGTCGCTCTTTGTATTTTCTTTCTCTTTCTCTTCCTTCCTCTCGAGGTCATCCGGGAATCTCTATCCATCCCGTGAGGAGAGATGTTCTGGGAGGCGAGTGCTCATCACCTTGTCAGCCAGGGTAAGATTATCTTTTTCAATCAGAGGGTACCCCCCACTTCTGGTCCATGCAGGCAGATAATAACTCCAATTCTCCCCTCCGTATTTGCTCACATAATGTGCAGGGTTGGAACTCACCATGTAAGAGAAGAAAACTTTTTAACCAATACCAATCTAATAAAATAGATGTCATCCTAATGCAAGAAACACACTTTCAAGCCTCCTTTAAACCATCCTTTTTGCATAGCTTTTTCCCCCAATTTTACCTCTCTAAGGCTCATAATAAAACCAAGGGTGTGGCAATCTGCTTCTCCAAATACACCAAGTTCTCCCTGACGGAGTCTCATGGTGACCCGGAGGGGAGATACTTACTGGTTAAGGGGACAATAGATGGAGTGCTATACTCCTTTGTCTCATATTATGCACCTAACAGTGGTTAGGCTGGTTTCTTCTCGTCTATGGTCAAGAAGCTACAACCCCACTTTCAAGGGATCCTGGTCATGGTGGGGGACACTAACCTGACCTTTGACCTTTCGCTGGATAAGTCCCGTAAGGGGCTCTCCCGCAGGAGGAAGCCCAACAAGCAGAGTACACATATAGCCAACCTACTTCATAGTTTGGGCCTAGTGGATATCTGGAGGGAAATGAATCCCCATTCTAAAGATTACACCCACTACTCTGCCCCCATCAAGTTTATGCCAGAATAGATCACATATTCCTCCCAATCCCCAACATCCCTCTAGCGACTAAAGCTATAATAAAAGACTGCTCTATCTCAGACCATTCGATGGTTGTACTGACCATGCGACGGGGTTTAGGCTCTCAATCCCAATTCTCGTGGCGTCTTAATGAAGCTTTACTTAGTGACCCGGTACAATGCACAATAATAGACAAAGCAATTCAGGACTACTTTAGGACAAACGCTGATCCCATGGTCTCCCCAGAAACCCTATGGGCCGCACATAAGGTGGTAATAAGAGGACTACTTATACAAACCTCCTCTAGATAGCAACGGGAAAGGCGAGCAAATATAACCAAACTTCAGTCGGATTTTCTAACGTTGAGTAGGGCTCATAAAAGATCTCCCACAGAGATTACTCTGGAAAACCGTGAATCAGCTCGTTTGGCATTGAACCTAGCACTAACCACTAAAGCAGAAAAACAAATGAGATGGGCGGGAGCCCGCTTCTATCTATACAAAGATAGAATCGGTACCAAATTGGCAACTAAAATTTCCCCCAGGTTCCAAAGTCACAATTTTCCGAAAATAAGAACGTCAGACAGCACTCTCTCTCAGAATTCGAAATATGTCAAGGAAGCTTTTCAGAAATTTTATATAGAACTCTATAAAGTCCGTACCTCATGCCCCGAAGTTGATTTAGACAATTTCTTAGACAATTTACCTACACCAAAACTCCAGAAATCTCATATGGAATTATTGGAAGACCCAATATCCGAATCCGAAATATTGGAGGTGATAAAGGGTATCAAATTAAAATCAGCTCCGGGGCCGGATGGATTCCCACCTATATATTATAACAAAATTCTCACACTCCTTGGCTCCTCATATGGCCAAATTTTTTAACTCTTTATAGACCGGCTCTCCCCTGGATGGAGCCCTGAACATGGCCTATATCTCTGTAATACCAAAACCGGGTAAGGATGCAAGCGTGGTAGGTAACTATAGACTGATCTCACTGATCAATAATGACCTAAAGATATTAACAAAAATTTTGGCCAACAGGCTTTCTTCCTTCATTGCCCAATATGTGCAGAAAGACCAAGCGGGCTTCATCCCGGGGAGACAGGGTCCAGATCAAATAAGAAGGGCCATTAATGTAATTTCCTTGCTGAGGTCTTGGTGGGACGGTGGAGCTCCTCAGGAGGGGTTTCTCCTTTCCGTTGACATCCAGAAGGCCTTTGATTCGGTCACGTGGCCATATATCTTCAAAGTCCTTACTAAATGGGGGTTTGGCCCGAAATTCCTTGGGACTCTTCACTCCCTTTACTCAAATCCCAGTGCACAGGTTAAACTACAGGGGTATTATTCAGATTCCAAATCGAGAAGGGTACGAGGCAAGGATGCCCCTTATCCCCATTAATATTTGCAATAGCGATTGAGTCACTAGCGATAGCGATTAGACATAATTTGGATATCAAAGGGGTTCAATGCGGGGAAGGGGAACATAAATGTGCTATTTTCGCTGATGACCTGTGGCTTTTTGTCACCTCCCCTCTCGTCTCCACACCAAACATCTTCGCCTTGCTTCACAGATTTGGAAATATATCAGGTCTAAAGGTGAACTTGGATAAATCTCAGGCACTTAATATCTCGGTTTCCCCAAATATGGTAGCTAATCTTCAGACGCACTTCCCTTTTAGCTGGAGCCCTATATCCATCCCATATTTAGGAATTACCCTCACTCCCAAAATTGAGTCCTTATACCAGGCTAATTACCCACCGATGTACCTAAAATTAAACAAAGAGCTGGCTTCCTGGGCCAAATTTGAGTTATCATGGATGGGTCGCATCAATGCAGTCAAGATGACGCTTTTGCCCCGCCTAACTTACCTGTTTAGGTCTCTTCCCATCCCTATCAAAAAAGATCACCTTTTAAATTTCCAGTCCAAAATCATCCGGTTTATTTGGGGTTCCAAAGAGCACAGGTGCTCAAAAAATATCTTATTTCGCCTCAGAAAACAGGGGGGGGTTAGGAGTCCCAAATTTATGGTGGTATCAGGCGGCCCAACTGACGCAATTTTCCATGATTTACACACGTAACGCTAAACCTGATTGGATCTTGATGGAGAGGCAAGCAATCCCCAATTTTACAGTTGACTTCTTCCTGTGGATGCCATCAAATCTTCGCTCAGCAGTTATGGCCCCGACTCTCTCACATTCTTTGGAGCTATGTGATCGTCTACATAAGATTCCCTCTCTCATATCACCGCTCCACCCATTGTCCCATCTATTCCACAATCCTAAATTTTCTCCAGGCTGCAATATTCAGGCATTCAAATGGTGGCTGAATAAGGGTCTATATAGGATTGGGCACTTTTAAACTTGAGATGCCCGGTTCGGAGAGATTCAGATTCCTGCAAATCTCACACTATCTGCACTCAATTTGGACATCTAAACCGGAACCTCCTACAGTTACAGCTTATGAATCATGGTGTTCTAATATATCGGACCAGAGAGGGGGGATATCACTGATCTATTCGCTCCTGGCTGACAACAGTGTTAAAACTCAATATGCTCTTGCATGGGAAAGGGAGTTGAACAGCTCTTGGGATCCTGAGCAGTGGAACTCTTGCCTTCTTCGCTCCTCCAAAGGGATAATGAACGTCTCGCTTTTGGAAGCTAATGTCAAAGTTATTTTACGGTGGTATAGGGTTCCGCATGCTCTGGCCAAGATCTTCCCGAACGTCTCCCCTCTTGCTTCAGAGGATGCTCCCATACGGGCACAATGGTTCATATCTGGTGGACTTGTCCTCGGATACGGAGCCTCTGGAACAAAGTTTTTGCGGTACTACGTAAAATCACTGGGGTGGCGGTCCCACAGACCCCGGAGATTGCTTTGCTGAACCATCGCATTGAAAAAGTGAGCAAACACACTCAACGGCTTGCTCTCTTCATACTCACAGCTTCCAAAATCACCATAGCAAAATATTGGAAAAAACCCTCGATACCTTGGTCAGCGGTTAAGCGCAAGATTATGTGGATAATGGTTCAAGAAAAGATAGCCGGCACCCTGATGGATAGGGAGCAGCTATTTGATTTGGTTTGGGAGCCCTGGGTGCAGTTCACTCAAGCCCCTCTCTTACCGGAAACAATGACAGCCTCATGAAACCTCTCTCTCCGGATGACCCGAGAGGCTCCTCTTTCTGACTAACTGATTCTTGTAGACCTACCTTCTTTCGTGCCTCCTCCTCAATCTTTCCCCTCTAAAAACTCTGTCCTTTTCATTCTTCCTTTTCACTGATACCTCCATACAAACCTGGCGAGACCCGTAGTTTAAGGTTCTGTGCACTTATTCTTCAATATTGTCTTAAATTCTGATAGTTCACCCTGTTTGTGGAATAAGGGTTGGCTCTTCCCTGTGGAGGAACACTTCCTTTTCTCATCCCATGGGGGGTGGGGGTGCCTGGGGATGTCTGATCCGCAGCTTGTTCCCTTTAGGGGCGGGTCGGAACAACCCGAGTACTCGTGCCCATCATGGTTCCTTGAGTGGCTCTGCACGGAAGGGCCCAGTGGGTCTTAAAAGATTGTCTTAATTACATTAGAGATTACTTTACTATGGATACTTAAATGTTCTCTTGTTCTCGTTTATTATGCAAGTGAGCGAGAGACTGAGCTCACAATGGTCTTGACTATTCCTAGAGTGTTGAATATGCTGATATGCTGTTATTATGTATACTTAAAAGTGTTTACATTATATGTGAATCAATATTTTTTTTCAATAAAAAACTATTGAAAGTAAAAAACCCTTATACTCACCTAGGTGGATGAAGCATAGATCCAATGTTGCATTTGTCTCCTGCTTCCTCTCCACTGATTTCTCACTCATTGGCTCTCTGCTCTGCCCCTCCAGTGCTCACTGGAGTACTGGGCTGTAGGGGGGATGGAAGGAGCTGACTCAGGCTCTCAGCAGCATTCTGAGAGGCTGAGCCAGCTGCCAGTCCAGGCATCTGGCTTGGTCCTGACTGTAAATTCAGGATCTTTCCTGAGCCTGGACCGGCTGAATGATGTCAGCTGATAGAGGGCTTTAGGTCAAAGAACTGCACATGGATTTTTGGGGGTGCTCCCACACTTTTTCTTGTTTTTTTATGTGGGGTCCCTCCTTATAATCCTCATCTAGGATCTGGTATGGATTTTGAGTGGTAAACCCCACACTGTTTTTTTTTCTGGTGTCTCCTATTACATCTTATACTAGACCCTCATCTGTTATGCATATTGAGGGGATTCCTGGCTGCCCTGTTTACAAACAGAATAATTGACTTATTAAGTGGCAATTTAAAAAGCATTTTATTCTTTTTTTTGTAAATGTCACTTTTGCCTTAGTACATTGTACAGGTGCAGCACTTCATATGCAGATACAATGCACCCTCCACGCATGTTTAGCATTATTAAGAACAGTTTAAAAAAAAAAAAAGTTTGCATTAGTACATGTCCCCCAGGACAGTGGCCAGCTCCCAATGTCATTTGTTTGACAATCCCTTGCCTAATAGCCTGTTTACAAACAGAGTACAGCTGTCCCAGAAATTACATTTTGGAGAATTTTTTTTATGTCACTGTTTAAGGTTTAAAGTGATATATATTTTTTTCTAATAAAATAATAACAGTGTCATACTTGCCTGCTCTGTGCAATAGTTTTGCACAGAGCAGCCTGATCCTCTTCTTCTGGGGTTCCCTGCTGGGCTTTTTCTCTTTGACGGGTTCCCTCATCGGAAGCCGCTTCCCATGGGGAAACTTGTGCAGGCTCGCTCCCAAGCCGCCCTGTCTACGTCTATTCACACAGACAAGACGGCTCTGCCCCACTCCCGCTCCCTCATCACAGGATTTGATTGACAGCAGCGGGAGCCAATGGCTCAATCTGCCCAGTGAGGAGGGACAGAGATGGGAGAGCCATTGCTCTTATGCACAGCACTGGGTTGGGAATGGGCTAAGGTAAGTATAACGGGGGCAGGGGGGATTGTGTTACGCAGAAAGTGTTTTACCTTAATATATATAAGTTGCATAAAGGTAAAGCATCTTTAGGCTTTAGAACCACTTTAAGGCATCCCTTACGCATGCATTTTAAAGGAATTGTGCATTTGTAAGGTTTAATTTTAAAGTGCTTCTAAACCTATATCTTTTTTTTAATTAAAAGAACAAACATGTTATACTTACCTGCTCTATAATTATTACAGGCAACATTGTTAGGTCTTTCTCTTCACATAATGTTCAAGTACAAAATGTTTCCTATAATGTTTCTCTTTTCACTTAAACTGAGTGGGAGTATGTGTGAGCAATTTCACGCTAATATTTCATCATTTATAGCTTGGCAGGTATCAAATACACCCACACTTTACTCGAAAGATTTCAAAAGGGAAAGAGAAATGATTTGCTTGGCTACTTTAGGACCACCTAGAATGATCAAACATAAAGATTACATTCCAGCAATAACATATTACTCCAGAAGTCTTTTGAATGGCCATAACTTTGTGACTCATTATTTGGACTACCAGTAAACTCTTAGTAAGCGTTCCATGGGCAAAGCCGCAAGAGTTACATGTTTTTTTTGAGTGAATATTTACTTTAGAATATAAAACTAAGGACGTGCCAAATCAATTCACAGGATCAGCGAGAAGAAGTGATATTTGGAAGGAAAATATCTAAAAAACAAACTTTTTGGATAAAATGATTGAATAATGAATAAGAATACACACATGCAAAGGACAGTAAATTTGAACTGATTCTTTTAAAGCGGTGTTTAGCATTTTATGGTGTAATACTATTTTATGGCACTGTAAATCTAATGATCTTATAGCAGTATTAAAAAGTCAGATGTTTGGTATAAACTGAGTTATATACCAGAGAAAAGTTTTTGCACAAAGCAAGAGGTCTTACACACAAAGGTTATATTAGTCAGGTATCCTCTTATGAACAATAAATGATTTCCCTAACTATTGCCACGTCTAGATTGCCACTATGAACATGAGATTTGCACCGAGAGGTAGCAAAGGTTAAGAGTTGTTTTTTTCGCTTTACAGTTTTTAATTATGGAAAATCATTGAAATATAAACTTGATTATACTTGTATGGAATGTATCTCTCTAAACTATCTTCTGGGAGGATAATATTAGCAAGAAAATGTGACCCTGTCTCTACTTTAAAAACCAAAGGCATGCTTGCAAAGAAAAGGGTTAGCGTACCTGTTGTCTTCACAAACTGGATGAAACACCATTAGCATCTGGCTTACTTGAATGCCTAGTCCCCCTCTGCACTGTGATTCCTTCCTATGGCACCTAAATCACTACTGTGCCCTGTAGTGACATAGCGATCAGAGGAAAAAAATATAGAGCACAGAAAGGCCCAAGAGTGTTATGTTTCTTGAGCCTCTGTGGTTGACATAGACAGTTCACTTTTCAAGGGAAGTTGCACTTCATAAGAGAATTCTACCCAGAGCTTACCGAATGAGGTAAAACTCTGCTGACTTTCATCATCCAATTTTGTGCATGCAAAAATGTTTTTTATTCTCCTTGCATGTGATTGCATATTCCTTGCACGGTGAAATTTTACTAAACTCTAAATAAATTCCCTTGAAAGGTGCCACTTCCCTTGCAAAGTGAACAGCCTATTTGCCTTTAGTAAATCAACCCCTTTGTCACTTTATTTAATCCTTTCTTGGCCAGAGTTCTTTGAAATCTAGATACCCATACCAAGTTTAGCAGTGTTGGCATGCATCAATTACATTGACAAAAACTCTATGGGGCCCATTTATAAAAGAGTGAACTTGACATTCACCAAATATTCACTGCAGTTGACTTTTTCTGTTGCATGTGTTTAAATGACAGTGATGTAAGTACATGGTTAGTAAAAGACACATTCACTATTTTATAAATATATCCCTATAACTAATTTGACAGCGTTCTAGAAGTGCACACGGTTGCATACGCCTTGTTCTCTGCTGAAGGATAAATACAATTCCTATGGCTAAGATCATTGTACATTTGGACTTAGAAAGTCATATTGTGGTCAAAAACATTTAATAACAGACAGTATTTGCAAGCGTTAGAAGCTACAGATTGATATTACATGTTATTGTTCAGCCTATAATCTACAAAGATACCTAGAACCATCTGTATTATTGATGTACCTATATTTACCTCCCAAGTGTTATTTGCCATGTAGCTTCCCAATCAAACAGTGCAGCTATTGCATCAGCTTGTAGGTTACAGTGCCTTACAAGGGCTGTTTCTCTATTCTCTTTGCTCTTTTCTCTATTTCTTTACATCTTCAAACACAGAAATAGCAATTTTAATCCCAAACTTTATTCTTGTATAAACATGTTAAATAGTGAAGTTTCCAACACTGAACTTTGGGGTGCATCTCAAATAGACCAATCAGTTGAAAAACCAACTTTTCTAATATTATATAGGTTAAATGATATCTAAAATATATATTTGTTTTATTTTGGATAGAATAGAGAATGAATAGAAATGCTTTCACTCTTTTTTGTCCATATCTGTACCTTCCCAAAGATTTATCCTTCACTATTCGATCTTTAGGCACAATAGGAAGTGAAGGAAGTCCCATCTTAAACAGTTGTCACCAAGTCAAATTGGACCGTTCACTTTGAAAGGGAATTTTCCTTTAACTTATTTAATGAAGCATTGCCCAGTCATGTGCAAGGAAATATTGGATGATGGAAGTCAGTAGATCTTTACCCCATTCACTGATCTAAGTGAAAAATTCCTTGCAAAGTATATAAATACAGATAGGGCTGCCAGACCAAAAATAACTCAGAGTCCAAGATAATTTTAATCGTTGGTAAAAAAAAAAGTCATACAAAAACAGCAAAGTCAAGTTGTTACTCTATTGGGGTGATTTACTAAATCTGGTGCTCACAGAACCCGATGCAGCTGTGCATAGAAACCAATTGGCTTCTAGGTTTTATTGCTAAAGCTCAATTAAACATGTTAAAGTTAGAAGTTGATCGGGGTTACTATGCACAGCTACACCAGATTATGTGTGCACCATTTTTAGTAAATCTCTCCCTATGTGTAGAGTTCAATATTGGTTCTAATATGGGTCTGTGAAGTCACTGTTTTCTCCATTCAAGTTTTATCCTGTGTTGAGCCCTGATAAATGGGAATGGTGTTGCCCTCTAAACACATTCATTATTTTTATATGATTCTTTTACCAACAAGTACAATTATCTTAGACTCTTTTATCCGGTTTTGGTCTGGTGCTCCTTTCTGTATTGCTGTTGTTTGAGCTACTGTTGAGTGCCCATCAAGAGAAGCCATGCAGTGTGGGAGCCTCCACACCATAGCTGTTGAGATTTGTTTGAAGTTTTTCTTCATCTGACTATACATGCAAGTCGAAAAGTTCCCAGTGCCTCATTGAGTATGTTGTTCTGGAGTCCTAAGGTGAATAGCCTTTTTGCCTTTATGCAATAACACCTACTGAATCTCCCTAATGAGGAAACAGGCAGCATTAAAACATAAAAACATAACATTTTTGCTTTAGATATTTTTTATCTTACATAGTAGCTATCTTTGAGAAACCATTCCAAAAACATTAGCAAAGTCTACATATACCTCAACCACGTTTGCCCCTCTCTTCAGGTTGGTGCCTAATTCCTCATAATAAGTGAATATAGTTTTTGAAAATATCTACCTTTCATAAAGCTATGCTGACTATTGGGGATGAGCAAATCTGCAAAGGTTTGATTTCTGAAAATGATGTAATGACTGTTAAGCCAATCATCTCCTACTCTGTTTGCTTTTAGACGATTCCTGAAACCCTCCTTTTCAGAGAAACCTATTCTGTCTCCACCTAACAACTGTACTTTTATTTTCTCCATCAGACCCCCCCCCCCCCCCCCAGTCATTACCTTTTGTATCACTTGACCTTCCCTCCTAGATTGTAAGCTCTAACGAGCAGGGCCCTCTGATTCCTGCTGTATTGAATTGTATTGTAATTGTACTGTCTGCCCTAACATTGTAAAGCGCTGTGCAAACTGTTGGCACTATATAAATCTTGTATAATAATCATTAAAAAGACAATAAAAGTTATGAGAATTGATTTAGAAATAACCAAACTCAGGGCCAATTCACTCCAGTGATTATGTGTTATGCTCTGTATAGCAGCTTCCACACCGCACGCAGTATATTTACTGCGGCAGTGTGGATGCTGCCACAGCTAAGGAACAGGGAACCGCCGATGTAAACACGGCGGTTCCCCGCTCTGTCAGTGTGGGCATAGGAGATCTACTGATCCCTGTCACTGGGATCAGTTAGATCTCTCATGCCCATGGTAGCCCAGCCCCCCCCCCCCACAGTTTGAACACACCCAGGGAACACAGTTAACTCCTAGATTTCCCCCTGCAGGTTAACCCCTTCACTGCCAGTGAAATTTATACAGTAATCAGTGGACATTTAAATTTCTGATCGCTGTATAAATGTCATTGGTCCCAAAAAAGTGTCAAAATGGTCCGATATGTCCATTGCAATATTGCAATACCGCTAAAAATCGCAGATCACTGCCATTACTAGTAAAAAATAAAAAAAATTTAAAAAACCCCAGAAATGAATTCTCATCATCCGTAAACGCGGCCACTTTTGCACAAACCAATCAATAAACGCAGATTGCGATTTTTTTTACCAAAAATATGAGGAAGAATCTAAATCGGCCAAAACCAATGAAAAAAATGTTCTTTTATATATTTTTTTGTATTTGTATTTTAGCAAAAAGTAAGAAAAACAATTTTTTTTGCAAAATTGTCACTTTTCTTTTGTTTATAGTGGTGATCAGAAATGACACAGAGGCGATCAAATACCACCAAAATAAAGCTCTATTTGTGGGGAAAAAGGACATCAATTTATGGGTACAGTGTCGCACAACCGGGCAATTGTCAGTAACGCAGTGCCGTATCGCTAAAAATGGCCTGGTCATTAAGGGGGTAAAACCTACCAGGGCTGAAGTGGTTAAAGTACAACTGTGGCTAGGCTATGGGCTTATAAATATTACAAATATTTATATATTATTAACAAGCAAAAAAGCTTTAAAACAATCACTCAGGGACCTCTTTAACTACAGATACTGATGAGTAATTCATTCTCAAAATGCACAGCAAAAATACGTTTTACTTAATTTTACTTCATTTTGCTCTTCCCTAACTGCAGTAAGTCTGAAGCCTGCCAGCCTTCTAATCTTCAGGGTAAACATACAGGAAAGGGGACATTTCTGCAATCCAACAAAAACAACTTCATTAATCTATTGAGAAGTTTTATGAAGAATTGCTCTAATGTACCTGCAGCTTTAAAGATCAGTAAGGCCCCTTTCACACTGGAGCGTTATTACAGCGGTAAAGCACTAAAATTACCGCTGTAATAACGCTCTAAATATCATTTTCATGCATCTCTATGGATGCTTTCAGACTGAGGCGTTGCGCTAGCGCAGCGCTTCAGAAAATCATGCAAGCATGATTTTTCAGGAATGTGGGGAGCGGTGTATTCACCGCTCCTCCACCGCTCCTGCCATTAAATTCAATGGGCAGCGCTCCCGTAGCGGCTGTACACCGCTCCGGGAGCGCTGAGCGCCGGCACTTTTAACCCCTGTTTAACCCGTTGTGGGGGTTTAAAAGTGCCCCGCACCCGCCTGCATAGCGGCGCCGTAGCGCCTCTATAACAGCGCTAAATCCCCGCTGAGACTAGCGGGGATTTACCGCTACCGCCCGCCAGCCCCAGTGTGAAAGGGGCCTAAGGGAAAACTAATTTTACATCTTGTTAAGAATATGTAAATATGTGCTCTGATCCTAAAGTGGGAAATCCTTCTGGGGCTGAAGTGGATAGTAAAATGTGTGTCTGCTGGTGTTTGTTGTGAAGAGGTGGTGCAATGCATTACAATGCCTGGCACTGTTTTTACTGTTTTTATAATAACTTAATAATCTGACATTTAATTTATCTTTATGCATTGTGCGATGTCGGTTAGGGGGTCACAACACATTGTGCTGCATGAAAATGTAGAATGTAATAGTTTTTTTCAGCGAACACCCACACGGTAAAACAATAGGATATAGGACCATTTGCCTTGTCTATGCGAAAGGACTGTGTTGGGCAACAATGCTCAATGCAGCCCAGTGGTGCAAATAGGGCCTACTCTAGACTCGTGGCTGTAGTTCATCTGATCAGATTTATTCACATATCATGACATGTTTCTAAGCTATGTTAATCTTAAGCCACTGTAGAGTTTTTGAAAATGTGGCACTACTTTCTTAATATTGTAAGCTGATAAAATATTTCATAATGGGGTACCACTTCCGAAAATATATGCGGAAAATATTTACAGGATGAGGAAAAGAGGATTTTCTCAGTACCCCTAAAGAATGACTTCACAACATTAAAGTGGAGCTCCACCCGAAAAGGGAAGCCCCGCTTGTTTGCACCCACTGCCACATTTGGCACTTTTTTTTTTGGGGGGGGGCGGGTGCCTGGTTTTCACAGGTACCCACTCCACTTCCAGCTCAGATTGCCATGGTGAACTGAGCCAGAAGTTTGGCCCCCCTCCTTCCCTGTAGTCTTTCGGAACACATCACAGTCCCAGAACACTATGGGACCACTCACAAGGCGCAGCACTACTCACTCATGTGCAGTAGGAAATCAGGCTGTGAAGCAGCAAGGCTTCACTTCCTGTTTCCCTTACTATAGATGCCAGCATCTGCATCTGGAGCTGATTGAAGAATCGGCTGGAGAAGGACATTGCAGAATCCCTGGATGGGTAAATGTCCTTATATTAAAAGTCAGCAGCTACAGTATTTGTAGCTGCTGACTTTTAATTTTTTTCTGAAGAAGCCTGGAGCTTAACAGTATTTTGGAATTTTATAAAAATATAGACTTTTATTAAAACAAAGTATGATTAAAAACATATAAACTTATTGTGCCTCCTCAAGAGACTCCAATACAGTTGTGACTTATTCCCATGCAAGTGAACATACAGCTTTTCAACCCAACTTTAGCTTTAGACAATATCATAGATGATTGGCAATATCAAAGAGATGCATATAAACACATAGATGATTCCACATGTGTAGTTCCTCTACATGTTTCATAGCACAAGGCCACTTCCTCAAAAGGTGTGGAGGTCAGAGTATCTAAGAATAACAACTAAATATAAAATGCAATATTGAGGAGACACTATGGAGCTAATTCACTATATCGCGAATATGCATTCAAGCGACGCTTAAAAATAACGCCCATTAAAGCCAATTAGCATATCAAAAAGGTGATCATGCGAACGCAGAATCGCGTTATTGTGCGAATATGCCTTCTTAATCGGCATATATAGCTGATGTCAGTTGGGCTTGAACCTGTAGAATCCATTGAAGCTTTGTATGAACATGATTTGCTTGAAAAAGTGTATGGGAACTACCGCAGCCAAATGGAAAGCATAATGCTGTGTACAATGCAAGGTGTGCTGATAACATCTGTAGGATCCAAACCTGGAGCTGTAAGCTTTGAACATATCGGAATAAACCACTATGCTATAGAGTTGACTGCAACTTGCCAGAAAAAATAAATGTACTAATCTTGTATTCTCTTCATTCTGTACAAACTAACTGCTGCCACGTTAACTAGAGTGTGATTATTCCAATTGCACACCATAATATTAATAAATATGTACATACCATTGCATGCATTGCAAAAGTTCATAGTATGAAAGCAATCAAACTGATGATGGGCATTGGCTAATTGGTGAATATGCCTTCACATATTTTCAAAATATAATGCTGCATACAATGCAAGATGTGCTGATGACATCTGTAGGATCCGAACCTGGAGCTGTAAGCTTTGAATGTATCGGAATAAACCACTACGCAATAGAGTTGACTGCAACCAGCCTGAAAAAATACATTTACTAATCTTGTATTCTCTTCATTCTCTACAAACTAACTGCCGGCACATTCACTAGTGTGTGAATATTCCAATTCCACACTATAATATTATTGAATATGTACATACCATTGTATAAGTTCATAGTATGGAAGCAATCAAACTGATGGGCATTGGCGAACATGCCTTCACATATTTTCAGAATATAATGCAAAGTACAATGCAAGGTGTAGTGATGACACCGGTAGGATCCAAACCTGTAGCTGTAAGCTTTAAAGCTATTAGAAGGAACCACTACACTATGAAGTTGACAACAACCAGCCATAGAAAATACATTTACTAATCTTGGATTCTGAAAATCTCTACAAACTAACTGCCAGCACGTTAACTAGTGTGTGATTATTCCAATTTCACACTATAATATTATTGAATATGTACATACCATTGCATGCATTTAAAGAATTCATAGTATGGAAGCAATCAAACTGATGTGCATTGGCTAATTGGCGAATATGCGTTTGCATATTTTCAGCATCTAATGCTGAGTACAGTGCAAGCTTTCAGAAGGTTATACCATCTATACCATTGAACTACTCTGTGAGTTAGATAGCCTTGTTTAAATGTATCATGTAGGCTTGCTGATACCATACAAATCATTGTACCAGCCAAACTTTGAACAGTCAGAATTGTTTGACATTCATGTCAGCTGGGATTACTACTGATCTGTGATTAGCTCAAGCTATTCACATGGTACAGGTTGTTGAGATAAGCCCAAGTACCATGTGATAGCTGGGGCTCAATCCCAGCTCACCAATCTAGGTAACCAAGCTGATATTAAAGTTGTGCCTCAGCCCCCCACCACAGAAAATGTACAAGTCAGCAGCTACACATCCTGCAACTGCTGACTTTAATTATCAGGACACTGTCCTGGAAGCTAGTGATGTTGGCACCCCAGCCCATGTTTCCATTGGCTCTCAGGTGCTGTGGCCTCCATTGCCGATTCCCTACTGCACATGCACAAAGGGCATTGTGCTTTCTGAATGGCCTGGCAGCAGGGAAGGAGGAGGGGTGACAAATTTCTGCCATACCTCGCTGCAGTGAGGTCTGTCGGAAGTGGGAACAGGTAAATGTCCAAAACAGGTACCCAGCCCCCCCCCCGAAAAGGTGCCAAATGTGGCATCAGAAGGGGGGGAGATAAGCAGAGCTTCCACTTTTGGGTGGATATCTATTGCCCCTTTTCACACTTGTGCAACTTGCTCTTCACCTTGGGACTGCAAAGTCTCCTGTCAAGTTGGACCCCGCAATTTCCAATGAGTAGGATTCATAGCTGTCTGACTTCAAGTGGTATCAACTTCAAACTAGTCCCTGAACAACTTTGGTCCGAGTTTGATATGACTTGCGGTCCCTAGACCTCAAGATTGCACAGGCATTGCTTCAAGTCTCATCAAAGTTGCATGACTTTCAAGTCACACAAGTGCGAATGGGGCCTAAGTCAAAAGGTGTTCTCCTGAAAGTAATGCAGTTTGCCCACAACATTGTCCCAACTTCAAGGAATGCCTGAGTAATATTGAGAGCTAGGAACCTCAAATGACATCAAAGTAGTACAGGGACTACTTTTAAGTTGGTGCCACTTGAAGTAGCATAGATATGAATAGTTTCAGGAAAAGTCAGCCAAGTGTAAAAGGAGTGTATAGAAGTAACTCTTTCGGATATATATATATATATATATATATATATATATACTGTATACAAAATATAAAAGCAGCTCTCTCATTTATATATATATATATATACACACACTCCTTACTGATTTACATCAGCAGAATACATGCAGGAACTGTAATGTGCCTGTAACCAGGAAGTGATGTGTGCGCATGGACATTAAGCAGGGCCGGCATCAGGGGGGTACAGGCAGTACTGCTGTAAGGATCCCCAGTGTCTCAAGTCTTTAGCAGTCTTTAACATTGCTTAGCAGACTACACCCGGTAAGTGTGACAGGGTGTATAATTCCTACTGGGGCTGCGATATATGTACACCCCTGGATGTGGGCGGATGCAGGGAAAAGGCCCTGGGGAATGTTGGTGGTCAGAAGGGGGGGCAGGTCTAAAGCCGTTTAAGAAGCCCCAAAATTTCTGATGGCTGCCCTGGCAGAAAGGGAATGTGTGGTGATCCCACATGAACAAATACATTAACCCCATCCCCACCAAATATAGCTACCGCATCCTCCCCCATATGGTGTAAGCACAAGTATTTTTCCTACACTTACCCATCAAATGAGTAGCACCTCTTTTCAGAAATGGAACCTTGCTATATCCACCTATATAGAGATCCTGGCCAGCAAAGGCACTTCCGGGTGAACACAATGACATTCCCAGGTCAGAGGACAAAGTCACACTTGCTTGCTAATATTTGATCACAATCACAATTTTTTTTTTTAGTAATAGGCCGGTGAATGACAAAGACAAAGGCTCAGTTTTAGACGCACAACACTGCCTATCCACCAGCTAAATTCATTATGAGTGCTGGTTCACACTTGTGCAATGCGGGAACCCTGAAAATCCACTGCAGGCTCCCGCATCGCATCCCACACTGCCAAGTGTGACATGCTGGGATCATCAATACATTGTTAATGACACCCCCATTTCAGCTCACATATCACAGTGCAAACTAACAGTTCGGATATTAATCAGATCGCATGGGCGTGAACACCCATGCAATCCAATTCTGGTGTGGACCAAAAAAAAAAGGGTCCTGTACGAGTTTGGTCCGAATGCAATGCAAATTCAGCCATCCTATCTTTATGGCTGAAATCGCATGGACAGCGCATGTGACTTGTACTGTGCTGTGAATCAGACGCAATCTTGCACAGTGCAGTGTGAACCGGCACTTACCTGTAATTCTCAAGACCTGTTAAAAGAAAAGACTCCACTTAAACAACCTTTATCATTTACTTGCAGGTGTGCTGAAGAGGTTAGGTTTTTTTTTAATGCTCGATTACACCTTCTCATAATTTGTCATTAGCAAGATTAGTGGCATTAGTATATTAGGTGGTACATTTATACAAACATTTAGCAATTGGGATCTAATGGCCCTGCTCATAGGAGCTTACAATCTAAAATTTTTCCAAGCCTTATAGTAGACATAGCTTTAATTTCACAGTGTTTAGCAGGCTACACATTTCATAGTACAACTACTCTCCAGACACCAACCACCAACAAATGTTTAGCCGCAGGATTATACCAAATTACAAAAAAACAGTCAGTCATTCTTAAAAAAATACAAAATATTAAAAAGACGCATATTCCAAACATGACCACCCACCGCCCCACATTCCACACACATACATTGGTGATGGTTCTGCTGGAAGATGCATTTCTGTGTACATGATTAAGCAATGAGATCAAAGAGTAGAAGGTCAGCAGATGCTCTCAAACCATGAATGCATGGTCAGACAGCAACAATACACAACATTGACAGCAAAGCCACACTTTTGATGGACAAAATGCACAAGAATTTCAAAGACCAGCCAAAGTGGGGCATTTGTCATTATGCACAATATCAGCCCTACTCCTCCAAAAACCACAGCAAATAACACGCCCTCTTCGCAGGGCAAACCAAACTCCCCTAATGCAGTCAATTATATAACATAGGTTGTATTGTTAGCACACCGACACGCCCAATGGAAGTACACGCCCATCAGTGTCATTCAATCTGTCTCTTCATGTCTGCCTAACTCATAGTGATTGCACCTGATAAACAAGAACACTTACAATTTGCAAATGTGTTAGCCCACACAATATTGTCAAAACACCTGCCTTTACACGCACATGAACTTTAATGGCATCCCAGTCCTAGTCTGTAGGGTTCAATATTGAGTTGGCCCACCCTTTGTAGCTATAACAGTTTCAACTCTTCTGGGAAGGCTGTGCACAAGGTTTAGGAGTGTGTCTATGAGAATGTTTGACCATTCTTCCCAAAGCACTTTAGTGAGGTCAGGCACTGATGTTGGACGAGAAGGCCTGGCTCGCAGTCTCCGCTCTAATTCATTCCAAAGGTGTTCTATCAGGTTGAGGTCAGGACTCTGTACAGGCCA
Source organism: Glandirana rugosa (assembly GCA_018402905.1). Taxonomy (NCBI): domain Eukaryota; kingdom Metazoa; phylum Chordata; class Amphibia; order Anura; family Ranidae; genus Glandirana; species Glandirana rugosa. The sequence goes on along the minus strand of BLSH010411234.1, from coordinate 148,833 downwards.
GTCAAGTTCCTCCACCCCAAACTCACTCATCCATGTCTTTATGGACCTTGCTTTGTGCACTGGTCCAAATCAGGAGGGGGACTATGGTGCGGGGTTGTTTTTCAAGAGTTGTTGAAGCAATAGCTGTGTAATCCTGAGGTCTATGGACCTCAAGTTGCATCAAAGTCGGACCAAAGTAGTGCAGGGACTACTGTGAAGTCACTGCAACTTGAAGTCGCACAGATATGAATGGTACTCATTGAAAATCATGGGGAACGGCTTGTCATGTGACTTTGCAGTCCCAAGTTGCAGGAAAAGTCACACAAGTGTGAAAGGGGCCTTAAGATAATTTCCAATGAGCACCATGCATATCTGTGCGACTTCAAAGTAGTCTGATTTTGAAGCAATTTGAGGTCGATAGACCTCAGAATTACACAGCTATTGCTTCAAGTCACATCAAAATCACATAAAAAAATTGCGGCAAATCGCGGTCCACAAGTGTGAAAGTGGTCTTAGCCCAGGTTCACATTGGTGCGATGCAGGAACCAGCAGGATTTCAGCACCGGTTCCTGCATCGCACCTCTCCCACAGGCAGTTCACACTGCCTTCTGTGAATGCCTGCGTGTGTCAATACAATATTAATGACACCCTCAGATTGGTTCATAGATCGCAGTGCTAACTGTGGATTCCGATAGGAATCGGATCGCAGGAGTGAGAACACCCATGCGATCTGATTCTGGTGTGGGAAAAAAAGGTCCCTGCACTGCTATAGCTGCAAAGGCTTGGCTAAATCAAATTTGAACCCTACAGACTAAGATTGAGATGCTATTAAAGTTCATGTGTGTGTATAAAGGCAGGTGTCCCAATACTTTTGGCAAGATCTGCAATGGTGGTGGAAGCCTCGTCCACATAAATGCTACATTTATATAAAACTTGGGGAAGGACATGAGTTATGTTTAACAACACAGGAAGAGCTGACAGCCTTTCTAATGGACATAGCATGTTTGGGATTTGAACCTATGAACCCCAGCTTGGGTCAGCAGAAGTGCTAGACCCTTAGGCACATTCATGGAGCATCCATTGCTGTGATGTCAAACACTCCTAAGTCTCAGGGGTGCAATAAATGAACCAATGCAGATGTACTGTGGAAGGCTGGATAACCATTGAACAACCTGTTTCTGGCATATGCCATCTGATTTGAAGGTTTGTTATGGCTCAGTACTGTGAGCATTCTGCGGTAGAACATCTCTCATTTTGGGGCATTTGCCTTGGTAAGAAGCTGCAATAATTGCTGGATGGAAAATGTTAAGGCAGATTATAGTCCTTGCCCAAAGAAAACATGTGACACAATTTTCAATAGTGGTGGAACCCTCCTACACATAAATACTACATTTAGACATAATTTTGGTAAGAACATGCATTGTGAGAACAGAAAACCTCTCTACATGAAGTGATATTCTCAAGACGCAAACCCAGAACCTCTATGTTCCCAGGTAGAAGCATTAAGCTGTTAGCCACCAGTCTGCCGAGTATGCAACCATCCTACATATAAATATACATAAATACACATATACTGCATTTCTTTGCACATATAGGTGTTGGAATTGCATTAGTCTGGAGTTTATTCTGTGCTATTTGGTGGTGCTTGGAGTGTAGAACAGTGATATTATTGCAACAGCAATGGTATTGTTTGTGCTTTGTGAAGATACCTGTGCGAGTTTGGGAAAAGATTTTTATGAGATGGACAGCAACAAGCAAAAGACAGAGAAAAACATGAGAAGATTGCACATTGTAAAATTCTTAAAAACAAATTAGATGATGAAATAGCAACATTGTTGCAGGGACAATTTGTTTGAGAGAAAGATACATTTCATCTCAACATGAAAAAGATTTCTTTAGGGAAGTTACAGTTGTACCATTAGAATCAATGGCTGAAACTTGCATTGGACTTTGCCTTCTTGCTTCTCAAGAAGGCATTATAGGCAAGTGTGAATTTGCGAATTTACTATACTGCGTCTAAAAAAGGCATGGGAGTTAAAATGAGGGAATTTCTTGTCTGAGCATGCTTAGTTGTGCTGATGAATAGTCAGGAAAAAAGGGGGAATTTGGTTCTTTTCAGACTTTCAATGATATTTCAGGTTATATATCACTTTTTTAAACAATTTAAAAGCAGATCGTCATTAAACAAGATACTAAATTTTTAAGAACCATTTAGGTGATCATATCATGCTCTAAACATTATTTCCATGTGCAATTCCCTTGCTTCTACCACAACTAGTTTTTCAGTCAGTCACTGTTGTTTGGGCGTTATAGTGAATTTGATTCTGGGAGTATTTTCTCCCTCAGGGCTTTAGTGAATTCCATTTTCACGCTAATTAGCGCAAATTTGCGATTCTGCACGTTAAAATTTGCGCAAAGGCAGAATCGCGCTGTAGTAAATGACCCCTATATGTTCATATGCTTTTAATCACACTTTGTTATAATAAATGTCTATATTTTTATACATTTTAAAAATACTGTTAAAGAGGTTGTGAAGTCAGAAGGTTTTTTTATCTTAATGCATTCTATGCACTAAGATAAAAAGCCTTCTGTGTGCAGCAGCCCCCCCAGCCCCCCTAATACTTACCGAAACCCCATCTCTGTCCAGCAATGTACATGATTGTCTCAGCCATCTGGGACTCTCTCTCCTGATTGGCTGAGACACAGCAGCAGCGTCATTGGCTCAGGCTGCTGTCAATCAAAGTCAGTTAGCATATCAGGAGAGAGGGGGGGCAAACCACAGCATCGTGTCTGAAGGGATACACAGATCGGTGACTCAGCTTGGATGCCCCCATAGCAAGCTGCTTAATGTGGGGGCACTCAACAGGAGGGAGGGGCCAGGAGCACAGAAGAGGGACCCGAGAAGAGGAGGATACGGGGTGCTCTGTGCAAATCCACTGCAACAGAGCAGGTAAGTATAACACGTTTGTTATTTTCATAGAAAAAAAACTAGACTTTACAATTGCTTTAATGTTGTGAAGTTATTCCTTGGGGGGGTACCAATAAAGTCCTCTTTTCCTCATCTTGTGTATATTTTCTTCTTAATATTGTAGATAAGCCCTTTTATACAAAGCTATTTTTTACATGTTTGCTTTGTTTCCAAATACCAAATCTGAATTCTTAACCTGTGTGATCAGACCATGTGTTTGATTATTACTAATAATTTATTTTAGGATTTTTTCTGGGTTCATTACTGTCTTTATTAGCTTGCCATTCATTTGGAATTTTTGGATTTCCTCTGAGCAAGCATATGATTTATTTCTAGTCTTTTATAATTATTGCTTACATGAATAGAAATACATTGTGTAATGTTATTAAATTAAATTGATTTAAAACACTCCCATTTTGATCTGGTTCTGTTGTTGACAGTATTGCTTCCCAATCAATGCTCCAGAGAAAACCCCTTAAAAAGTACACACAGCTCCCTGCTCTATGATGTGCAGTGTATGACTTCAGATCCCTACCTTTAAACAAAATTAGTTGAATCAATGATGAATCAATGATGAATTTTCGTACAAATGTTCTCATAAATTCCACTAGTGTATGGCCATTTTCAGTGTAAAAATAGAATATATTTGAAAAATATATATATTCATTTGAAAGTAACTATTTTGCACCAGAAACATTAATTTGATGCAATAATAAATGGGAAAAATTGCACAACAAAATAAGCAAGTTATAGGTTTAGCAAAATAAAGCATAGTTGATTTAAAATGATAACTTCCCAAGCTGGAGAAAAAGCTTGCTTTTCTATTTTTTACTTCTTTTTTATATATATGGAAATATATAAAATATATATGGAAATTGAATAAATATTGGAAGACAGTGTGATTTAATAAATCCTCAATGTGTCTCACTTCTGTATTATAAGTAAAAGCAAAGTGAAAAGGGCTCTGGAGATTAACAGGTTAAAGAGTGAGAAAATTCCAGGTGTAATTTTAACACATGCTAAAAGCATAATACTTGTAAAAAGAATCTGTGACCTGGTCAGTGGATATGTAAGAATGCAATGTAAGCTTAGACACCTGAAACACTAACCTGAATCAGATCACTTTTTAAGAAGCTTGTACAGATGTTTCGCTAATTAAGAAATTGTATTTTGCTGTCTGTGGATGTATGTTGGTTAAAAAAGCCTTTTGTCCTTAAATATGAACTCCAGAAAAATACAAAAGACACCAAATAACGCAAGTCTATAATCATTAATATATCATTAAAGTGACACTAAACAATATCCCTTTTCCCTAAAAATAATATACACATCCACTACCTAATGGCCTTATAATCTATTTTTCATCCTCCTTTTAGCCTCCTTATAATGTCCTCTGTGAGCTCCCAAGCCTCTCATTTTCCCCTGCACTTTGTTTAGAATGAGCAGAGCACATTAGTTAGGGTCGGTTCACATAGTGAGAAATCATGCAACAAAATGCATGGTAACAAAATTCTGTGCATTTTTGTTAAGCACAATTTTAAAAAAAAGGGTCACGCACTTCTTTAGTGTGAATGCAGTCAACTGAATGCATGGTAATGTGTAAAAAAACACTAGGCAGCACATGTGTTCTGCCGCATCACAAAAAAGAGAACCTAGCCTTACGGTCATGTGCATTGCTCTAAACAAACTTCAAACTCTTAGATATGTTCAGTTTGTTTCATTCCAAATCAGAATCAGACAAATTTTTTGCTATTCGGAAATTCGGATGTATCCACTTTTCCAAATTACAATATTAACAAATGTAAACGAATCCTAAATAATGAATCTAATTCAAATCGAATTGAAAAATTAATTTGAATTCAAAATTAAATTAGAAAACAAGAATAGAATAAAATACAGGGTGGGCCATTTATATGGATACACCTTAATAAAATGGGAATGGTTGCTGATATTAACTTCCTGTTTGTGGCACATTAGTATATGTAAAGGGGGAAACTTTTCAAGATGGGTGGTGACCATGGTGGCCATTTTGAAGTTGGCCATTTTGAATCCAACTTTTGTTTTTTCAATAGGAAGAGGGTCATGTGACACATCAAACTTATTGGGAATTTCACAAGAAAAACAATAGTGTGCTTGGTTTTAACGTAACTTTATTCTTTCATGAGTTATTTACAAGTTTCTGACCACTTATAAAATGTGTTCAATGTGCTGCCTATTGTGTAGGATTGTCAATGCAACCCTCTTCTCCCACTCTTCACACACTGATAGCAACACCGCAGGAGAAATGCTAGCACAGGCTTCCAGTATCCGTAGTTTCAGGTGCTGCACATCTCGTATCTTCATAGCATATGGTTTTTTTATGGTTTTTATGGTCAGTAAAAACCAATACCGGGTGAGCTGCTCCTTCCAGGAGGTACCGCCATTCCTCCAAAGCCGACTTGATAGCCAGCAATTCCCTATCACCGACATCATAGTTCCAGCAAGATGGTGCACCACCACATTATGGGTGTCAGGTCTGAGCATTCCTAGATGAACAGTTTCCTGGAAAGTGGATTGGTCATCGTGGGCCAGTTGAATGGCCCCCAAGGTCTCCCAATTTGACCCCCTTAGACTTTTATCTTTGGGGTCATCTGAAGGCAATTGTCTATGCTGTGAAGATACGAGATGTGCAGCACCTGAAACTACGGATACTGGAAGCCTGTGCTAGCATTTCTCCTGCGGTGTTGCTATCAGTGTGTGAAGAGTGGGAGAAGAGGGTTGCATTGACAATCCAACACAATGGGCAGCACATTGAACACATTTTATAAGTGGTCAGAAACTTGTAAACAACTCATGAAAGAATAAAGTTACGTTGAAACCAAGCACACCATTGTTTTTCTTGTGAAATTCCCAATAAGTTTGATGTGTCACATGACCCTCTTCCTATTGAAAAACAAAAGTTGGATTCAAAATGGCCGACTTCAAAATGGCCACCATGGTCACCACCCATCTTGAAAAGTTTGCTCCCTCACATATACTAATGTTCCACAAACAGGAAGTTAATATCACCAACCATTCCCATTTTATTAAGGTGTATCCATATAAATGGCCCACCCTGTAGAATAGAAAATAAAGGAATATAATAGACTAGAATAGAATAGAATAGAATATACTAAAATATAATAGTAAATCAAAGAATTAAATATAAAATAATATAATTGAAAATAATAGTGCAAAACAGAAAATAATAGAAAATAAAAGAATATAATAAAATATAAAAGAATAGAGTAAAACAGAATTGAATATAAAATAATAGCAAATAATAGAAAAGAAACTAAAAAAGAAGTAGAGTAAAGAAATAGAACAGAAAATACCAGAATATAATAAAATAGAATAGACATTAAAGAAATAGAATAGAAAATAAAAAAATAGATTGGAATAGAATATAATAGAAAAGAAAATAATAGAATAGAAAAGAAAAACAAATAATAGAATAGAATGGAATTAACTATAATGAATATAACCATCTTCCAAAATTAAAATTTAAATAGAATAGACAAGAATATAAAATAAGAGAATATTACAGAAAATAATAGAATAGAATAGTATAGAATAGACAATTGACTAGAATAAAATAGAATAAAATAGAAATAATATAACTGTCTTCCAAAATTTGAATTTTGAATAGAATACACTCAAATTTGAATTGAATAGATTAGAATAGAATATAAAAGAATTGAACAGAAAATAAGAGAATAGAAAATAAGAGAATAGAAAAAGCAATAGAATAGAACAAAATAGAAACAATATGACCGTCTTCCAAAATTAGAATTTTGAATAGAATAACTTTGAATTCAAATGCCATTTTTAATTTGAATGTCTATTCAAATTTTCCACATTCAGACAAACTGAATTCAATTTTACCAAATTTGGAAAATTCTAATCAATTTCGAAAATGAATAAGTTAAATGAAACTAAAAAAATCCAAAAATGAATGAAACTAATTTAACAAATTTAACTAAATTAAATTATTATTAAGAATTAAATAAAACAAATGTTTTAGTTCTGCACATGTCTACACACTCTGTAGTCCATAGTCCCATAGTCCCCAGACTATCTTGGGAGTGAGCAAGAGGCTATGGTGGCTATATTCCTACATACAGTGGGACCATGGAGAATGAACATAGCCACCCTTGAATAGCAAGTCCAATCACAGCAACAAAAAAACAAAAAAAATGAGCTTGGAGATTTGGAGGAAGCTGGGAGCAATAGAATGGACCTTTCTGCTTTAAGAATGGATACTTAGATGTTTTACTCTGTACTGCACTGTACTGGGTCCTGTACTATTTAACCTTTATGTAAGGGATATAACTAAAGGTTTGTTGGGCAATGTATGTCTCTTTGCTGATGATACAAAGGTGTGTAATGGGGTTGATATCCCTGGAGGTGTCTGTAACATGGAACATGATTTGGCAGGTCCCTATAGTTGGGGTAATGTGTGGAAACATAGTAGTCGTTTCTCTGTATGTAACGGGTTGTTTGGAAATCAATATAGGGAATGTATTTCCAATTTATCATGTCCTGGGTCATGTCACGTCATGTCTCATTTTGTAGATTCATAGGTAAGAATTTCGTCTTTCCAGGTAAGATAACGAGGGTCGAAGGAGGTTTAGAGGTTCGAGTAAAAAAAACAAAAAAACAACGACACTAACCTGAACGATAAGTTCCCACCGATACAAGTAAGAGGTACCAGGGTGACATACATCCTTATATCGGTGGTATCGGAGAACGAGTGAGGGTTCTATCAGACCCCTGATACCCTGATAC
>BLSH010411234.1:116217-140356 GCA_018402905.1 Glandirana rugosa | reverse complement strand
TATACACAGAGCCCTGGCTCCCCGCAAGCAGAATGGCCCCCCAAGAGACATAATAGCAAAGATGCACTTTTTTCGTACAAAAGAGCAGCTCCTGCAGTCTGCCAGGCTGCAACCTACCCTCACATTCCAGGGCAACGAATATCAGCTGTTTGCTGACTTGTCAAAGACCACCATTATGAAACGTAGATCCTTTAAACCCTACCTCCTGACCCTCCAGCAACGCAAGATTGGGTACTCATGGGGATTTCCCTTCTCCCTACGATTCACATATCAGGGACGTAAATACACCAGCAGAAGCATCGAGGAACTTCAAACCCACCTGCAGGACCTCCATCTGTCCCCAGCTGAACCAACCCTCCCACAGAGAACACGTCGACGCTCACCGTCAGCATCTCCAATGAAGACACACCATACCCCCCCATCCACCACTAAAAGAAGCAGAATAACCCCTGTCCTCCAGGACCCCTCAGACTCAATGGACTGAAAGCCACCTGACAATACACCCTTGTCTTCGCTCCACTTTTTTTGGATACTGGTGCCCAAGGCACATTCTGAAGAGGAGTTTAACCTCCTTTATTTCATCACTATCTGTGACCCAGGGAATACCTCCCTACACAAAATGTTTACCTATACTTGTATTCTCTTCTACAGTTTTTAAAGTTTTTGGTTAATGTCTGTTATGTACACTTGAGCTATGTGGGTCTCTTATCTCCCCCCCTTCCCCCAAATCTAACTCTGGGTTTGGTAGCCTATCCCCTTCGCATCCATTCGTAGCGAGAGGCACCATCTAAAAACCCCTTAATTGAATAAACCCTACACTCGTAAGAGACCCACATACCTCACTCTGGGAGTGTCTATGCCTCCCTACGCTGTGGTTTCATGACACATGTATTCTGCCGCTTCCTCTTTTTATAGACCAGCCCTAGCATCCATATACTTAGAGAAGCAATAATGAAACCGATAAGTAAGAACTCCTGAAACTTTCTGCGGACTGGTAATATGCATTTTGACTTATCTGGTTGTTCTAATTGTTATTGTTCACTTATACCTACTTAAGCCGTACATGCCTCCGGCTGTTGGTCATTGCCAACCCCCACATCTTGCCCACAGATCCGCCTATTTGGACTTCTCTGGGCAACATGCTCCCCTCCGCGCAAGAAATTTGCTCTTGCCCGGACGGAAAATGTTTTTCTCCACACTTTCCTCCTCCTTTCTCTCTCCCACTCTCCCTGCTACTACTCTTTCCCCTCTCTTCTTCTTCTACACTTACCTTCCACCCTCTGGCCGGTAGGGGGAATTCCCATCCCAAGGGCGAGCCCCCATCTGCACTAATTAAGACCCCGCCAAATGACTAAACTCAATATACTGTCCCTCAATGTTCAGGGACTTAATTCCCCATGCAAACGACGTAAAGCACTCCGCACGTTTGCCTCACTTAAAGCCCACATCATCTGCCTCCAAGAGACGCATTTCACCAAACTACATACCCCTACTTAATTAACACATACCCGCAATTCTACACTGCCTCAGCAGACACGAAGCAGAGAGGGGTACTGATAGCGTTTCACAGAACCACCCCCTTCACATTGAAATCTGAGATACGTGACCCAGAAGGCAGATATCTTATTCTGCTTGGTCACCTACTCGACTCCCCAATCACAATTGTATCATATTACGCCCCCAATAAAAACCCCACGGCTTTCCTTTCCCATCTGCTAAAAGTGATTGACACACATAAACAAGGCACCCTGTATGTATGCGGCGACTCCAATCAAGTCCTGTTCCCCTTTCTGGATAGGTCACCTTACTCACCCAACACACCCCCCAAAAAACTCACCCTCCAACAACTTCTACAAAACTACTCACTAGCGGACACATGGCGTGAATGTAATCCCAATAAAAAACAATTCACCTATTATTCCCACCCGCACAACTCTTTCACCCGCATTGACCACATTCTCACCCCGATCGGATCCCTACCTCAGCTGTACTCGTCCAGCATCATCCCTATTCCATGGTCTGACCACAATGCTACCTTATCCTCCTTCTCAGCCCTCGCACCCCCGCAAAGCACTAGATCTTGGTCACTAAACGACTCTCTCCTATCTCACCCATCCCTAGTGTTACAGATAGAGACTGCCCTTAAAGAGTACATATCACTCAATTCTACTGATGATATTTCACCCCTGACACTCTGGGAAGCGCACAAACCAACGATACGAGGTACACTGATTAGTCTAGCGTCTCATAGGAAAAAAGAACAACAAAATAAGTTTCAGCAATTAGAACAGGCCTTCACCTTAGCCCATGCCAACTTTCAAGACAACCCTACCCCTGCCCACAAAACTGAATTAGACCGCGCAAAGCTAGACTTAGACGTGTTCCTCACGGACTCTGCTGAAAAATCCCTTAGAAGGTCAGGCCACCGCCTCTTCATGAGAGCCAACAAACCTGGCACTTTCATGGCCCTGACCTTACGAGGCCTTGAGAACCCCCACAGACCCATACGTCTGAAAATGGCCCAACACAGCTATACCAGTAACCCCGCCAAAATCCTCCAAATATTCCGCGAAAAACTTCAAGACCTATATTCTGCTCCCCAACAATCCTCAGACTCACAACAAATCTCAGGATTCCTAGACTCCCTCTCTTTACCCTCGCTCTTAACAGAACAAAGAGAGCATCTAGATCAACCAATCACTGAACTCGAAACGAGGACAGCAATCAAATCCCTTCACAGTAACAAGAGACCGGGCCCAGACGGCCTTACCGCGGCCTATTATAAGCGCTTTAGTGAAATATTGACCACCCCCCTCACTGCTGCATTCAACTCCATCCGTAAAGGTAGAGAGTTCACCTCTGACTCTTTACGGGCCACTATCTCAATGATACCAAAACCTCAAACGGATGACACATCCTGGGCCAATTATCGCCCAATCTCGATATAAAACAATGACATCAAACTGCTGGGGAAAATCCTTGCCTCCCGCCTTAATGGCATAATTGGTTCTTTAATCCATAGAGATCAGGCAGGCTTTATGCCTTTGAGACAAGCGGGAGACAATGTTCGCAGGGTGGTTCTCCTTGCCCACCTAGCCCGCACTAGGCGAATCCCTACATGCCTCCTATCTCTGGATGTCAGGAAGGCTTTTGACAGCCTCTCCTGGGCATACCTACACAACGTTCTTCTCAAATGGGGATTTGGCCCCTTTTTTTTCAAATGGGTACTCTCTCTCTACTCAAATCCGTCAGCCAATGTGACTTACGCTGGTCACAGATCTGATCCATTCCCAATTTGCCGAGGCACTAGGCAGGGTTGCCCACTCTCACCTCTCCTGTTTGCCCTGGCCATTGAACCACTAGCCCAGAAAATCCGTGAAAATCCGAATATAAAGGGTCTAGAAGTAGGTGGGCACACACATAAGCTCTGCTTGTTTGCGGACGATATTTTGCTCTTTATAACCTCCCCAATCACGTCCACCCCTAACCTTCTCTCTACCCTGACCACTTTTGCTGGCTTTTCTGGGCTAGTGGTTAATCCTCAAAAGTCTAAGGCCCTCAACATCTCCATGCCCCCATCCATGCACTCGCATTTACAGTCAGTAATCCCATTCTCCTGGACACTAGATGGACTAAAATATTTAGGTATAAAACTAACCTCGAACCCCCTTGACCTCTTCCAAGCCAACTATCCCCCTTTACTCAGACACTTAACAAAGCTCATGACCTCGTGGCTGACCCTCTCACTTTCCTGGTTAGGACGTATCTCGGCAGTGAAAATGGTCATCTTACCCAAAATCCTTTATCTTTTCAGGACGCTACCAATATCAGTCCCCCCATATTTCATTCGTATCCTACAACGCAAAGTGCTAGCATTTGTGTGGGGGAAAACTAGACCACGTGTTTCTAGGTCAATACTCTATCTGAACAAATCCCAAGGCGGGCTGGGTCTACCAAATTTTCTAAAATATTATCAAGCAGCCCAGCTATCCCCTTTAACCAAATATCACACAACCAAAGAAATCCCCCTTTGGGTGACCCTCGAATCTATAGATTGCGACCCCCTTTCTGTAGCAAACCTTCTATGGTTGCAGCCGAAAGACCATAAAAAAATAAATAATCCAATCACTCAACACTCCCTCCGTATTTGGAACACGCTTAAGTTTAAATATAAGCTCCAATCCCCTCACAACCCACTTCTATCCTATGCCCGCAACCCCTCATTTCCGCCTGCTTGGACCTCACCGTCCCTATTCCACCGATGGACGTCGGCAGGCCTCCTTAGGGCCTACTCCTTCGTTGAAGGCAGGAACCTCATTTCATTTACTACCTTGTCAGAAAAACACAATCTTCCACCCTCAGAACTATTTCGCCATCTACAACTCAAGCATTTTTTCTCCTCCCATATACACTCAGACCCCTCCACACCCCAAAAAACCATATTCGAACAGGCCTGCGACCGGGACCCCCATATGCGTGGCTTAATCTCACAACTGTATCAAATCCTTCAAGGTTCCTCACCACACACCTCTCTCTCATATGTCTCCAAGTGGGAACAAGACCTGAATATCCACCTCGAACCAGAAGAATGGTCCAATATCTGGCAAAACACAAAGACTGCCACACAGAACATTATAGCCTCTGAGGCAAACTATAAAGTACTCTTCCGATGGTACCTGGTCCCTGCGCGTATTGCTAAATACCAAACGACTTACTCCCCGGCATGTTTTAGAGGGTGTGCGGATAGAGGAACCCATCTCCACATATGGTGGGACTGTCCGATCGTAAGTAAATTCTGGAATGAGGTATTTGACATCATCTCTAAAGTAACAAATCAAACAATTCAACCCACTCCTACCCTAGCCCTACTTAACCTCAAGCCCCCAGAGATCACTAAAGCAAGATTTAAACTGTTTCTCCAAATCATAACAGCAGCTAAGCAGACGATTGCTAGAGCATGGAAAACCCCTACCATTCCAATATTGGAAACGAAACATAGAGTGACCAAATCTATGGTTCACTCCAAAATAGAGGCAACAATCTTGGACACCATTTCAAAGTTTGAACGAATTTGGCTACCTTGGGTCCAACACTTTCTACCTCCAGACTTTGATAGCGCATTACTACGCCCATAGCCCGACCATATATGAATCTAGACTGCAGATACTGACCTTCTCTTCTTGAAGAATCCCCCCTCCCGGCCATCCTACACCTATTCTGTCCTACTCTTTCCTTCTACCACTTTCTTTTCTACTTCCCTCCGGCATCCATGCCCTTTTTATCTTCAGGGCACTCATACCCAATGTTGGCCTTCGGCCTCACATTCTCTCCCGCAAGATGCCTTATTTAACACCCGCTTGGGAAAGGTCTGTTTTAGGGGCTGCATAAGGAATCATCAGCACTTTGATGGTTAGCCCCATTACAAATTAGCTCTATTGCATAAGATAGATTCAGTCTATAATTGACTCTCTGTTATGCAACCCTTAGGCGACTCCTCGCAGTAGGTAACATTCATCAACTAGTCCTACTCAGAATATACTTGGTTTTACTCTTCATATGAAAGTTATACTGTAACTATAGGCACAAGCAGGCAAGAGATGCCCTTCAATATGCTTTATGACTGCGCTCAATGTATGCTCTGTCTGTACCTGGCATGCTTGCCGAACCAACCTTTGTTTGTTTGTTTCTTTTACTATTTTACCAATAAAATATTTGAACAAACATGCGTAGGATAAACATAAATCTATAGTCAGACAACAAGGTTAATGTGAAAACAAAAAACAAAAACAAAAAAAATAAATAAAAGGGGGCAGACTCAATGGACTACTCAGTCTTTTTCTGCCATCACTTTTCTATGTTTCTATGTTTTAAACATAGTTTAGTCACATGAGGGTCAGTGTTTAGTACCACATCCATGATATAGTTCAACAAGCCATCAACAAAATTCAACAAAGATTGAATGGACTTTACAGGTACCACATGGTGACAATAAATCTAAAATATAAAATCATATGAAGTTTATTTACATCAATACTGTACATAACATTACGTGACTGCCTTTAGAAAAATAGTACAAAGTATTTATTGTTTGTCTGCATATTCCCATTCTGGGAATTCATGGACCAGAGCCGCAAAGAAAGCCCTATGGTCACCTCAGCCTTCAACCAAGGTACATGACAGTGGAGGTGGGAAAGAACCCTGGAAGTGAAAGTAAAACTGCAGCAGAGTAAGATCACCTCACTTGCCATGCAGAACTGTGCTGTGTGGCAGAGCTGTGTCAATGTTACAAATGGAACTTCCATGTAGAGATGGGATTGGTGGGCAGATGTCCTGTAAAGCACCTCAGCTTAGAGGAAAGCACACTAAGATATAAAAAGTATACAGGCTCATCAATATGTATAGGACATCCAGCACAAGGTTTTGCTTAAATATGTAGCAGCCGCAAGATGTATTCCAACCAACTAGTGGTGGGGAGCTGTGCATTGGAATCCAGGAAGAGCAGCCACGCTGCCATGACCCGCGCGGAACATAGGTTCCCTGGATGTGACGTCAGAGGGGGCGGTGATGTATTTCAGATGCGTGGTGGCTCCTTTTTCATAACTTCCCGCTCAACATCCTGTACATATTGATGAGTCTGTATACTTTTTATATCTTGTAAGAGATTTTAAACTTCCTTGGGCAATTAAAGGCCTTGGTTTTATTACACTTAGAAGCACCTTCTTTTCATTTTGTTTTCATCAAAGCTACTTCCATGTGTCTATTCCTTCTGTGTATTCACATGCTGGACTGTTATTCAGATTTAAGTTAATGAAAGCTGTTTTGTGTTGAATAAATTTGATTTAATAAGTGGTGTCTTTGCTATTCTAACATTGCAGTAGTGCAGTAGTGTGCAGACTTTTAACCATTGGCATCAGAAGGGACGAATGAGTAAGGTAGTCTATGGGCACCCGCTAGTAACTAGCCTGATGCACATCTCTAAAAGAAACGTATTATCTATGACTCATTGCGAAACCCACAGTAAAACAAAGAACAGGCTATAGCTATCATTATACGATAACCTAATTTTAAACAGAGTGTAATTTCTCCATCCAGTAATGCAATAGCTTCATCTCTGTATCTCAGTACAATACTTTAATGTTAATTTTGCTCACCATTTGACATAGGAATGATTATATACTGTAACTTAAGAGGCATTGCGTAATTACTCCTCCACTGCGATCAAAGGTTACTCATTTCCACATTCCGCAACCTGACATGCAGTGCAAGAATGCGATCTTTGTAGATGAACATGATAATTAGTTGCCACTCAATATTATTCATATAATTTTTTTGTTTACATTAGTTATTTTCTAAGTATATTGTGTTGTGAGAACTGTAATGAAGTGACAAAAGTGCAATTAGATTTTTAATTGAATTGTAATAATGCTGATAAGTAATTCATATCGCTATTTTACAGAAGACATTGTTGAATTGGTTATTATCTTTGGAAATAAAAAAAAACACACTCACAGGATGCCCGGCTTTACGTTTTTATTTATGCCTCATTAAGTAAAGTGGTTAATTTCTTGACTGTTCTCATAATTTATCTGGATTTCGGTTATGAGTTTTTAGTTTCAATGAAAGGGAATCACAGCCAATAAACATATATTATGGATGGAAATAAAAACTTGTACTGTGTAGCAAAATTAGGATACTGACAGAAGACTCCATCCAAAAAAGAAAAACCTGATTTCTTTCTCATACACCACGGGACACAGAGCAGCCATATACATTACTACCTGGGTTATGTGCCACCTATAGGTGAATGGACACTGGTAGAATAACCAAAACATGAAGTCCCTCTCTATATAACCTCTCACATATAGGAAGTGCTCCAGTTTTTTGCCAGTGTCTAAAAAGATGTATTGTCTCTTTTGAGCTCTCTGTGAGCTTCCAGGCTGTAATCCGGCAAAGGTTCTAAAGGTCGCTTATTAGCAATAAGGACAGATTATCAGTTGGTGTTAAGGTAGTTTCAATGTCCACCCAGAGTGGTCTGTCTTCTTTTTCTATCCAGTGTTTAATCTGTGCTAAGTGTGTAGCCCAATAGTAGCATTGTAAATCTGGTAGCCCTGCTCCCCCGGCTTTCTTGTTTTTTGTGAGAGAGTTTGCACATCTTGCCCTTTTCCCTGCCCATATGAAGTTGTGAAGTAGTGACTGTAGTATTTTTATTTGTTTGGAGGGTATTGGGATCCCTAGATTGCGAAAGAGATAGATTATTTGTGGCAGTATGGTCATTTTTTGTATCATTAAAGATTTTTATTGGTATTAATACAATTACAGGAAGAGACAATTTTGTCATTGTCTGCTGCATAGCTTTGGTTACATTAATTGTACATAGAGTTACAAGGTAACATAGATATGAATAAATGTAACAATACAAACCGAAAAAAGAGCACCTTAGTAGACTGTTGAAAACGCTGAGGAAATAAGTGACACAGGGAAAAGAAATGACCAAAGATTATAGATACTCCGGAGTCACCTTTTTTTTTTTTTTTTATATGGTTTATGTACCCGAATTCACCAATGAGTATACAAGGTTTTATGATGGTAATGGGTGAGTTTTCTCTCCTCCCCGAAAACCTCCTGTGGGAGCACTTTTGTTTCCGGGGGAGAGGAAACGTTTGGTCGTGTTCCTGGTTAAGTTCCTAGGTGAAGGCTACTACCAGGCGTAGGGGACAGGATTAGATATACCTTTCCATATTAGACAATGCTGTCCAGGACTTCCAGTCTTTTTGTGCTTTAAGGAGTTGGTTCTGGCTCGCTGCCATTGTGGTTTCGTAGCTGTGGTGTAGACTGACTAACTCTAAAGTTTTCTTAATTGTAGGGAGTGGTATGGAGTCAATAGATAAGTTTAAGATTGCGAGAGCCGGAGAGTGTGGTAGGTGGCATTTTGATATGTCTTTTAAAATTTTGAATATGGTGGACCAATACCTGCGGATCTTTGTGCAAGACCAGAGTATATGGAGTAGGTCGCCTTTAGCAGAGTTGCATCTCCAACAGGTGTCATTGTGTTGAGAGCTAAAGGAAGCTAATTTCGTGGGGGTAAGATACCAACGAAGAGTTATTTTTTGTGTGAGTTCCCATAGGGATGCACATTTGGTCGATTTGTATATTGATTGCAGTGCATTTTCCCATTGGGTGCCTGAGAATGTTGATCCTATGTCTGCGTCCCAACGCAGGTATGGTTTGGCTTTGGTGAATGTGGTCTTGTCGTGTAATATGTTATAGAAAGTAGAGATGGTTTTCTTTTTCAGGAGTGGGTCTGTGAAAGTTTCCCAAGCTTTTAGTGGGATGGAATAGAGTGGGTTTGGGAGTGATATGATGCAGTGCTTTACCCTATAGTATGTGAACAAGTCTGTACCCGGAAGGTCAAATTCCTTCTGGAGCTGGATGAAGGGTTTAATCTGATTCTGGAGCATCAGGTTCTGGAGAGATGTTATCCTTTTTTGGACCATGGTTGTGTGGGAAGATCAGGTGATATGAACTGCAGGGTTTCCAAGGGAATTCGTGGAACATATTGATAGGATGGAGTGACTGTTGATTGGGTCAGTTGAATCCAAGCTTGTGCCGTTGCTTTCATAGTTGGAGGGAGTGTGGAGGGCACGGTTGATCCTAAGGGTGTGCTCATCAGCCAGTTTTTGAGGGTGGACTTATGTAGTGCCATGTGTTATATATTACCCCACTGCGTTTGTGGTGTGTGCTGGAACCATTCTGGGAGGTGGGCTATAAGTGATGCTAAGTAGTAGTCTTTAAAGTCTATTGATCCCATCCCTCCTGCATGTTTATGTTTTAGAAGTTGGGTGTGGGCGCATCTATGTTTTTTGTTCTTCCAGATACACTTGTTATATATTGTTTGGAGTTCTCTGAAAAATGCTGATGTATTGGGATAGGCAGGGTTCTAAAGTAATACAATATTTGAGGCAGGTGGAACATTTTGAATGCTGCTAGTCTACCTGTCCAAGTGAGCTCATGTTTGGTCAGGAGCTGGGATTCTTCCTTCAATTTGGAGAGGAGCGGTTTAAAATTGGCTGCATATAGGGTAGAGGTTGATTTAGTTAGCTGTATGCCTAAGTATGCTATTTTATTATCCATCCAGGTAAATGTGAATTGCAGTTGGAGTCACATCTTAGAGGTGGTGTCTAATCTTATGTCTAAGATGTGGGATTTGGTGGTGTTCAGTTTGTAGTATGATATTTTGCTGAACCAAGTCTTGTTTGAGTTTTGACTACTTCCAGTAGGGATGAGGTCAGGTTGGTGAGCGTGAGAATAATGTCATCTGCAAACAGACTAATTTTGTGCTGCTGCGTGTTATCAATTTGAATACCTGTGATTTTTGGGCTTTTGCTTATATATTCTGCTAGTGGTTCCATCATGAGGTTGAAGATAAGAGGGGACAGGGGGCATCCTTGCCTTGTCCCATTTGTGATGGGGAATGGTTTCGAGAGTGTGTCGGCTGAGAATACTTGAGCCATTGGGTTTGAGTATAGGGCCATTATAGCTCTAAGTATGTGATCCTTAAAACCAAATTTGGTAAGGACATCGTGCATATAGTTCCAATGAACTCTATCAAACGCCTTCTCTGCATCCAAGGAGAGAAGCAGAGAAGGCATTCCGGTCAGCTCCACTCGGTGAATGACGTTTATCATTTTCCTGGTCGCATCTGCTGCTTGCCTGCCTTTTGTAAATCCGGATTGATCCTTATGAATAAGATTGGGCATTATATTTAAAAGGCGTGTGGCTATGGTTTTGGCGTAAATCAATGTCTAAGAGTCAATGTTTAAGAGGGATATTGGGCGGAAGTTCTGGGGAGTTGGCTTGGGGAACGTTATAATCAGGGCGTTTAGTGATTCGCTGGGGAGATTAGCTTCATAAGCCGATTTGTTGAAGACTTTAACTAGGTGTGGGGTGAGAATGTGTGCAAAATGTTTAAAGTATTCGCCTGTGAATCCGTTCGGCCCTGGTGATTTCCCTAGGGGTATGGATTTAATGATTGTGAGGATTTCTTGCTCTGAAAAAGGGCTATTTAGCTTTTGTAGTTGAGTTTCTGTTAGAGTTGGCAGTTTGATTAATGTCATTAATGTCCTTTGTAGAGGGTTGGTACATAGAGAGATTGTTTTTGATATTGTAAAGGTCTCTGTAGTAGTCGCTGAACGCATTTGCGATATCTTGAGGGTTGGAGCATTGTTGTTTAGAATGTGGGTGAATGATATGTGGGATTCTCGTTTTAATTCTTCTACCTTTGATTTTGTTAGCTAGCATTTTGCCCGCTTTGTTGGAAGTCGAGTATGTGGAAGCTTTTAGTTTTCTTAGCATATGTTCATATGAGTTTAGAAGTAGTGATCTAAGTTCTTGTCTGAGGGATATAAGTTGTGCAGCGTATTTAGGTTGGGGATCGGTTTTGTTAATGTTTTCAACTGATGTGATTTGGGACAGAATATGGTCTATTTGTCTTGATTTTAACTTTTTAAGTTGGGAAGACAATTTCAACAATACACCACGCATATATGCTTTGTGCGCGTTCCACACCACGACCGGAATCCGACACTGATTCCCGGTTAAATTCAAAGAACTCGTTGATTTGTGAGGCAGTTGTGGGGTTGTATTCTGGGTGTTGTAGTATGTGGTTGCTTGCTCTCCATAAAGAGGTGTTTTGTTTACTGGGAGCATTTGAGATCGAAATCGTGATAGGAGCGTGGTCGGACCAGGTCGCGGTATGGATTAAAGAAGCGCTAATGTGCTGTAGGATCCATTTGTCCTGGGATGATCAAGTCTATCCTAGAGTGAGAGTTATGACGTGGGGAGAAATGTGTGAAGTCTCTTTCTGACCCATATTGGCATCTCCACACCTCATATAAATCTTGAGTTACCAATAAGTTTTTCAATGGTGATTCTCTTCTTCTGGAAGTAGACGATGAGTCCAGTGTTGTGTCAGGAGGGAGATTAAAGTCTCCGCATACTATTAGGTGCCCCTGCTGAACCCTTTTGGCCAAGCGAATAGCTTTGCGAATGAATGCCATTTGGCGCACATTGGGTGCGTAAATGTTTAGGGGGGTGTAGTCGGTCTTGTTTATGGTGCAAGTTAAAATTAAGAATCGGCCGTTATCGTCAGATATTTCCTGCTTAAGTTAGAAGTCTATTGTGTTTTTCACGGCTATTAGTACTCCTCATTTTTTTGAGGTGTGGGAGGCTTTGAAAATGTGAGGATAATTGCTATTTGAGCAGTAGGAAGTAGCAAGCTTTGAGAAATGAGTCTCTTGCACACATACTATGCCACTGTGCAGATTTTGCGCCTTTTTCCACAGCGAATGACTCTTAACCGGGTGGTTGAGGCCGTTCACATTAAGAGACAGGATGTTGATGGACATTATTTATCGTCGGTAGGAAATCAGATGAATGTATACACTCACAGTTAGTCGGTGGAAGGATGATAGTTGCAGTTGTGGATCCGGGTTGTATGTCTGCTGGTGAGGTTGGAGGATGATCTGGAGTCCTGGTGGAGTTCCCTTGTGGATTTCTGTTAAGTCTATAGAAAGGTTATACAAAGGAAATATTAAGAGACAGAGATTTGTGTGTCTGAACGTGGTCTATGCATGGTTTTCAACAGCTAGATAAACGTGTAGTTTTGATGTAAGAACTGTTAAGAGAAAAAAAGAAGATCTGAATTGGGGATTAACAGTCAATAGCAGAGAAGATTGGCAGGAGAGGATTCCGTAACCAGGGAGAACTTTCTGATCATGGGGTTATGTCAAGCATGGAGAGACACAAGGACTGGCGACAGATTGAATCCCCACTCTCTCAAATCTCCCCTTCTGAAGCCCAGGTGCCACTGTGTTCATGTGCAGAAGTAATGCGGCTTCTTGCCTAGCTGACGTCTTGAGGCCTGATGTCTTTGTTGCGGGAATTGAGGTGGAGGTGAGGAATTTGTGTTGTCAGGTGGTTCAATGATGATGCCCCAGGTGTGTAGAAGTTGAAGTCCTGAGGATAGGTTGTTAGTTGTGTGAGATGCCCCATTTCTGGTGATGATGAGGGTTGCAGGGTACCTCCATTTATATTGGATTTTGTGATGGGTCAGTCCCTTAGTGATGGGGTTGAGGTGCCTCCGCAGTTGCAGGGTATACTTGGATAGGTCAGGAAGAAGTTGGATGTTAGTGTATGGCGGAGGTAGTGAGTTGTTCTTTCTGGCGTTAAACAGTAGCTTTTCCTTGATGTGATAAAAATGTACTCTCATGAGCACATCACTGGGAATTGATGCTGCCAGATGTGAGGGCTTGGAGATCCTGTGGATTCTGTCAATAATAATGTCGCAGGGGGAAGCCTCCGGTACTAGGGTGCGCATCAGCTCTTTGGCGTAATTGGAGAGGTCTGCAGGCAATACTGATTCGGGGACCCACCTTAGCTTTACATTATTCCTGCGGGACCTATCTTCTAAATCTGCGAGTTTGGCGCGCACCCACTCCTGTTCCTCCTTGACTTCTTCGTATGTGTCAATTATGGCATTGACTGTAGTGGAGCATGCCTCCATGCCTTGTTCTATATGGGTCATTCTGTCATCTAGATCGTTAACGTCCGCCGACTTTTTAGTGAAATGAGAGGCAAGGTCTGCCATTAGAGATGTCTGGAGGGACACCAGCATGTCTTTGAGTGTTGTGTCGATCACTGGCTGGCCTGTGGTTGGGAAAGCCGCCATTGAATTAGTTAGGGCCTGGTTGGAGAATGAGGGAAGAGAAGCCTGGGGCTCAAGTGATGGTCTGGGCCTTTGCTGTGGTGATTGCAGTGCATCTAGTCTAATGCGGGCTTTAGCAGGACTGCCCATGCTATTTCCCCCCCCCTGAGTCATCTTGTGCTGGTGGTGAGGGGAGGGCTGAGACGTCTATGTGTCTCCTGATACCTCGGTCTGTGTATGCCTCGTGGCGCTCCCAGCGTTTGGCGCCATCTTGGCCCTCTCCTTCCCTCCCCGCCGGCTTGAAAAAGAAGGCCGTCAGCTTTGTGGGTTGTTGGTCGGTCATCCGTTTGCGGGACATGACTCCTTGTGACCTTAGCAAATGTGTCTGCAAGTTTAGCCGGTATATAATGACCTGGGCTGTCTGTGTGCTGCTTAGTGCTCTACCCTGGCTGTGGAGCTCCGCTTCAGGAGTCCATCTTCAGTGTCGGCTAGCCACGCCCCCCGCAGTATGGTCATCTTAAACTATGTTTAACTTGCCCCCCCATGATAACATGATGCGGGATAGTCTATTGAGTTCTGTGGAAATTTTTGTTATTAAGAGATTTAGGTTTGCTGTCAATAGTTTGAAGATTGTCATTGTGATAATTATTCCCAGATACTTTATGCCATTGTGGCTCCAGGGGAAAGGACTGTTGGCTTGTATTGTGTTTTTATCCTTGGGTTTTATACCTAGGTCAAGTATATCCAATTTGGAGGTATTTACTTTATAATATGTTACCGAATGCTTGTAGCATGTGGTATGCTGCAGGTACCGATTTCACTGGATTTGTTAGTATCAGAATGATATCGTCAGCAAGTAAACTGATATTATGGGTGTTATGCTGGAGAGTAATGCCTGTTATGTCTTTTGAGGCCCTAATGGACTCCGCCAATGGTTCAATTATTAAGTTAAAAATTTTAAGGGACAGAGGGCATCCCTAGCATGTTCCGTTTGTTATTTGGAACACTTTGAATAGTATACCTAAGGTGTATACCTGTGCTGAGGGATTACTATTAGAGTTGAGCGAACCCGAACTGTAAAGTTCGTGTCCATACCGAACTTTTGGTTGTCCGGGACCCTGACCCGAACGCGGACTTTTCAAAAAAAGTTCGGGTCTGGGATCCTGGTATTTTATTCCACGTGTTGAAAAGCTGCCAAGGGCAGCCAATCTTCCCTAGAAGCCGTCACAGCCATGCCTACTAATGGCATGGCTGTGATTGGCCAGTGCACCATGTGACCCAGCCTCTATATGGGGCTGGAGTCACCGTGCTGCATGTCATATGCTCTCAGGATAGTTTAGGGAGAGGATGCTGCTGGCTCTGTGAGGGACAGATTGCAGAACATCACATCCTGCTGCACAGAACGATCTGATTGTGGACTAGGGAGAGATACTAGTACTGGTGCTTTGAGGGACAGATTGCACTACTCATCCTGCTGCACAGAACAATCTGACTGGACTAGGTAGAGTCTGTTGCTTTAAGGGAAAAGATTATTCTTCTAAAATCATCATCAAGTTGTACAGGGAAAGGTTCAAGCTGTTGCTTTAAGGGAAAGATTAGTGTTCTAAAATCATCATCAAGTTGTACAGGGAAAGGTTCCAGCTGTTGCTTTAAGGGAAAGATTATTGTTCTAGAATCATCTTCAAAGTGTGTGGGAAAAGCCTATTGCAGGGGCATAGAGCCATATTACTGTTCTAAAATCATCTTCAAAGTGTGTGGGAAAACCCTGTTTCAGCCGCATGAAGCCATATTAGTGTTCTAAAATCATCTTCAAAGTGTGTGGGAAAACCCTGTTTCTGCCGCATGAAGCCATATTAGTGTTCTAAAATCATCTTCAAAGTGTGTGGGAAAAGCCTGTTTCAGCCGCATGGAGCCATATTAGTGTTATAAAATCATCTTCAGTGAAGATGATTTTAGAACACTAATATGGCTCCATGCGGCTGAAACAGGCTTTTCACACACACTGTGAAGATGATTTTAGAACAGTAATATGGTTCTATGCCCCTGCAATAGGCTTTTCCCACACACTTTGAAGATGATTTTAGAACAATAATCTTTCCCTTAAAGCAACAGCTGGAGGCTTTCCCTGTACAACTTGGAGATGATTTTAGAATCTAAAATCATCTCCTAGTTCTATAGGGAGAGGTTCCTACTGTTGCTTAAAGGGACAGATTATTGTTTCTTGCACAAAATTAAAAAGTGCATCTACATTGCTGGTTTAAAAAAAAAAAAAAAAATTCCAAAAAAAAAAAAAAAAACAGTGTTGACTACCTCCTCCTTATCCTCCACCGCCACTTTCACTGCCTCCTCAACCTCCAACTCCACATCCACCTCCATTTTTGAATTTTTTTTTATGTGATTTTAGCTTAAAAATGATTTTAAGTTATTTCCCTAACCCCATTTCTTTGTAGGGCACTTGTCTGACCCTTACCCCCATTTTCCTTCCTTTTGCAGACCTCTAGGACTTTCCAGGACTTTGTTACAGCCATTTTTGTGACTAAAAGTTTGGGTCCCCATTGATTTCAATGGGGTTCGGGGTCCGGGTCAAAGTTCGGGTCAAGTCCGGACCCGAACCCGAAGTTCGGCCGAACCAGCAGAACCCGAACTTCCAGAGGTTCGATCAACTCTAATTGCTATAGAATGCTAGTATAGCGGATCGTATGTTGCCTGTGAACCCAAATTTTTCGAGCACTTGCTCCATGTATAGCCAATGTACCCTATTGAATGCCTTCTCTGCGTCTAAAGCTAGGAGCAGAGAAGGCGTTCTGCTTTTTTCCACGTAATTTATTATATTGATTATGTGCCGTACTGCGTTGGCTGTCTGTCTTCCCTCTACGAATCCTATTTGATCCTTTTTGATTAAGCTTGGAGTTACTTTCATAATTCTTTTGGCGAATATTTTTTCCATAATTTTGGTGTCAGTATTTAGTAGGGAAATTGGACGAAAATTTGCTGGGGTATTCGGGTCTTTCCCTGGTTTGGGGAGGGAGACAGTGTACGCTTGTAGCATCTCTGGGGGTATAGTTGATTTTTCTGTGGCCTTAGTGAATACTTTTAGCAGGTGTGGGGTCAGTATAGTGTGGAATAATTTGTAATATTCATTGGGCAGTCCATCAGGTCCTGGAGATTTGCCAATTGGGAGTTTCTGAATTATTTGTTATCTGTTATTTCTTTTTCACTTAGGGGTGCATTAATGTCTTGTAGTTGTGTCGTTGTGAGTGTCGGTAATTCAAGTTTGGTTAAGAAGTCTTGGATTCCCTCTATAGTAGGTTGGGGGGAGTTAGGGTATACTTTTAGGTTATATAGGGCGCTATAATAATCTGCAAATTCATCTGCAATTGCTTTGAGATGAGTTATCTTATGGGAGGGGAGATTAGTGAGCAAGTGGGATATCCTAGATTTGGCCTGTTTAACCTTGATCAGGTTAGCTAAGTCTTTCCCCATTTTATTGGCCTGTGCGTAAGATGTTAATTTTAATTTTCTTAAGAGGTGGTCATGTTGTTCGGCCAATAGAGTCTTGAGTTGATTTCTTAGTTTTGCTAATAAATTGTCTGTTGCCATGTCTGGTCTTCCCTTATTTAATAATTCTAGCTTGTGTTTTTCCGATAGTACCTTTTTTAATTTACCTTCTTGTGCCTTTTTGGCCTTAGAGCTCTGTTGGATACAAATACCTCTGATGTAGGCCTTGTGTGCATTCCACAGGGTCCATACATCCGATACTGAGTGTGTATTCAATTGAAAAAAGCTTTCAAGATTCTGGGTAATGACCTTTGCATGTGATTGATCTTGTAAGATTCTTATGTTACATCTCCAGATCTGAGACCTCCCCTTCGGAGCCACCTCCTCCAGTGACATCAGAATAGCTGCATGATCTGACCAGGTAATGTCTTTGATGTGGGAGGAGGAGGTCCTCTGGAGAAGCCATAGATCTGACATGTACATGTCAATACGAGAATAGGACTGATGTCTGGAGGAGTAGAAAGTATAGTCCCTCTCTGCATCATGCATACACCTCCAGACATCATAAAATCCATCTGTTTGCAATACCTGGTTAAGAGAATTCTGTTTCCCCCTGACACCAGTCGATGAGTCTATAGCGGGATCATTTGTCAAATTAAAGTCACCGCATACCAGAAGATGACCATACCTACTCGTTGGGAGCCTCTTGAAAAACCTATTAAGGAATCGGATTTGGTGTGAGTTCGGTACATAGATGGTCGCTAGCCTGATGGGCATTTCGTTAATGTCCCATTCCAATATAATAAATCTTCCCTCCATGTCCAAGGTAGCAGTCTTAAGTTTAAAGGTTCCGTGTTCTTCACCGCCAGCATCACTCCTCTTTTCTTCTGTCGGGCATTTGCATGGAAGATATGTGGGTAGTCCTTATGGGCGCATTGTGGGTGGTTGTCTGCTTTGAAGTGGGTCTCTTGCACACAGACTATGTCTGCGTTTGCTGTGCACACTTCCTTCCATAGGGAGAACCTTTTTACTGGGTTGTTAAGGCCGTTTGCATTGATTGAAAATAATTTGATGGTCATTATCGGTGCTTGAAAATGTTGATTAAACGAGTGTAGTGGGTTCTGCCGCTTTATAACAACCATAAAAACATAGATAAAAAAGGGACCCTAAAACTGGTCCTGTAACAGAATAAACTGTTGGGTGATTGATAGGGGCCATTGGATATCCTGTTATCCTTGGCCTAGGACTCGTTTAGTGGTACTGTAGTGGTATATTTTCAGGTACCACCATGGACCAATTTCTTCTTGGCTGGTCTTTTCCTGGATACTGTTTGCCATTCTTTTTCTAAGTGCGCAGGTATGTTGGTTGTTGAGGGAGATGGGTTGTCGTCTGGTATTATGCCCCATTTTTTCAGTGTGCTGATGCCCTCTTCTAAAGTGGAGATCATAATCGTGGATCCTTTGTAAGTAATTGCTAGAGTTGCAGGATACCTCCATTTATGGGGTATAGAGTGGTTCCTGAGGGCTTTTGTTATTGTTGCTAAATTTTTTCGTCTCATCATTGTGTACCTTGAGAGGTGTGGGAGCATTTACAGGTTTGTGTGGTCTTCCGGTAGTTCTCCTGAAGGCTGCAGTTACTGCTTCTTTGGCTTGATAGTAGTGCATTTTTAGCAGTATATCTCTTGGTACATCAGACGCTAAGAATGTAGGTTTGGGCAGTCTGTGGATACTATCTATGGTTAGGTCAGACAGGGACAAGTTCGGTGCTAATTTTGTAAATAGTTCTGTAACGTAAGGTTGCAGCTGATCTTGCTGAATGTTCTCAGGGATGCCTCTTAACTTGATGTTGCACCTTTTTGACCTATCCTCAAGGTCAGCGACCTTGGCCTTGAGCCATTCAATGTCATCCGAGTGGTTGTCATGGGCATCTACCATAGTATTGAATGAAGTAATGTAATTCTCCATGCTGTTTTCTATAGAGGATACTCTGTTCCCCAGATCATGAATCTCACTCTTAAATTGTAGCATGCATTCTTTAAGATCCGATTGGTGTGTTGATCTCAGTGAAATAAGCATGCTTTTAAGTGTGCAGTCCGAGATAGGCTGTCCTATGGTCAGGAACTCTGCTATCGGGTCTGCTGCTGCGGGTCTTTCACTCGATACTGAGGCTTGAGTGGGGCCTAGATCCATTCCAGCCTCACTGTCCTGGGCTTCCTCCCTGCGTGGCCTTGCCTTTACCGGACTCCTCGTGGACAGTGAAAAGGAGCCTGAGGAGTCCCCCCTGTCTGGGTTGCCTACCTGCACTGCTTGATCCGGAGCTGGCTTGCTGCTGCCGTGGGCCTTCACCATTTGGTTGGAGCCATCTGTCTGTGGGCTGGAAGAAACTGGCCAGATTGTGTACATGCGCCTGATGTTTCTTGTGACGGGCCATCTCTCCAGGGTCTCTGGTGTGCGGGTGACCGGTCTCGGTCCGTGCGGTCCTCAGGTGTACCCGAAATGTGGCTCTAGTCCCGGGTGGCCTTGCGGAGCTCCTGCTTCATGCGGCCATCCACCTCACTGGTCGCCACACCCTCATCCCGCAAAGGTTCTTAAGAATCAAGAAACAGCTTTTGCAGATCGCATCAATTTCAAAAAGTTACTATGCTAAGATAAACAGTACCTGAGCCTTGTAAAGAAGATTAAAGGATCAACAACAAGGTTTTGCCTGTAATGTAAAATTTGGGTGCTGGACCCTGTGTGGTGGAAATCCTGGGCACTTCAGAAATAAGTAATTTCCTGTAGGGTGCTGTACAGATCCAAGGGAGTGGACCCTCATATTAAAAGGGTACCCTGTCCTTGAAGGTCCGTGGTGACAGAACCCACTGTGATGGTTGAAGGTTGGACCTCTGGCTTAGGCTATTGGCCTACAGCGGTATTGGTAAGTGGCCCTGTGAAAAAACAGGGTCCAATTACCGTATATACTCGGGTATAAGCCGAGTTTTTCAGCACATTTTTTGTGCTGAAAAAGACCCCCCTCGGCTTATACCCGAGTCAGTGTCTGTGGGAGATCAGTAGTTTCACATTAAACAGAGCCGTGCTGCTTCTAAGAGCCGTTCTGTGCTTGTAACTGTGACTAATCACATTGGAATGTAGAGAATGCTGAGAGAGGTGTCAGATTTTTAGCTTGATATCGGCAGGTGGGAGGGACAAGCTGATGTTAGCTGTTCAGTCCCACCCACCTCCTGATCTCAGTGAAGAGCTGCAGCTCTCTCTCAGCATTCTCTACATTCCAATGTGATTCGTCACAGTTACAAGCACAGAACGTCTCTTAGAAGCAGCACAGCTCTGTTTAATGTGAATCTACCTTACTCATCCCTTATGTGTTCTGGCTACAGTCTCTGTGTCCTGGCTAAAATCCCTGTGTCCTGGCTAATATCCCTGTGTCCTGGCTAATATCCCTGTGTCCTGGCTAAAATCCCTGTGTTCTGGCTCCCTGTGTTCTGGCTGCTGCATTTCCCACCCTAGGCTTATACGCTGGTCAATACGTTTTCCCATATTTTTTGGGCAAAAGAAAGGGTCGGCTTATACACGGGTCGACTTATACACGAGTATATACGGTATTATATATTCCCCTGTAACAGTTGTAGTTGTGAAATGTTTTTCTTGCTATGTTTGTTTTGCCCTCTGTGTTTCTCTTCCCAGATCTGCACATGCCATGGGAAGATTTTTTTAAAAAAAGCAGGTGCAGCCTAGTTATGTTGCATTGACTGGAAGAACAGATCATTTGTATAAGGTTCTTCCAAGGGGGAATTGTTGTACTGAGGAACTTGTGTATTGTGTCACAAAGCCAGCTACCACTGCTTCAGAAAGCTATGTCTTCCAAGAAGCATTCTGGGGGGAGTGCTGCAGCAAGGGGCACATGTGTTCCACCAGTGACTCCTATAGAAGCTAAACAGAACTCTGCTGCAATAGCCTCACCTGAAAGACGGGATGACACTGGGCAATCTGGGCCACTGCGTCTATCCGACATTGTGCCTGCTACCAATGCTTCTACCTCAGAGTTAATTAATTTATTCATATATTGGAGCAAGACTGGGTTGATGAGGTAGAAGAGGTAATGGCCGATCAGGCAGCTGATATCCAAACAGAGGAATCTGCCTCAAGTGATTCAGAGCATGAAGAGGCTCAGTCAGATTATATCAGCCTCTCAATTACAAAAGTTTCTTATCCATTCTTTTATGCAGATGTTTCATACAGCTTTTACGTTACCTCCAGTAGAGGTCCCGGAAACCCCTTGTTCCTCCCTGGGTTCTTTGAAACCACAGTAGGGTACGCAGGTGTTTTCTTTTCACCCACTCTTGAAGCAGGTGGTATATTCCAACTGGGAGCACCCAGACAGGATGTTTGTTCCTCCAAAGAGCTTTTCCTTGTTATATCCTATATATGGAGGAAAACCTTAGTAAAGAAGTGGAGCATACCGGTTGTTGATGCAGTGGTTTCCTCCTTGAGCAAGACCTTAACTTGTCCAGTGGATAAAGCACAGGTCTTTAACCACATGAGTACTGGGCACGAAAACCCCTTCCTGTCCAGGCCATTTTTTAGCTTTCAGCTCTATCACACTTTCAATGACAATTACTCAGTCATGCAACACTGTACCCATATGAAATTTGCATCCTTTTTATCACACAAATAGAGCTTTCTTTTGGTGGTCTTTAATTACTAGTGGGTTTTTATTTTTTGTGCTATAAATAAACATTTTGAAAATTTTGTGAAAAAATGCATTTTCTTTGTTTCTGTCATAACATTTTGCAAATTAGTAATTTTTCATAAATTTTGGCCAAAATGTATACTGCTACATATCTTTGGTAAAAATAACCGAAATAAGTGTATATTATTTGGTCCTTTTGTAAGTTATAGAGTCTACAAGCTTTGGTGCTAATCATTGAAAATTGATCACACATGATATACTGACAGCCTATCTCATTTCTTGAGACCCTAACAAGCCAGGAAAGTACAACTACCCCCCAAATTACCCATTTTTGGAAAGTAGACAGTCCAAGGTATTTAGTAAGAGGCATGGGGAATTTTTTGAAGTTGTAATTTTTTCCCACAATTCTTTGCAAAATTGAGATTTTTTTTTCACAAAATTGTCATATATTAACAGGTTATTTCTCACACCCAACAAATGCATACCACATGTTACACCCCAAAACACATTCTGCTACTCCTCCTGAGTATGGCGATATCACATGTCTGAGACTTTTTCACAGCCTGGCCACATACAGAGGCCCAACATGCAGGGAGCGCCATCATGTATTCTAGGAACATAAATTACACATCTAATGTCATGATGACAATGGAATTGCCCACAAAATGACACCGTTTTGGAAAGCAAACACCCCATCGTATAATCTATGAGGATAATTAGTCTTTTAAACATGTAATTTTCAGTAGTTTTTGGAAAATGTGGAAAGAAAATGAAAACACATTTTTTTCCACAAAGTTGTCCATTTATATATTTCCAACACATAGCATGTGCATAGCAAAAATTACACCCCAAAATACATTCTGCTACTCCTCCTGCGTATAGCAATGCCACATGTGTGAGACTTTTACATAGCCCGGCCACATACAGAGGCCCAACATTGAACTAGCACCTTCAGGCGTTCTTCGAGCATAAATTACACATCTCATTTCTCAACCACCTATTACACTTTTGAAGGTCCTGGAGCACCAGGTCAATGGAATTGCCCACAAAATGACCCCATTTTGGAGAGCAAACACCCCAACGTATAATCTATGAGGCATTATACGTTTTTTGAACACGTCATTTTTTTTTCCAGTAGTTTTTGGAAAATGTGGAAAAAATTTAAAACACTTATTTTTACACAAAGTTGTCCATTTATATGATATTTCCAACACATAACATGTACCTCACAAAAATGACACACCAAAATAAATTCTACTACTCCCTCTGAGTATGGCAATACCAAATGTGTGAGACTTTTACAGGTGATATTTACTGATAGGGGATGACGGTCTCTGACAGGTGATTGGCAATGGTCACTGATGGGTGACTGGTGGAGGCCACTGATGGGTGATGGGTGACTGGCGGTGGTCACTGATAGGTTATGGGTGTCTGGCGGTGGTCACTGATGGGTGATGGGTGTCTGGCGGTGGTCACTGATGGGTGATGAATGACTGGCGGTGGTCACTGATGGGTGATGGGTGACTCGCAGTTGTCACTGATGGGTGAGGGGTGACTGGCGGTGCTCACTGTTAGGTGACGGGTGACTGGCAGTGGTCACTGATGGGTGACGGGTGACTGGCCAGGGTCACTGATGGGTGACGGGTGTCTGGCTGTGGTCACTGATGAGTGACAGGTGTCTGGCAGTGGTCACTGATGGGTGACGGGTGTCTGGTGGTGGTCACTGATAGGTGATGGGTGTCTGGTGGTGGTCACTGATGGGTGACGGTGTCTGGCAGTGGTCACTGATGGGTGACGGGTGACTGGAGCTGGTCACTGATAGGTGACGGGTGTCTGGCAGTGGTCACTGATGGGTGATGGGTGTCTGGTGGTGGTCACTGATGGGTGACGGTGTCTGGCGGTGGTCACTGATGGGTGATGGTGTCTGGCGGTGGTCACTGATGGGTGACGGGTGTCTGGTGGTGGTCACTGATGGATGACAGGTGACAGGCGGTGGTCACTGATGGGTGACGGGTGACTGGAGATGGTCACTGATGAGTAACTGGCGGTGGTCACTGATGGGTGCTGGGTGTTTGGCGGTGGTAACTGATGGATGCCGGGTGTCTGGCGGTGGTCACTGATGGGTGACGGGTGTCTGGTGGTGGTCACTGATGGGTGGGCCGTAGGTAGTCAATGGTGGCGGTTTGTGGGTCGTGGGTAGTCACTGGTGGCGGTCAATGAGTAGTCACTGGTAGAGGTCAGTGGGCAGTGGGT
>BLSH010411234.1:91050-108327 GCA_018402905.1 Glandirana rugosa | reverse complement strand
GGGAAAAAAACAATGTTTACAATAAAATATACATACTACAGCATAATACATAATCAACAGACCATACATGAAAAAGTATGCTGCATAAGCAGAAATGGAGAGAATGGCAAAACATATATTTTAGACAGAGAGTGGTAATATAATATAATAGTATTCAGTACTTATACATAAATATATAAGGGATGTAGACAGAATATATGCAAAAATATGCAAATATAGTGTGGCCCTGCATATATAAGGGCCGTGTTGGGAAGATTATGCACGTGTCCCATGATGATGTCAGTGCCAAGACGGATAGAAGGTATGAATGTGATGGGAATAATGATAAAAATGATGAAAAAAATGATAAATAAAATAAAAATTAATGAATAAAAACCAGACAATCAATTAATGCACCTATGGTGGTTAGTGCATGTGTGGGCATCATGATGGTCGTACATGGATGGATGTACATCAATTCACATGGACCAATGTATAAAGGGAAAGAAATGTTTCAATAGTGTAAAATCATTTACTAGTTTATTAAAACATTAAAAAGATACACTTACAAGGTGCATGCGCGAAGCTGACAGAACAGGACATGGCTGCTTAGTGCTCCGCACCTACCAGGACCCAACAGCTCGCCCGCACACAACCTCCAAAGAGTGCCCAGCATCTTACCGCGACCTCCTGGAAAAGATTGAGATGCTATACAGCAGCAGGAAAATGAAAGCGAACCCTAAAACGATCCAGGAGGCTCTGACAAGGGCCGGGTCTAAGATGACGGGGGCCACCATCTTCCTGCTATGTACAGCCACACACTCAGAAGCAGACCCGAACTCCAGCTGCCTCGCAGGACAATGGATCTGACACTGAATTTCGGATGACCCCCATAGCCCTGCAGAATGTTTCCCCCAACCCTGACATGCTGAACCAATTGGAAAGGATCCTCCGTAAGGCCTTACAAAATACCTCAGACACCATAATGGACAAACTCACACTGGAGATCCAAGGGGTAGGCCACCGCACATCCATCTTAGAACAAAGAGTAGACAAGCTTGATATCACTACCACTGATCATGGGGAAGAACTGGAAACCCTCAGGGAGGAAAATTCAACCCTCCAAGCCTGACTTGAGGACTTTGAAAATAGGACCAGGAGATCTAACCTCTGTGTCTCAGGGAACCCTGAGACTGTGATGGACCCCCCACTCCACCATAACAGCGCTCTTCCAGGAACTCGCCCCATTGATTCCCATAGAACGCCTAGAAATGGATAGGATCCCTGGCCCCCCGTAAAGAAGATGGACCCCCCCAGAGATATACTCCCCAAGCTGCACTATTTCCACACCAAGGAACAACTAATGAAAGCAGCCCGCAACAAAGACACCCTGATGTTCAAAGGCCACCGCTACCAAGTTTTCCAGGACCTCTCCAACTGATCCTCACCAAATGAAAAGGAATGAAACCTTTTTTGCTCGTCCTTCAAAACCACAGCATCGCCTACAGCTGGAACTTTCCCTTTGCCATCTGCTTCACCCACAAAGAAACCTCCTACACGTGAATATCAGCAGATGACCTCACCGCCACACTTCAGGAACTCCACCTGTCACCACCTGAAACCACCACAGTGGGAGCCAAGCTACATCTTGCTCCCCCAAAAAGCTTCAGGACACTCCTGAACACCAGGCCCATTCCAGTACCCACAAGAGAGGTCGCTTCACCCCACATGCCCCAGAAGACACGATGGACTGACCCACTTTGGCAGGATGATATCCTTCCTTATCTACCTGCCTCCTAATCCTCGCTCATACGACGGTCCCAAGGATAATGCCTCCTAACAGTAACTATTTTAAATTTTTTGCACCACTCCAATATTGCAAACTATTGTTGTTGATTTAGACTGTCATTGGTCTTGGTGTTATATCACCTTCTGCTGGGCCTCCTGACCGGGGGACTTGGACCCCTGTTCTGAATGTCCTTGGTACCATTGTCCCGTTTATCACTAGCTGAAGAGACACCATTTATTGTTCCTTCCTATTGCTTAGTATCCTCCAACAGTATGTTTGGTCGCCACCCCCCCAATCAATTTGTAATTGGGGATCCCAATTACAAACAATGGTGCCTTATTGCCTGCCTACGCCCATAACTTGCCTGCAAGGCATTTACAATAAGCTCCCAGAGTAGCTTTGTTCTCTCCCTAGGTTGGTTCAATAATTGATTACTTATGTATTGTTTAATGTTGAGATTCATTTGTTACACAGTTTTTTAAGTATTATACGCACGCATTGGCTGTCGTAATCCCAGAGACAGCCCATTGCGCCTCCTCATATTCCTCGAGTACCACACATAGTTGCTTAGGTACTCTTGGAACCCTTTGTACCCATCAGCTGGTGGTATTCCACCATCCCTTGGATACCCGCTCCTCATAGGAGACACTTTCTTCTTATTTGATCTAGTGCTTCTCCCTCTCCCTTTCTTTGTCTTTAACCACTCTACCTAACCCGACCCCACCTGTTTTTGATCCTGTCTTTGCTCCTTCACTCTCCCCCACCCCTTCCTACCCCCGCCCCTTCTCTGGAGAGAAACCCCTAGCCCTTAACAGCCAGCTGCAAGATCCCCTGTCACCACTCATAACCTGAAATGGCGACTCTGAATGTTCTGACACTCAATGTGCAGGGCCTCAACTCTCCCTCAAAACGAACCAAGGCTTTCCATTCCTTCACTGTACTTTCAACACATGTGGTATGTCTACAGGAGACACATTTCTCCACACAGTCCTCGCCCAAATTGTTTGATCGCCAATACCCTCAGATGTTCACAGCCTCGGCCCCCACTAGACAACGAGGCGTTTTGATTTGCTTTCACCATACCACATCATTCACTCTCCTGGAAGAACTCAGAGACCCCGAGGGGCACTATCTTATACTTACTGGCCTCCTGCTAGACAGCAAAGTCATAATAGCTTCCTACTATGTTCCTAACAAAAACTTACTGCCATTTCTCTCCCATTTGTTTTCTGTAATAGACACACATAAACGAGGTACACTCATGATCTATGGCGATTCAAACCGAGTATTATACCCATTCCTAGATAAATCCCAGGCCCCAGCTTCCACACAACATTTTTCATACCAACAACTTCTAAACCGACATTCTCTTCTTGATACCTGACAGGAACAAAATCCTGCATGACGACAATACACCCACTACTCCCACCACCACAAGTTATTCTCCCGCATAGACCATCTCTTTGTAAGCATAGGAACCTCTGCTTATTTTATACTCGACCATAGTACCATGCGACTGGTCGAACCATAATGCTGTCATAACAACTTTCTCCTCCCTTGTTCCAAAACCTAACCATCAAAATAGGTACATAAATAACAGCCTGATGGCCAACCCTACGTACTGACAAAAAATAGAAGACACTATCAAGGGCTATCTTTCCAACAATGCCTCTTTAGACACAAATCCCATGATGCTATGGGAGGCCCACAAGCCGGTCATCAGAGGGATTTGTATCAGTCAAGCTTCCCACTTACACAAGGGGAAGCAACAGCTTCATCAACACCCAGAAGAAGCCTTCACCAAAGCCTCAGAGACCTTTCAAACCGCACCTTCTCCGTCAACTAAATACATCTTTGAATAAGCTTGCTTGGAACTTGATCTCTTTGTGACGGATTCGTCCAAAAAGATTCTCCACAAATCAAAACATACTCTTTACATGAAATTGAACAAACTAGATATATTTCTAACCCTAGCACTTTGCAAAGCTGATTACACTCCAAAGCTAATCCAGTGAAAATTGGCCAAAGACACCTACTCGAGTAACCCACAAAAAATCTTACATGACCGACCCATCACAGCTGAAGAAATTCACTTAGCTATAAAATCGCAGAAACCACGTAAACGCCCGGTTTCTCAGTCACTTACTATAAACGCTTCAATGCGCTTTTGTCCCCTCTCATGGTTGAAGCATTCAACTCTCTCCTCAAAGGCCATTCTTTCCGCTCAGAATCCCTAACTGCATCCATCTCCATGATCCCTAAGCCTAGTATGGATGACACATCTTTGTCCAATTGCAGACCAATATCTATACTCACCTAGATATTAAGATTCTGGCAAAGATCCTTTCTACCCACCTATATCCCATAATAGGAACATTAATTCATAAAGACCAAACTAGGTTTATCCCCTCCAGACAAGTGGGTGACAACATCTGCCAAGCTATGCTCCTAGCACATACAGCTCAAAACCGCTGTATCCCTACTTGCTATCTTTCCTTCGACATACGGAAGGCATTTGATTCACTATCTTGGTCCTACCTAGACTCAATCCTATGCCCTTGGGAGTTTGGGATGCATTTCCTTAGATGGCTTGCCCCTCTGTATCAAAACCCAACAGCGTATGTAACATACTCAGGTTTTTGTTCCGACTCCTTTGCCATAGAAAGGGGAACCCGTCAGGCCTGTCCTCTTTCCCCTACTTCTTTTTTCCCTTGCAATCGAACACCTATCCTTGCTCATCTGATCCAACCCGAACATACGTGGTCTGGAAGTAAGGGGTCATCAGCATAAACTTTGTATGTTTGCTGATGATGTCCTGATATTCCTCACTTCACCTCTAATATCTGCATCAAACCTAATGGGCACCCTTTCCAAATTTGGATTGGTATCTGGTCTCGTAATAAATCCACAAAAATCTAAAGCCTTAAACATCTCCTTGTCGCCCAACCTACAGACTCATTTAAGTGAAACTCTTCCATTCACCTGGACAACTAATCATATCCCCTACCTAGGTATTAATTTTAACTTTACACTGTGAACTGCCCGCCTATGCTGACACAACTCACTAACCTAATGAAGAAATGGTCTACTCTACCATTGGCATGGATGGGCAGAATCACAGCGCTCAAAAAGTCTATCCTCCCCAAAATCCTATACCTCTTTAGAGTTCTCCCAATACAAGTCCCCTCTGACTACCTACACATCTTGCAACGCAGGGCCTCTCAATTTATTTGGGGCAAACTCAAACCCTGTGTACCAAAATTTACTCTATACACTCTCCACATCCGAGACAGGCTCAGTGTATCCAATTTTACCAAATATTACTCTGCTGGCACAGTTGCCAAAGTATCACGCCACCAAGGAAACCCCACTATGGGTTGCACAAGAACCGGTCAACTGTGACCCACTCTCCACAGCAAATCTACTATGGCTACCACCTGCACACCGTCGATCAGTCCCCAACCCGGTCACCAAGCATAGCCTTTCCATCTGGGATGGGCTTAAAATATGCTTTGGCCTCCAATTTTGCCATAATTCTCTTCTCTTCTTCCTCCGAAATCCCGCTTTCTACTCAGCCTGGTCCTCCCTAACCTCCTTCTCCACTTGGTCAAATGCAGGATTGATACGCTCCTACCACTTTTACTCATCCACAATTATCACTTTTTTTCCCACGCTGCAAGAGAACCATAATCTTCCGACCTCTGAAACCTTCAGATACCTACAGACTAAACATTTCCTGACCCAAAACAAATCCCGAAGCTCGATGTCCCCTGGCTTCTCCACCTTTGAACATTCCTATAAATCAGACCCTTACAGATGTGGCCTTATCTCTGATCTCAGTTAAACAGAGAGTAATGTAGGCAACAATCCATGCCAAAATAAATAGCTTTGCTCCTTGACAATGTGTCCAAATTTGAGAAACTTTGGAACCCATGGATCGAGCACTGCCTACCCATGGGCTTTGATAGCTCACTATTACACTGAGAATACAGGACGCCCACCACTACATTATCAAGCTATCTCACCTGGCTTTCTGGACAACATATCCTCTCTGGAAACCCCCCCTTTGTCATTCCCTTACCCTCCATGACTTCCTCCTCTATTCCTCCTCTACCTACCGTCCCACTCCTAACTTACACTGCTTACCCTCTCTACGGCCTTGCAGGTCACTTGACTTATGTGACATGATAACATAGACACAGAGGAAACCCTGTATTGTGCCTCCCCTGGCTTAGGGACACCTGGAATAGATTGGTTCCATGATCCCCCCTCGAGAATGCACCAAGCCACTAGCAGGAACTTGGCCCTGAAGTAAAATCTTATACTTCCCTTAACTATCCCACATCACTCACCTACTCAATCTCATTGTTAACTTCGTCCCTTCCATACTGAACATTAATGTGGTTAAACTATACAGTTCACTTGATTTTTTTCACGGTTGTGACCACTTCAATCTGAAGTGTACCCCGTAAGATGTACGCTGCACCACAGGACTGCCTTATTCATTGTCCATTACTGATAGTTCTAGGCTTAAAAAGCATTGTGTTCTGCACCTGTAACCATCTTGTTATTCTAAATGTTAATGGAACTGTGTTATTACTGTATTCTGTAACATCTAATAAAATATTTGAACAAGAAAAAGTTACACTTACAGTATCTCACAAAAGTGAGTACACCCCCTCACGTTTTTGTAAATATTTTATTCTATCTTTTCATGTGACAACACTGAAGAAATGACACTTTGCTACAATGTAAAGTGTCTAAACAAAAGTGAGTACACCTCTAAGAGAAAATGTCCAAATTGGGCCCAAAGTGTCAATATTTTGTGTGGCCACCATTATTTTCCAGCACTGTCTCCACCCTCTTGGGCATAGAGTTCACCAGAACTTCACAGGTTGCCACTGGAGTCCTCTTCCACTCCTCCATGAGCTGGTGGATGTTAGAGACCTTGCACTCCTCCACCTTCCATTTGAGGATGCCCCGCAGATGCTCAACAGGGTTTAGGTCTGGAGACATGCTTAACCAGTCCATCACCTTTACCCTCAGCTTCTTTAGCAAGGCAGTGGTTGTCTTGGAGGTGTGTTTGGGGTTGTTATCATCTTGGAATACTGCCCTGCGGCCCAGTCTCTACTTCATTATGTCACAGCACTTGTTGGCATTCATGGTTCCCTCAATGAACTGTAGTTCCCCAGTGCCGGCAGCACTCATGCAGCCCCAGATCATGACACTCCAACCACCATGCTTGACTGTAGGCAAGACACACTTGTCGTTGTACTCCTCACCTGGTTGCCGCCACACACGCTTGACAGCATCTGAGCCAAATAAGTTTATCTTGGTCTCATCAGACTACAGGACATGGTTCCAGTAATCCATATCATTAATCTGCTTTTCTTCAGCAAACTGTTTGCAGGCTTTTTTGTGCATCATCTTTGGGACGACAGCCATGCAGACCAATTTGATGCAGTGTGCGACGTTTGGTCTGAGCACTGACAGGCTGACCACCCACCCCTTCAACCTCTGTAGCAATGCTGGCAGCACTCATATGTCTATTTCCCAAAGACAACCTCAGAATATGATGCTGAGCATGTGCACTCAACTTCTTTGGTCGACCATGGCGAGGCCTGTTCTGAGTGGAGCCTGTCCTGTTAAACCACTGTATGGTATTGGCCACTGTGCTGCAGCTCAGTTTCAGGGTCTTGGCAATCTTCTTCTTTTTTTTTTTTTCAATAAATTTTTATTGAAATTTATGATTACAACAACATACATAGTTTAACATGTTGAGAGTACACGTCTAATTAATAGGGTGACCATAAGAAAAGAGACTTTACATCATCATCATGGGAGTATATGATTGGTTCAGTAGCATATAGAAAGTTGATTACAAAGTATGAACAATATTCTCTATTAGATTAGGTTTCAGGTACGAGTACTCAAGTATAACATCATGTGAATAAAGAGGGAGGGGGGAGGGGGGGAAGGGGGAGGGAGGGAGTAGTTTGCAGAGGTGGATCTATAGTTAATTTACTGTTATCCAATTTATCTTGTGATATTTTATATTCTTATGGATTTGGTACTTTGTGACCATAAGGCCCATTTTATGAGGAATTTTGGGTATGAGAAGTTAATTAGAGCGAACATTCTTTCCATATCGTATTGGTGATTGATTTCTGCTATGGTTTCTTTTACGCTTGGGATGTCAGTGGATTTCCATTTCCTAGTGATGTTTATTTTTGCAGCATATAAGGTGTGTATAATGATGTGTCTAGAGGAGGGAGGGAGTGAGTCTAATCCTACATGTAGTAGTGTCATTTTTGGGTTTGGGCTAATTATATGGCCAGTGATCTCCGCTATTAGTTTAAAAACTGCATTCCAGTAGGATGTTAGGGATTTGCAGGACCACATTGTGTGCAAAAGGGATCCAAGATCGCCACAATTTCGCCAGCAATGTGGTTGGGTGGTGGGATAGATTTTCGAAAGTTTTAATGGCGTGAGGTACCACATATGCAATATTTTTAGGTAGGATTCCCAATGGTTTGCACATTTGGAGGTTTTAGCTGAGTATTGAAAGATCTTCTGCCAATTTTCGTCTGTTGAGTTGAGATTTAATGATGATTCCCATTTTTCTATAGATGCGGTTCTGGTTGGGAAAATTGTTTCATTGATGATATTATAGAAAAATGAGATTCCATGACCTCTGTGGGATGAGGTTTTAAAGAACTGGTGTACTTTAGTAGGGATGGTAATTATTACAGGGATCTCATGGGAACGTAGATAGTGATGTATTCTTATATATGTATAAAACTCTTTGTCGTAGAGCTGTTGAAGGTGATTAATGTTGCATTGCGTCCATGGGGTGGTGTTCAGGTCCGGTATTATTCCTTTAAGGGTGTCTATTGGGATCTTTATGTGATCTGCTGGTTGTGGGTTTATTGAGGTCAAATATGTCCATGCCAGTAGGGAGGCTTTGATAGTTGGATGGTTGGTTTCTATAAATTTAGAAAGTGTATGGGAAAGGAGTAGGTAGTTGTATGGGGACGTAGGGTGAAGGGTGGAGGATTCCAGTAAGGACCAGATTTTTTCTCGGGAAGGGTGCCACCAATAGTATAGTTGATCTAATAGTGATGCTATGTAATATGTGTGTAAATGTGGGAGGGCAGCACCTCCTCTATTTGACGGCCTGTACATCAAATGGGACGCACATCTGGGACGTTTTGCTTCCCATATATATTGATTAATGAATTTTTGGGCAGTTAGAAAAAAATTTTTGGGAATAGAGATAGGAAGGGTTCTAAAAAGGTACAGAATTTTGGGGAGTATAAACATTTTCACAATGGCTATGCGGCCTAGTTTGGATAAACCTTTGGAGCGGATTGAGTTTAAGTCCTTTGGGAGTGATTGTAAAATCCGTTTGTGGTTTAGATCGTAAAGTTTTGAGGTGTGGGGGGTCAGGTTGATCCCTAGATAGGGAATCGATGTGGAAGACCAGGAGAAAGCATATTTTTTCTGTAGAATATTTTGGGCACGGGAGGATAGATGTAGTTTAAGAATTGTAGATTTGGAGACGTTGAGTTTATAATATGATACTTGGGTATACTGGTCAAGAGCTTGTTGAACGGAGTGAAGGGATTGTATTGGTTTAGTAATTAAAATAATTATATCGTCAGCGAAAAGGCTGATTTTTTGTTCTGTATGGTTATGAGGTATGCCGGATATTTTCGGGTCTGCTCTTATTTTGGATGCTAAGGGTTCTATTAGTAGCGCAAATATTATGGGGGAGAGAGGACAGCCTTGGCGTGTGCCATTCAATATTTTAAATGGTTTGGATAATAGTCCATCTGTGAGAACTTTCGCTGAGGGGGCTGAGTAGAGAGACATAATTGCTTGTTTTATCCAACCATTAAATCCAAATTTTTGTAAGGTTTCCTGCAAGAATCCCCAATGGATCCTGTCAAACGCCTTCTCTGCATCCAGGAAAAGGAACAGAGAAGGCGTTTTTTTGCGTTGCAATTCATGTAGGAGGGATAGCAATTTTCTTGTGGCGTCTGGGGCTTGACGTCCAGGTACGAAGCCCACTTGGTCGGGGTGTATTAACATAGGGATTAGAGGTATAAGTCTCCTTGCTAATGTTTTAGCATAAATTTTGATATCCGTGTTGATAAGGGATATGGGTCTGTAGTTTTGAACCTCTTGGGGATTCTTGCCAGGTTTAGGTATCTTGGCAATCTTCTTATAGCCTAGGCCATCTTTATGTACAGCAACAATTCATTTTATTTTTACAGGTCCTCACAGATTTCTTTTTCATGAGGTGCCATGGTGAACTTCCAGTGACAAGTATGAGGGAGTAAGAGCCATAACACCAAATTTAACACACCCGCTCCCCATTCACACCTGAGACCTTGTAACACTAATGAGTCACATGACACCGGGGAGGGAAAATGGCTAATTGGCTCCAAGTTGGACATTTTCACTTAGGGGTGTACTCACTTTTGTTGCCAGCGGTTTAGACATTAATGGCTGCGTGTTGAGTTATTTTGAGGGGACAGCAAATTTACACTGTTATACAAGCTATACACTCACTATTTTACATTGTAGCAAAGTGTCATTTCTTCAGTGTAGTCATATGAAAAGATAGAATAAAATATTTACAAAAATGTGAGGGGTGTACTCACTTTTGTGAAATACTGTACATCCAATAAGAGATACATATATATGCCAACTGTACAGAAAGTGATACAACCACCCTTCTGGGGTCAGTGTAAACGTGATGACATCAGCATGCAGCACTGCCCTATATGTTTCATCATAGATGATGCCTTCCGGGGCACTTTTCTAAATATTTTTCACCATTCCATGTGGACTCTATTTATTATAATGAAATGTCTTAATTAATTTACATATAGCGTGACTTTGTTGATTTATATTTGTTTTACTGTGCTGATATCACATGGTTAAGTCACTGCTCTGCACTGTCACTTTTGTTGTTTTACACCGTTATTTTGGAGCACTGTATTGACATTAGCGTGGTTTTCCTATTAGGAATGTACATAATTCACAGAGAGGGGAATTTTCTTCTCAACAAAAGTGGCGTTAGTTAGTGGAGTGTTATGGTTTCTTTTTGCCCAAGTATAATATCTTGCCACTTAAATCCTGGGGACATTTATGTAGGAGGGAAGCACTACCAGTTCCTGGGCACAGTGGATTACCTATAGGTGAATACAGTGAGATACTGTAGATCCTGATATTTAGGTATGGGCCGAACACCCCCCTGTTTGGTTCGCACTGGAACTTGCAAACAGGCAAAACATTTGTGCGAACATGCAAACGCCGTTAAAATCAATGGGACTCGAACATGAAAAATCAAAAGTGCTCATTTTAAAGGTTAATATGGCCTAAAAAGTGTACGTTGACCCGGGTACTGCCCTAGGGGACATTTATCAATGCAAAAAAACTTTTAAAATCAATAATTTTTTCAGGAGCAGTGATTTTAATAATGCTTAAAGTGAAAACATAAAAATGAAATATTCCTTTAAATATCGTGCCTGGGGGGGCCCCCTTAGTATGCCTGTAAAAGGGCGCATCTCTGTGATTTTTAGAACAGTGCCACCACAAAGTGACATTTGTAAAGGAAAAACTGTCATTTAAAACCGCTCGTGGCTGTAATGTATTGCCGGCTCCCTGCAATATAGATAAAAATCACAGAAAAAGCATTGCGTTGGGGGCCCCCTCAGTCCATACCAGGCCCTTTGGGTCTGGTCTGGATTTTAAGGGGAACCCCGCGCCAAAATTTAAAAAAAAATTGCCTAGGGTTCCCCTCCAAAGTCCGTACCAGGCCTTTAAGGTCTGGTATGGCTTTTAAAGGGAACCCCATTCCAAAATTTAAAAAAAAAATGCGTAGGGTCCCCCAAAGTCCATACCAGGCCCTTCAGGTCTGGTATGTATTTTAAGGGCAACAAAAAAATGGCTTAGGTGTCCCCCCAAAATTTAAACCAGACCCTTATCTGAGCATGCAGCCCTGGCATAGCAGGGGGGGTGGGGATGAGTGAGCACCTCCCCCCCTCTGAATCAAACCAGGCCACATGCCCTCAACATGGGGAGGGTGCTTTGGGGTCTTTGATGGGGAGAAGGGCCTCATACCCACAACCCTTGCTGGTGGTTGTGGGGGTCTGCGGGTGGGGGACTTATCAGAATCTGGGAGCCCCCTTTAATAAGGGGGGCCCCAAATCCCAACCCCCCTGTGTGAATAGGTATGGGGTACACTGTACCCCTACCCATTCACCAAAAAAGGAGTGTATTGGTACAGAAAACACGAGGCAGTTTTTGACAAGTCATTTATTGTGTAAAATAGCTCTTTTCTTCTTTCTTCCTCCAGTCTTCCTCCATCTTCTGCATGTCTCTTTCTTCTGGTCTTCTGCTTCATCTTTTGGTCTTCTTCCTTCCTCTTGTCTTTTTTGATCTTGATCTTCTTCTTTGACTGCAGCCTCCCCGCTGCCACTGCTGTGCTGTCCAAAAGCCACGCCCAGAATGGGCAGTCTTCAGTTCGACAATTTTTTATAAGAAGAGGCGGGGCCATCCGGTGACGTAAATGGGTGACCCGCCCCTCTGATGTCACATAACATTGGAAGGGGGCGGGGTCACTCAGTTACGTCACTAGGTGGCCCTGCCCTTTCCTATAAAAGAAATGTCAAACCTCATTTGGATGGCACAGCAGTGGCAGCGGGTTGGTGGCGGTGCCAGAATAAGAAGAAGATGAAGATTAAAGATGATGAGAGGAAGGAAGAATCCTGAAAGAAGAAACAGACCACCATAAGAAGGAGCCGTGCAGGAGAAGGTGGAGGAAGACCGGAGGAAGAAAGAATAAAATAGCTATTTTACACAATAA
The DNA here is from genome assembly GCA_018402905.1 of Glandirana rugosa. Lineage (NCBI taxonomy): Eukaryota > Metazoa > Chordata > Amphibia > Anura > Ranidae > Glandirana > Glandirana rugosa. The sequence continues at coordinate 95,680 of BLSH010411234.1, read as the reverse complement.
AGGACTTGTCAAAAACTGCTTCCTGTTTTTTGTACCACTACACTCCTTTTTTGGTGAATGGTTAGGGGTACAATGTACCCCATACCTATTCACATGGGGGGGTCGGCATCTGGGGGCCACATTATTAAAGGGGCTTACAGATTCCGATAAGCCCACTGCCCACAGACCCCCGCAACCACCGGCAAGGGTTGTGGGGATGAAGCCCTTCTACCCATCAACATGGGAACAAGGTGTTTTGATGGGGACCCCAAAGCACCCTCCCCCGTTGAGGGCATGTGGGCTAGAATGGTTCAGAGGGGGCGCTCACTCGGGCCCCACCCACTCCTGCCATGCCAAGGCTGCCTGCTTGGATAAGAGTCTGGTTTGGATTTTGGGGGGACCCCTACACCATTATTTTTTTTAAAAATTGGCGCTGTGTTCCCCTTAAAATCCATAACAGACCCGAAGGGCCTGGTAAGGACTTTATGGGGGACCCATGCACAATTTTAAAAACAATTTTAGCGCGTGGTTCCCCTTAAAATCCATACCAGAACTGAAGGGCCTGGTACGGACTTTTGGGGGGGCCCTATGCAAATTTTTTTTTAAAAAATTGGCACGGGGCCCCCCTTAAAATCCATACCAGACCTGAAGGGTCTGGTTTGGATTTCGGGGGAACCCCCCACAGTTTTTTTTAATCACTTTAGGACGGAGCCTCTTTCTGAGATTTGGTGTTTACAACTTAAAATCATTTTTTTTAAATTACCTAGAACCCCCAAACATTATATATATTTTTCGAACACCCTAGAGAATAAAATGGCGGTCATTGCAATACTTTATGTCACACCGTATTTGCGAAGCGGTCTTAAAAGCGCCATTTTTTTTTGGAAAAGCAATCTTTTTTTGAATTAAAAAATAAGACAACCGTAAAGTTAGCCCAACATGTCATGCTTCAAAATTGTACCCGCTCGTGGAATGGCGACAAACTTTGGCACTTAAAAATCTCCATTGGATACCTCACAAGTGTGGTTTGAACACCCTTTTCATATGTGGGCGAGACTTACATATGCATTCGATTCTGCACGCAAGCTGCAAGCTCGGCGGGACAGGGTGTTTTAATTTTTTTAATTTAAAAAAAGGGTCACTTTTATTCCTATTACAAGGAATGTGAACATTCCTTGTAATAGAAAAAAGCATGACAGGACCTCTTAAATATGAGATCTGGGGTCAAAAAGACCTCAAATCTCATATTTACACTGAAATGCAATAAAAAAAAAAAATTATACTTGCCAAAAAAAAAAAAAAAAGGCTCCTTTAAGAGCATGACATGACCGGTCAAAAAGAAACATAGAAAAGTGACGGCAGAAAAAGACTGAGTAGTCCATCGAGTCTGCCCATTTTTATTTATTTATTTTTTTATTATTTATTTATTTATTTATTTTTTTTATATATATATTTTTTTTACATTAACCTTGTTGTCTGACTATGGATTTATGTTTATCCCAAGCATGTTTGAAGCCATTTACTGTTGACTGTCTCACAACCTCTGTTGGTAGTTTATTCCAATCATCAACCACCCTTTCAGTAAAATAATACTTTCTAAGATTAGTTTTGAACTTCCCCCCAGTTAGTTTGAGGTCATGTCCCCGTGTTCTTGATTTTGGCTGCAGAAAAATTGGGCCTTGAGTGTTGGTAGTGGCAGAGCACTGTAACCCCTCACAATTACTCTTGTTGGGTGCAGGAATGTGCCCTGCTGTTGTAATTTATTTCAAAAATTGTAATGACATGCCTCAGTCAAACAGCTGCAGAAAAATTGGAACTTAGGTGTTGGTGGTTGCAGAACACTGTAACTATGCTGCTCCTATCAGTGCCTCCTATCAGTGCCTCCTATAAGTACCTCCTATCAGTACCTCCTATCAGTGCCTCCTATCAGTACCTCCTATCAGTACCTCCTATCAGAGCCTCCTATCAGTGCCTCCTATCAGTAGGTATCAGTACCTCCTATCAATGCCTCCTGTCAGTGCCTCCTATCAGTGCATCCTATCAGTACCTCCTATCAGTGCAGTCTCCTGTCAGTGCCTCCTATCAGTGCCTTCTATAAGTACCTCCTACCAGTACCTCCTATCAGTGCCTCCTATCAGTGCCTCCTATAAGTACCTCCTATCAGTACCTCCTATCAGAACCTCCTATCAGTGCCTCCTATCAGTAGGTATCAGTACCTCCTATCAGAGCCTCCTGTCAGTGTCTCCTATCAGTGCCTCCTATTAGTACCTCCTATCAGTGCAGTCTCCTATCAGTATCTCCTATCGGTACCTCGTATCAGTGCCTCCTATAAGTACTTCCTATCAGTGCAGTCTCCTATCAGTACCTCCTATCAGTGCCTCCTATCAGTGCAGTCTCCTATCAGTGCAGTCTCCTATCAGTACCTCCTATCAGTACCTCCTATCAGTGCCTCCTATCAGTACCTCCTATTAGTGCCTCCTATCAGTGCATCCTATCAGTACAGTCTCCTATCAGTACCTCCTATTAGTGTCTCATATCAGTGCCTCCTATTACTGCAGTCTCCTATAAGTGCCTCCTATTAGTGCCTCCTATTAGTTCCTCTTATCAGTGCCTCCTATCAGTGCAGTTTAGTATCAGTACCTCCTATCAATGCCTCCTATAAGTGGCTCCTATCAGTACCTCCTATCAGTGCAGTCTCCTATCAGGGCTTCCGATCAGTGCTTCCTATCAGTGCCTCCTATCAGTACCTCCCATCAGTGCCTCATATCAGTACCTCATATCAGTGCAGTCTCCTATCAGTACCTCCTATCAGTATCCCCTATCGGTGCAGTGCCTCCTATCAGTGCATCCTATCAGTACCTCCTATCAGTGCATCATATCAGTGCTTCCTATCAGTGCATTCTCCTATCAGTACCTCCTATCAGTGCCTCCTATCAACACCTTCTATCAATACCTCCTATCAATACTTCCTATCAGTGCCTCCTATCAGTACCTCCTATCAGTACCTCCTATCAGTGCCTACTATCAGTAGGTATCAGTACCTCATATCAATGCCTCCTGCCAGTGCCTCCTATCAGTGCAGTCTCCTATCAGTACCTCATATCAGTGCATTCTCCTATCAGTACCTCCTATCAGTGCCTCCTATCAACACCTTCTATCAATACCTCCTATCAATACTTCCTATCAGTGCCTCCTATCAGTGCCTCCTATCAGTTCCTCCTATCAGTACCTCCTATCAGTACCTCCTATCAGAACCTCCTATCAGTACCTCCTATCAGTAACTCCTATCAGTGCCTCATGTCAGTGTCTCCTCTCAGTGCCTCCTATAAGTACCTCCTATCAGTTCAGTCTCCTATCAGAACCTCCTATCAATGGAGTCTCCTCTCAGTACCTCCTATCAGTATCTCCTATCAGAACCTCGTATCAGTGCCTCCTATAAGTACTTCCTATCAGTGAAGTCTCCTATCGGTGCCTCCTATCAGTGCCTCCTATCAGTACCTCCTATCAGTGCCTCCTATCAGTGCAGTCTCCTATCAGTGCCTCCTATCAGTACCTTCTATCAATGCAGTCTCCTATCAGTGCCTCCTATCAGTACCTCCTATCAGCGCCTCCTATCAGCACCTCCTATCAGTGCCTCCTATCAGTGCCTCCCATCAGTGCCTCCTATTAGTACCTCCTATCAGTGCCTCCTATCAGTGCAGTCTCCTATCAGTGCCTCCTATCAGTACCTTCTATCAATGCAGTCTCCTATCAGTGCCTCTTATCAGTACCTCCTATCAGCGCCTCCTATCAGCACCTCCTATCAGTACCTCCTATCAGTGCCTCCTATCAGTGCAGTCTCCTATCAGTGCCTCCTATCAGTACCTTCTATCAATGCAGTCTCCTATCAGTGCCTCCTATCAGTACCTCCTATCAGCGCCTCCTATCAGCACCTCCTATCAGTACCTCCTATCAGTGCCTCCTATCAGTGCAGTCTCCTATCAGTGCCTCCTATCAGTACCTTCTATCAATGCAGTCTCCTATCAGTGCCTCCTATCAGTACCTCCTATCAGCGCCTCCTATCAGCGCCTCCTATCAGCACCTCCTATCAGTGCCTCCTATCAGTGCCTCCTATCAGTGCAGTCTCCTATCAGTACCTCCTTTCAATGCCTCCTATCAGTGTCTCCTATCAGGACTTCCGATCAGTGCAGTCTTCTATCAGTACCTCCTATCAATGCCTCCTATCAGTGCCTCCTATCAGTACCTCCTATCAGTATCTCCTATCAGTGCAGTGCCTCCTATCAGTGCATCCTATCAGTACCTCATATCAGTGCCTACTATCAGTGCTTCCTATCAGTGCAGTCTCCTATCAGTTCCTCCTATCAGTACCTCCTATCAGTACCTCCTATCAGAACCTCCTATCAGTGCCTCCTATCAGTAGGTATCAGTAACTCCTATCAGTGCCTCATGTCAGTGTCTCCTCTCAGTGCCTCCTATAAGTACCTCCTATCAGTTCAGTCTCCTATCAGAACCTCCTATCAATGGAGTCTCCTCTCTCCTCTGAGGTAACTATCCTCCAAGACTATCCTCTGACTTGACTATCCTCCATGAATATCCTCCGTGACTCTCCTCTGTGACTGTACTCCGTGACTATCCTCAATGACTATCCTCC
>BLSH010411234.1:55119-76794 GCA_018402905.1 Glandirana rugosa | reverse complement strand
AGAAGAGGGTTGCATTGACAATCCAACACAATGGGCAGCACATTGAACACATTTTATAAGTGGTCAGAAACTTGTAAATAACTCATGAAAGAATAAAGTTATGTTAAAACCAAGCACACCATTGTTTTTCTTGTGAAATTCCCAATAAGTTTGATGTGTCACATGACCCTCTTCCTATTGAAAAAACAAAAGTTGGATTCAAAATGGCCGACTTCAAAATGGCCACCATGGTCACCACCCATCTTGAAAAGTTTCCCCCCTCACATATACTAATGTGCCACAAACAGGAAGTTAATATCACCAACCATTCCCATTTTATTAAGGTGTATCCATATAAATGGCCCACCCTGTAGTGTATATCAGTGTGCAGTATGATGACTAAATGGGCAGCATTCTTTCCTTGAAGCTCTGGATCCTTCATTCTAATTTCCCTAAGGAAACTATGGGCATGGAGTTTGTATATTTCTTTCGTGATTGTCCTTCAAGTGCTTTGGTTTTCTTTTAGGCTTGAAAAATAAACTGATAAGTACATTCTGATGGTTGTCTCTAGAGTGTGTATGAGTGTGATAAAGACACTAGACTTTAAGTCCCTGCAAGTGGCAGAGACTGAATGGTCCCATATATACTGTAAAAGTATAAGTAAAATAATGTTGGTGTTCTTTAACTAGTGGAAATAAATTACCTTAGCTTTGGAATTTTACACTGATCAGGCATAATTCTATGACCAGAAGAGGGGAAGGAAAGAGAGGCACCAGGCAGGCATGGTGTAGCACAATTTATTAAAAAATATAAAATATGAATAACAATTGCATTCACATCACTTAGGGGAGACAGACTTAGCTCAAAAATGAATGTGCAGGGACAGTTTTAGAGTGCAGCGGTCTGAGATCCAAGGAGGATCTGATTCCTTGGATCTCGGACCGCTGCACTCTGAGACTGTCCCTCCACATTCATCCCTGATCTGAGTCTGTCTCCCCTAAGCGATGTGAATGCAATTTTTGTTCATATTTTATATATTTAATAAATTGTGCTACACCATGCCCGCCTGGCGCCTCTCTTTCCTTCCCCTCTTCTATTTCAGTTCTTGGATCCCCAGTGCATTCTGAGAAGGCAAGCCTCGCATGCATTGTCAGCGTCAGCCAATGACTTTTTTAAATCACCTATGACTTTCCTAACCTCCGGGAATTAGTTGCTTTTAAGAATATCTTGTTTTATCTTTGAATTGTACTGATGGTGTATATTACTTTATATAATCCCTTGACACTCAGGGTATGTGCCCAAGGATAGCGCTGTTTAATATATTTTTTGTGTATCTAATAATTTTACGACCACCCTCCTAATATTAAGTAGGCCCCTCTTTTGCCACCAAAACAGCCTTGACCTGTCGAGGCATGGATGCCACTGGACCTCTAAAGGAATGCTGTGGTATCTGGTGTGACCCTGGCCAACTTCACCAACACTCTCAGGCTCACCTTGCTCAAAGATTTTCCAGATCATTACCACAAGAGAGGGAGCAACCATCACTGGGTTTGCTTAACTATGCAATTAACTCATTAAGCCTAAAATCAACTGCCAGCATTCTATTGTAACTATCAATGATCACAACAACAATTATGCTTTTTAATAAATGTCTGTAATACATACTGTCACCACAGACAGGAATATTTCAAAGTTTTCCGTATAGCAGAGCTCTTCAAAGAGACAGGGATTCTTTAAGTTCTAGTTTAGTGCATTAGAGACAATATTAAAATATTTAAAATATTGTTTAGTAAAAAAAACTGTTAAAATGGTGCAAACAGAATATTTACAAAAAAAACATGTTACAACAGAAAAGAGACAATAATGCAACAGAAAAACAAAAGACTGAAAATTCTTAATAAAGTCCTGGTTCTGTGAGTTCAGCAAAGTCTAGTCAATGAGCAACTTTGTGCAATAAATCTTGGCTGATGATCTCTGTTTGATTGTAAAGGAGAGCTCTAGACTGCTGAGGTAGTCTTTTTTTCTGGTCCCTATGATGGGTGTTGATGAAAATGATCTGACCAATGAGAAGGTCTGAGGAGTGGCCGATGGGATGTCACCGTCTTTATGATCATATAGCTGTACCTCAGTCAGATACAGTTTTCTAAAGGTGTTAATATTCCAAGTATACCACATCTGGTAACCCACATGTTATTGTGCAGCATGCAATTGCCATTCCAAAAATACTAAAAATCATATATCTCAGATAGTCAGGTCAATCAGGAGATGGAATATGTCTATTCCCTCTCATTCCTCTTGTACCAAATTGTGATGTAACTGTACTGTCTGCTGTCATTTTGTAAAGTGATGCGCAAACTGTTGGCGCAATATAAATCCTGTATTATAATAATAATAATTCCGCCTTCCAATGATCATGTGTGACCTTGATCAATTCAGTGTTTTGTTCTACATTCAAATATATAATCAGTAGTAATGTAACTTTACCATATCTAATTTTATGAATTATGTAAAGATTTTAAAACTGTGAACTGTATGTGGGTCAAGAAGGATAGCTATCAGTATAGTTCAGACCTAAATGGCTTTTACAATATACATTTTCCATGGGTAAGGCATGCTATGTACTCCTAATGTGTTTAATTACTTTGAAATCTATAACGTGACAGAACTGAAATGTTTTACAGTTTTACGATGCCTGATCTCAATGCCCTCATTGCCCTTAATAAGAGGTGCTGATAACCTTTCTAAATGTTTACTGCTAACAGACATTAAGATAACTCCTGACATACTATAGTGTTCTGCTCCAGATCCTCTGCTAAAGCATTCAATTAGTTAATTACAGCTTCAGAAAATTCCTGTTTATTAATTATGTGCTAAGTAGTGGTGTCGCATAATAGTTATTAGCCATTCCTGAGTTGAAATAGTGGTTCTTTTGAAGTTTCCATACCCCTGTAGAAATGTTGACTCAAATGGCTATGAAGGATCACTCCATATTCTAAGAAAGTAATGGCTGACTTAACAATTTTGAACAACATGGCTGTCCTGCGTCTTCTCACACAGTGGGGTGCCCAGTTGGCATTTTCTTCACATCTGGCACCAAATCAGAATAAAGGAAAAGTATTGCGCTAAAGTGTCTGGTGCAGCAGCAACAAGCCGTGTGATAAGACGTCACGTATGAGGAAACATGTAGGGTGGAGCTACGCGCTGATGTCACCACACCTACACGCTCCGGGAAGTACGGGGACGACTTTCTGTGAATACCGGATTTTTATATGTCCGCTTGTTTATGTATTTTAATGTGAGTACCCATTTTTGCTTTTAAATAAATTGTATTTTGCGGATTTACACTATGGATCCCTTTTTTCATCTGTGCACTTTGTGGAGATGGAAGGTTGATGTCGCGAGCCATATGGTTGCCCATTCATCGGAGGCCTGCAGAGGGGGAGAGCCCGTGTATAACACCCTGCAGGGGGTTAAATCTGTCAGCTAGATTGACCCACTAGCGACAAGGTGTGCATGTGTCCGGTGGTGGCTTGTTTACTCCAGCTGAACTCCAGTGACGGATACCTTTAAAGCCCCTTCATTCTGGGAACTCTTTTCTATCTGATCCTTGGATTCCATACGGGAGCACTAACTATTTAGAATATTCACCATTGACTTTTACATTTGGACTCTTCTTTTGTTTAGTGGCTTTCACTCAGCACTTCAGCACTTTATATATGACACTGTATTGTGAATTTTTTGTATTAATTGTGAGATTTGCATATATATTTTTTTAGCAATATTTAGCGCAACTTTTCTTATCTTCACATCTGGCACCAAGCCATCAGTAGAAGATCCTTTAAGTCCTGTACATTGTGAGCGGGGGCCTCCATGGATCAGACTTGTTTTTCAGCACATCCTACAGATGCTCAATTGGATTGAGATATGGAGAATTTGGAGGCCAAATCAACACCTAAAACTCATTGTTGTGTTTCTCAAACCATTCTTGACCGATTTATGCAGTGTGCACCATCCTATCGAAGAGGCCACAGGCATCAGGGAATACCATTTCCAGAAAGGGATGTACTTGGTCAGCAACAATGCTTAGGTATGTGGTACATGTCAAGTAAAATCCATATGAATGGCAAGACCCAAGATTTCCCAGCACAACATTGCCCAAAGCATCACAGTGTCTCAGTTGGCACCCTGACAGGTCTGTGGTTATGCAGCCCCATAAATAACCAACTACATTGCCCATTTTTTTCTGCTTTCAACACATCAACTTCATGGACAACATTTTTACTTGCTGCCTAATACATCCCACCAATTTCCAGATGCCATTGTAATAAGATAATCAATGTTATTCACTTAATCATGGGCTGTGTTACCAACCTACCGGATTGAAATTTACTGACACAACACCCAAAATTTACTGGGATAGCCAAGTTTTCACTGGCATTTCCAAAAGTTAACAAATTAGTTTTAACTTCAAAATGTTAGTATTTAGGCTACAAACATGTACAATATGCAATCAGTAATGCCATTTAAGGTAGATATTAAGGCAAAAAATATATTTCCTGGCTTAGCCCCATGTCAGCATGACCTTGAGTCAACTCCGCCCCCTTGACCCCGTATAGGACATCCCTGAATAGAGTATAAAAAGGACAGCAGTACCTGGAGAGGATGTTCTTATCCTGTCCTTGCTCCGGACGTCCTGATATCCTGCCGTTTTGTCCCTGCGGTGGAAGGTCCCTGTGCAGTGGGTAAAACCCTTGGATGGTGACGCTCCCGGTGCCAGAGGTAGCACTGGCATAAACTGCCATTACTCGCGTGGAAGGTAGCCATCCTGGGCTACTGTTTCTGGTATGCCTGTGGGTACTGTGAGGCTTAGCTAGGGATCCAGGCGCCGCTGATTCCACTCGCTCCCACTCGCTCCCACTTCCGGGTTCTGCATTCCACCCAGCTGGCGCACCTGTATGACATCACCACGTCCTCCCTGATTGGCCGAGTGGGCGCAGCTGTGATTGGTGCGCCATCTGGCTGCGCCTGATTGGCCGACGGGGGGGGGCGTTGTTTTTAAATCCAGGGAAGAGGATCTCTTTCCCTGTGGCTGCCAGCTGATCGGGCGGACGTGTTCCCGGTAAGTGGGGGAGAGGATAAGGGGCTGGTGCTTGGATCTGTCTCCCTTGTATGTACTGTGCTCACTAATATGGCTCCTTTCCCTGCAGCATCCTCTGGCAGTCTCCCTGTACTGTGTGTGCTGCACTGCTGTTCTGGTGAGTGAGGGATGTGTAATGGGGAAGGAGGATGATCAGGTATAGAATGGTTGTGGAAGTTTCTTTGCTTTCCTTTTTGTATCCCTCCAGCCCAGGATGAGCTCGCCGGTTCCTATGCAGGAGGCACTGAAGACCGTGGAAAGGTAAGGGACAGCGAAGGGAGTCTGTATCATTAAGATGACGGCCTATTACGGACCAATGATGATTGTTCCCCTTCATTTCAGGGGGAGAGGTTCGTCGCTCAGAAGCCGCAAGAGGACTATATCTTCCTCGGATAGCCATCTGTCAGGGAAATAGACCTGGAACGGCTACTGCTGCCCATTTCCAACATGGCCGCGTCCAGCTGCCTGTACGAGTGGGCATGCGCCGACGCACACGAACGTTCCTTTCACGAACGAACGTTCTGTCACGAACGCGGGGACGCACAGGGCATGCGCAGTAGCAAGCACATTGGCACCCTTTGGGCTATTTAAACCTGCCACTAACAGAAGGACTTTGCTGGATTATCTCTCAGCTCCCCTGTGATTCCTGTGTTCCTGTTTTCTCCTGATTGATCTCCTGGTTACCAGACTCGGCTTGTCCTGACCCTGATCCTGCTCTCCAGTCCTGATCCTCGGCTTGCTTCCTTGACCATTCTCCTGGCTTGTCCCGCTGCTGGCTCTACCAATTCTGCAATCCTGCGCATCCTTGTCCTGGTGCACCGCTCCAGCTGCTTCCTCTGATCTAACCGTGTATGACCCCGGCTTGCCTTCTGACCTTGTCTCCAGCTGACTCCCCACGGAGCCTTAAGCACGCCAGCAACCACCAGCTGTTCCTGCAACTTCCTGCTACACAGTCGTCTGGAAGTACCTGCTGGCGACCCGTGCTTCTTTGGGCGCTGCTCCCCTGTCTCATCCTCAGGGTAGCTGTGCACTTAGCCGCAAGGGAAGCCCTCTAACATCTTGGCCTCACACCTGCTTCCTGACACCATCGCTCTCCATCTCCGCAAGAGCGGCACGCTAAGGCCAAGGCGAAGCGCCACCACGTCCAGCGTAGTCTTTCCCCGGAGTCTGTGGGGCGAGCTACTAGCAGGCCGCATTGCAGCCATGAATCTCCGGGTCCTGCTGTGAAGCATTTGGCAGTCTGCTGGGCTTGTGGGGCGCAGGCTCTGCCTACTAAACGCCTCTGTGAGCTTTGCTTTAGAGAAGCATCTCAGCCGAGCCAGCTGGGGAGTGAGGACATTAAATCTTATGTTAAGCGAGCAGTGGAAGAAGGCATTAAAGCCCTATTGCCTGTTCCCCCGGTTGCCTTGGGTTTGGTTCGCAGACCAAGAGGGGACTCTCCAGCACCAGATGTGATTGGGTCAGATTCGGAAGTAGGATCAGAAGGAGGCCAGGAGACTCTGGATTCATACTCGTTTGATTTTGCCCTGATTCCTTCCTTCATTCTAGCCGTAAAGCAGGCTATTAAGTGGGAGGAAGACTCAGCAAGTACACAGGAGCCAAAGAGATACTACCCAAATTTGAAGAGGGAACTACCAAAGTTTCCATTTATTGCTGAGATTAAGGAATTGATGGAAGAAGAATGGTCCAAACCAGACAGGAAACCGCCTGTACACAACAGAATTAATAAGCTGTACCCGTTTAAGTCATCAGAAGTGGAGTCCTGGGATTCCCCTCCCAAGGTGGATGCATCTTTGCAGTGACTCGCAAGACATATAACCTTGCCACTTGAAGAAACAGTGTCCTTTAAAGATTCCATGGAACGTAAGGCTGACTCTGAACTGAAAAAGGTGTTCACCACGACGGGGGCCGCCTGCAGGCCAGCGGCGGCCCTCACTTCCATTGCCAGGGCAGTAAAGGCATGGTCTTCGGAGGTGGAGTCAGCCTTGGGTTCCCCCTCAGAGGAAGACAGTGTGGTTTCAAGCCTGCAAGCCCTGAAGTTGTTCGGCAGAGTTCATGGTGGAGGCAGCAGTTGACATGGTTAGATTTACCTCCCGCATCATGGCACACTCGGTCACGGCTAGGCGGGCTCTTTGGCTGAAGCACTGGGCCGCGGATTCAGTGTCCAAGCAGGTGTTGTGTTCTATCCCATTTGCAGGAGGCACGCTCTTTGGCAAGACATTGGGGGAAGCTATTCGCCGGGTGACAGGGGGAAAATCTGGTCTCCTTCCCCAGGACCGGAGGCGTCGGCAGCAGTCCTTTCGGGCTAACAGAAGACCCAGGGACCAGTTCAAAGAGGCCAGGTCGTATCGCCCGGGCAGGGATTTCTCGAGGTTCTCGTGGTGTCCTCAAAGCACCTTTTCCAACCAGTCCAAACCTAAGGCACCCCAGGCTTCCAAGTCTACAGCTAAATCCTTTTGAAGGTCAGCCCACACAGGGTCGGCCAGTAGGAGCAAGTTTGGGCGCCTACGGCACTATCTGGGCGGAAAGAATAACAGATGCCTGGGTATTAAAGGTAGTCAAGGAAGGTCTTTTTCTTCAGTTTCAAGGTCAGCCTCCAGGAAAGAATTGGATGACTATGAAAATACCGAGGTCACAGAAAAACATCTGTGTCTCGAGTCCTACATCACAGAGTTGGTTGTGTTGCAGGCTGTTCCAGTACCGAAAATGGAACGAGGCCAAGGGGTGTACTCACCTCTCTTCCTTGTCCAAAAGTCATCAGGCAAGTGGCGTCCAGTGCTGGACTTGAAGAGACTGAATTCCTTCCTGAAGCCACAGTCATTTCGGATGGAATCCCTCAAGACAATCATGGCTGTGGTGTGCTGGGACGACTGGATGGTTTCTGTGGACCTCGAAAACGCATATTTCCATATTCCAATATCAGAAGCTCATCAGCGCTTTCTTTTTTTTTTTTTTGTATATGCGGGAAACCATATTCAATTCAGGTGCCTCCCGTTCAGCCTCAGTTCCGCCCCAAGGTCGTTTACAAAGGTCCTAGTGACGTGATCGCGTATCTCCGACAGCAGGGAATAAGAGTATTCCATTATTTGGACGATGTTCTAATTGTCGCTCAGTCCAGAGATCTTTTGTTGCAACATCGGGATCATGTCCTTACCACCTTGAGTCAGTTTGGCTGGATGGTGAACACAAAAAAGAGCCACCTTATTCTGTCACAAACATTGGTTTACCTGGGCACATCTTTCAACACGCTCCAATACAAAATCTTTCTTCCGGAGGACAAGGCCATTCGCATCGCGAGAGAGGCGAGGAAAATGGAAGCTGCAGCGATCATCACAGTTCACGAGGGGATGAGCTTCCTGGGGGGTCTTACGGCATGTATACCAGCAGTCCCGTGGGGCCAGTGGCATACAAGATGGTTTCAATTTGCTCTCCTCAGCCAGTGGCGCCATGGTTCTTTGCATCAGAAGATTTTAATTCCTTGTTTTGTCCGAAATGATCTTCACTGGTGGACAAGAAAAGAGAACCTAACTCGAGGCAGGGCCATCAACCCTGGAGGCTGGATTACGGTCACATCAGACGCCAGTCTGCAGGGTTGGGGTGCTCATTGCAGCGGATTGAAAGCCCAAGGAAGATGGAGCCCTCAAACTTTCTGTTCCTCCAATCTGCTGGAGCTCGGGGCGGCCAGGGAGGCCCTTCTGGTTTTCCTTCCCGTAATTCGAGGCAAGAGGGTTCAGCTTCTGATGGACAACAAGACAGCAGTGTCTTATCTAGCAAAGCAGGGGGGGACAAGGAGCCTGTCCCTTCTTCAGGTGGCGGCGGAAATCTTCAGCTTTGCTGAGGCTCACCTGGTGGATCTGTCAGCAGTCTATCTCCCCGGTATTCAGAATTCCATGGCCGATTTCCTGAGTCACAAGTTCTCCCACAACTCGGAGTGTATGCTGAATCCGAAATACCTGGAGCAAATCTTCAGGCAATGGGGGATGCCAATGTGGATCTGATGGCAACTCCAACCAATCGTCAGGTGCCACGATTTTTTCCCGATACTATTGCCCTCAGGCCCTGGGGCAGGATGCTCTATCCCAGAGATGGAGCTTCAACCGAGTCTACATATTCCCTCCTACAGAGCTGATTCTCAGATGCCTTCTGAAGATAATGGAGGACAGGGTCATGGCTATAGTAGTCGCCCCATTTTGGCCAAGGAGGCCATGGTTTCTGCTCCTCTGTCACCTGGCGAAATGTCCTCCGGTCAGATTGCCTCAAGCTTGGGACCTGCTTCAGCAGAGCGGCAAGTTTCATCCCGAACCGGCCCGTCTGGCCTTGAATGCGTGGCTGTTTAACGGGGCAAGCTAGATGGCCTAAACCTCCCCGAGTCGGTAGCAGCGACCCAGCTTACAGCACGAAAGCCTTCTACAGGACTTATCACCGAGTTTGGAGGAAGTTTGAAGCATTTGCTACCCAACAGGGGTTCTTGTTTCGAATATCGACAGTAGTTGATGTCTTGAAGTTCCTTCAGTCAGGTCTGGATGCAGGTCTAAGCTATAACACCCTAAGGGTCCAGGTTTCCGCACTTACTGCCCTGACCAACGTTCCTTGGGCAAGGGATCCGCTTGTGATAAGGTTTCTAAAGGCAGAAATCAAGATTCGGCCTCCGATTCGCCCAATGTTTCCTAGATGGGATTTGCCATTAGTTCTGAGGGGATTGTTGAGGACCCCCTTCTTTCCAGATGCGGATAGTTTGCTTTTTCACCTCACCCTTAAGGTTGTGCTCCTCACTACCGTGGTTTCAGCAAGGCGTGTGTCAGCTTTTTCCTGCAAAGAACCATACTGCACATTCTTTCCATATGGAGTCGTGTTGAGGCCCTCTCCAAAATTCTTGCCAAAAGTATCTACGCAGTTTCATTTTAACTGGCAGTCGGTGCTTCCGGTTCTTCCACCTACAGCGGACAATTTGGAGGACTCGGGGCTGCAGAGCTTGGATCTTAAATCCGTTCTACAAACGTATTTGCTGAGAACAAGTCCATTCAGCTCTCTTCGTTTACCCGTCTGGCTCCAAGAAAGGCATGCTGGTGTCCTCCAGGGTAATTTCTTTGTGGGTGGTAAAACAATTCAGACGACATACTCCCTTGAAGGCCTCTCCCCTCCACAAGAAATCAATGCTCATTCAACCAGGGAGATCTCATCCTCCTGGGCAGCCTGGTGTAAGGTGCCAGCAGACGAAATTTGTAAAGCGGCAAGTTGGAATTCTCCAAATAAATTCATCAAGCATTACAAGCTAGATGTTGCTTCCCATTCCAGTGCCTTGGGAGCTTCGGTGTTATCCTCTGTTTTTTCTGGATGTCAATACATTTTTCTAAGCAGCACCTGGTGTCTATTCTTACCCTCCCATGATGTATGCTAGTTAGGTCCCAAGGTCGTGCTGACATGGGGCTGAGCCAGGAAAACTGAAAATTGTTATTAGATACTTACCCTAATTTTCCTTTCCTGGCTCTGCCCCATGGCAGCACATACCCGCCCTGGGCCGTCACAAGCTAGTTATAGAACATCCTCTCCAGGTACTGCTGTCCTTTTTATACTCTGTTCGGGGATGTCTTTTACGGGGTCAAGGTGGTGGGGTTGACCCAAGGTCATGCTGCGATGGGGCAGAGCCAGGAAAGGAAAATTACGGCAAGTATCTGATAAAAATTTTCCGTTATTTTTTTTAATTTTCGATATAGTGAGTAAGTAGCTCAGGGACAGGACTCAGGAGGGCAAGGAATTGGAATGGGCAATAAGGCTCTGTTCGGCTCCCTTGCACCATGACATCCCATGACACGCTCAGGCACTGCCTCTGCCTGACACGCCACCCGCCAACATCACCAATCACACTGTAGCAGGAACTTGAATAGTCTCGGCCGGCTCCGGACTGGAACTGCATGCACAGTTCTGAACTGAGCACCACAGCCATATTTTTTGCTGGCAACCTTCTCCTTTCACTGGCATTTACTGGCAAGAGGAAAGTGTCCATTTTTTACTGGCTGCCAGTATGAATACTGATGGTTAGCGACTCTGATCATAGGTCATAAAGTTATGGCTGGTCGGTGTCGTTTTATGCGTTTTCCAATAAAGCTGATGGGACACTGTTAAAAAAGAACAAGATATTGGTGAATAGACTCATGCCATTCCTTAGTCTATCCCATCTAACAGTACCTGTGCATGAAGGCTGCTGTAAGTTCTTTATTGTTCCCTCCCTTATGTCACAGTTCACTTTAAATACAGTAATACATATTAACTTTCAGAAATCAGATGTCCGGTCAGATATGACATTAACTTTTTTCCTGCTTGGTTAAAATTATTCTTTTTAATTCTATCGGCTGTGCTTCAACCAATAGCAAAAAAGAATAATGCTAACTAATTTGCAAAGGAGGGATAGGAGTTGATTTACTAAAGCTGGAGAGTGCAAAAACTGGTGCAACATTGCATGATAGCCAATCAGCTTCTAACCTCAGCTTGTTCAATCAAGCTTTGACAATAAAACCTTGAAGCTGATTGGTTTCTGTGTGGAGCTGCACCAAATTTTGCACTTTCAAGCTTTAGTAAATCAACCCCATAATGTCATTGTAACCAATCAGACTTCACTCTTCAGTGATAAACATCTAAAACAAAAATGTTTTAGATGTTTATCACTGAAGAGTGAATGAAGTCTGATTAAAAAAAAACAGATTTATGGATTTAGAGATGTAAATTCAACAGCTGAACAAAGCACAGAGAAGAAAGAATGCACACAATCACATTGCCTAATACTTATGAAGTTTGTTCATGAAGCTAGCAAGATAACTGCATTGTAAGTGTCATATTTTTGTTTACTAGAATTGTCTTTGCACTAAGAAATGAAACAATCGATAATGTTAAAATATGAAAATGGGTACAATGTGACAAATTTGGAGAGGTGAGTGCTTGTATAACAACCTTACAAAAGTTCCTATTTACACCTATGTTTTCTATTCCTGTGTAATTGGGCCGT
This sequence comes from Glandirana rugosa, assembly GCA_018402905.1. NCBI lineage: Eukaryota > Metazoa > Chordata > Amphibia > Anura > Ranidae > Glandirana > Glandirana rugosa. The sequence goes on along the minus strand of BLSH010411234.1, from coordinate 64,678 downwards.
ACAAATAAATTATCTACTAAAGAAAGAGTTCTGGACAACAATGTGATCAGTAACAAAACATGCTTTCATGCATCACCAGCGATATAAATTTATAATGCTTTTAAAAACTCTTTAGACCAAAGAGAAGACACTTACATTTTTCACACTAGAGGTTTTTTTCCACTACATAAATCATAGCAAATGCACAGCTCCCTCTAGTACAGAGAGAAAGGTTTAAGAAAAAAAAAGTCATAATGAAAGTGCAGAAGTTGAGCCAAGAAGTGACTGAAATAATAAAGAAGAACTTGGGTCTAATCAAACACTTCTACAGTTTTCAAGGGTAAAGCTGTTTAAATTTCCAACTGTAATGTATTTAAGGGAATGTAAAGTGTTTTTGCAAGCGTTTTCTTTATTTGTGTTTTATGTTGATGATTAAAAATATAGAATTTTACATCTTTTTAACCTGGTAAATATGTAAAATTACATATTAATGCTGATAATATACCCATATATAACCATAATGTAATGAGTATAAGGCAAGTTTCAGAAAGCTGGTTTACTGATGTGATGTAAATAGCCTGAATGAGTCAGAGGAGGGACATTTTCCATTCTCACTCCTGTTAGTAGAGATAGCATCTGTTTGGGTATTATATATGCAGAGTTGGTGACGTGCTTTCTATTTTGGTCAGCAAATATAAAAAAATGAAATAATACATAAAGTTTGTGAACTTTGAAACTTAAAGCAGAACTTTACCCATAACAACTTGATAAAAATAATGTTCTTTAGCAAACATACATTCCACATTAATATTTATGCTTTCAAAGTTAGTGTGTGCTGTAAATTACCTCCAACATTTTTCCGGTTTCTTCTTGCTGGAGGCTGCCATTTAGATGAAGCCCAGAGTTGCTGAACAACAGTGAATCTTTAGGCTGTCAGAAGACTGGCCTCTACAAATTCGACACAGTGCCTAAAAATAAAAAGCAACTGAGCATGTGGAGAGCAGTGTGAGGCATTGTGTTACTGGATTTCAAACAGTATAGCCACTTTTTTAATGGTTTAGTCTTGCTTTTTTTCCCCTATAAAAATAAAACATTTTATACTTACCTGCTCTGTTGCAGTTCATTTGCACAGAGCAGCCCAGACCCTCCTCTTCTCGTCTTCTCGGGCCCCTCTTCGGTGCTCCTGGCCCCTCCCTCCTGTTCAGTGCCCCCACAGCAAGCAGTTTTCTATGGGGGCACCCAAGCCAAGTCACAGCCCCCTATTTCCATTCAGAAACAGAACCCTGACCCTTCCCTGCCTCCTCTCTCTCTCCTGATCAGCCGACCACAGCCGGTGACCCCTGTTCCCACCTTTAGGGAGTGCTCTGCACCTAGCTCCACGGGAAGCCCTCTCTGTATTTCGGGCTCCACCAGGTAACTGACAGTCTGAGGGATAATTGAGAAGATTTTTTTTTATAAAATAGGGAGGTGAACCTGTCTGGACCAAGAGTAGAGCCACATTTAAGAGATTTAATGACTTTTATAACTTCTGGCTGAGAAATTGGGGATTTAAGGGATTGCAGTTGTGATAGAGTAAGTGTAGGGATTGGAATGGAGTCAAACAAGAGAGGCTATCAGCTGTAAGGCTCTTTTGTGGAGGACCTAACAGTGAAAAGTAGAAATTTTCAAAACATTTTAGGACCTCCTACGGTTGAGATGTGGTCAAACCAGATGGGGAGTTCAATTTGTAGATGTGTGGAGGGTGGAGTGACTGGTTCAGCTTTCTAGCAAAAATTGTTGAGGCAGAATTACTATGTAAAAGGACCCCAGGGCCTTGTCTACTTTGGCCGTAAGTAATGAGTCCAATTCCAGTAGTTTCTGCTCAATAGCCTGCCTAGTGAAGTCTAAGGCAAGGTCTCTGGGGTTCTTATATAGTCGATCCAGTTCATTAGTCAGAGATAATATTTTTTGCCTATTAGATTTGTCATGGGCAGCTGCTAAACTGATAAGTTTCCCTCTCAGAACTGTCTTATGTGCCACCCATTCTGCGGTAATAGGGATCTCTGGTGAGGCATTATATCAAAGTAGTCCATCATTGCTCGTGAAACTTCTGCCTCAATAATCGTCTGAGAGAAGAGCATCATTAAGCCTCCAGGTATAAGGAGTAGGGGCAAGTTTGATAAATTCAGTGGAAAAGGAGGTAATCTGATGATCATACCATACACAATTATGTATGGAGGCTGTAGTAGAGCTAGCTAAAATAATCAAAAAAAAAATCTAGTCTGGCGTAGCTGTTATGAGGGTGAGAAAAAAATGTTTATTCCTTTGCCCGATATTATGTGCTCACCGGGTGTCTATCACCTGAAATTCCTGGAGCTTACGGGTGACAGACTTTGAAAAAGATTTGGATCGGGCTGTAACTGTACTCCTGTCTAGTGTGGGGTTTGCTACCATTTTAAGTCCCCCCCTATTATCATATGGGGGGATTGATATTTCGTGAGTAGCTCAAAAAAGGAGGTTGAAGAAGGAGGCAGAGGAATCACTTGACGCATATACACTAGCAATAGTAAGGTCACGGCCATCATTTTGGCACAAGGTGAAGAAACGTGAGATCATGCCGTGACTGGCGGCTCCCACGCGCATGTGCGGGAGTGATGTAACGCGACTCCGGCCAGTCACAGAGCCGGAGGCGCTGCCCCGGAAGGAAGAGGGGCTGAAGATGGACACTGCCGGCACAGGGGACAGCGTTGGACATCGCAGGCTTCGTTTGCAGGTAAGTGACACATACATAATGGGCTACTATGCGATGCATAGTAGCTCATTATGTTTCTACTTTGCAGAGGAATATAGAGGAAGTAAACCCTGTCAGGGTTTACTTCCGCTTTGAAGGTACCAGATCATCATTTAGTCCATATAGTCTGAAAAAACGATTATCAAACACCAGCATAAACCAAAACAAAAAGAGAAAAATGTTCCAATATGAAATTCAAGACAAAACCTATTGAGTTCAAGAAAACTAAAACATCCTGAAATAAGAGAATCAAAACTGAGTCATGTAGGTCTTAAGCCCAACTGTAAAGTTATTGATAGCCAAAGAAAAAACATAAAAGAAAAAACAGTATTGTGGAAAAGATGACCTCAATGCTGGGTGGGGATATCACGCAACAGCACAGGGAACAGGCTTCTGAAGAAATCAATGATTAGATTGTATAGTGAATTTAGTCGTTGAATTCGATGGAGCAGCTCAAAAGTTACACCAATCCAGATATTAACAAGCATTTCTTCCTTGCATTCCCATAATCAGTCACTGATTCCAGCCCAGACCTATCTCATGTCTGATCCTTCTGCGTTCTCTTCTAGGGGAATGTGTATGCCAGATGATAGATGGTCTGAGGGTATAAGGTGGCCTTTGTATAGCTTCAGCTTCAAGGAGGCCTAATTTTACAAGGATATCTTGGCCTTCTAAGACCGTGGTAGCTACATACATGGAACCATTGTGAGGCACCACTAGTTTGAAAGTAAATCCCCATCTGTAACTGATCTGGGCTGATTGGAGTGCTGTGGTGATTTTTTTCATACCCCGGCACCTATCCAGGGTGGCAGGCGATATATCAGAATAAATTTGTACTGTCTATCCATCAAAAGTAATATGTGGTGAGTTTCTAGCTGCCTGCAGAATTTCCTCTTTGGTCAGGAAGTCCTTCATAAAAAGGATTATATCCCGCAGAGGTTTATCCACAGGTAGTTTAGGCCTGAGGGCCCTGTGAATCCTATCACATGTAAAGGCCGCAGATTCACAGTCATGAAGGAGAGACTTAAACAGGTTGATGGCAGTTCAGGTCTGTTACCAATTCTAGGATTCACCGCAAACAGAGGCTATTACATCTATTCCTGTTCTCTAAGTCTTCCACCTGTGACTGTATCTGAGTAAAAGCAGCAGACATAGCATCATGCTCCCTTCTAAGATTGCCATAGGCCAAAGGTAATTTGTCATGTTTTGTTTCCAGTCTTTCTGTTCTATTCCCCAAAGCAGCAATCTCTTGTGAAAGCGTGTGGGATGTTTTATGCAGCTCCAACTGGAATTGGGCTGCTATTTTAATGTACATCACTTCCAGGCTGGCATCTAAATCTGCTTTAGAAAGTGTTGTAGAATACTCATGGCCTGCTGCAGTGGGAGAGCCTGAAACTGGTGGTAAAGGAGAAACAGGTGCCTCAGGAGAGCCGGCCGGGTCCGCGGCGCCATTTTGGGACATGCTGTACTGTTCCCTGGCACAGAGGTTAGCGACTTCTGAGCTGAGCCCTGGGACTTCCTCTTCAATGATGACATGCACCATGTTGTAGTGCCTCGAGGGGTGTTAAAATGTAGAGATTTCTGGCACTTTATGGCCCTTGGGAAGCCGTTGGAGTCCCTGTGATGAGCGAAGCTACAGGTTCAGGCCCCAATTCCATTCAGCGGCGTGCATGCGTCCCCCTGAAAGGGGATTCATAAAGTGTAATCTCTTTAGAAGCCTATAATCTGGGAAGCCTTTGTCATATATTAAATGTTTATTTACTAAAGCTGTATATTCATAGTAAAAAAGCACATATGGGGCTGTGGCTTGGCAATGGTATTGTGGAGAAGCACATCTAGCAAGCTCTGCAACAATTTACATCCTCTACCAAACCTCAGCAGACTATTTAAGGCTAGAAAATATGTCCACTTATGGGAACCAATTCATACAGATCGCAGTTTGTATGGCTTGACTATAGACTACTTCTCCAGATTGCAACCTGCCTCTAACTCAAGGTCCAGAAATCCATGACCCATACAGACTCAGCACTCAACAATCAGGTTCTTCTTTCCCACACCAGGGAGGAGTTTTGACCCAACCTTTAGACAAGCCTTGGATGCCCATCCTCAAAGCCAGAGACCCACAAGTTCTGGGTTCCCTCATAACTTCATGTCCCATAACCATAGGCAGACTCCCCAGACACTGAACCACAACATAACTTAACAGCTGCAGTCCCTCACAACCCGGGGTGAGCTTGCTGCATTTGTGGCACAAATTAAATCAGTATTCCTAAAGACCTCACAGAGATCGACAAGAGGTGCTAACACTGACAGACAAGGTCTCCTCATAAGATATATCCCATCGGGCCCTGGGGCAGGGAGTGGCAAACCATGAGATATCTCAAGCAGAATACCACAAAAGGAAAATTCAAATGCACCTACACCTTAAAAACATAGTGATTTGAAGCAGCTGCACCAACATAAAGTTGAGAGATATCCCGTAGGCCACCTCTGATGCAGACTTGACAGCAATGGTCACCGGAATACTGAATATATTCCTGGATAAACCATCTACACATCTACAACCTCTTTCTGCATTGGTTTATTCAAACAACAGGATGGATTGCATGTCCCCTAGAGACATTTTGTGTAGAATACATGTCTTTACAATTAGAAAAGCTCAAGGGGCCAGGCATGGAACAAAAGATGGATTGATTTTGATGGAGCAAAAGTCACCATCCTCCCTGATCTATCCTTCATTACACTTTAGGTGAGAAGACCCTTCAAACCCCTACTAGATATAATAAGTCAGAGTAGCACTTTTTATCCCTTGGGTTATCCACTTCACCTGTTGACCCTTAAGAATTGTGCTTCTTTTACTGTCCATGCTTTTGCTCAGCTGCCAGACCTCTTCACCTTTTTGGCTATTCCACATAAGAATGTCCCTGACTGGCTGGACTTTGATTGGCTCCAACCCTCCACACCTTCACCACAGTAGTTACCTTGCTTTAGAAACCAAAGCCTGGAGTGCATGCAATCTCCCCTATACCCAACTGGAAAGGAACCATGAGATTTCTAAGAACATTTACGTTTGTTGTAACTAGCTGGTGACCTTGCATCCTCTGAAATCACCCTTCCCCAATCTACTCATTGTCTTTGGGGCATGCTTCCTCTCATAAACCTCCCTGCTTCTTTTGGGATTACCTCAGCAGGTACCTCCTCTCTTTCTACCAGCACTCTGTGAATCTTCAGTCTAATTTTTGAGATCCTCCATCGATTCATGTGCTTGTTCTATGTTATAGGTGTTGTATACTGTATCTTGTAAGTATCAAAACAGCTATTGCTATGCTTGATGTACTGTATGAAAATGAATTGTGTTTTTTTCTCTGTATCATGATTAATATTTTTCATCATTTACATTTTAGAAAAGCGATTAATATCACCCAGAAAAATTCCCCCTGAAGAAGGAATATACAACAATAATTCCAAAACAGGTTGGGACGTATCCAAGGAATTCCCACGGACTGACCATTTTTGGCAGTACCTGGGCATACTTGATATGGGTTAATTATATATGTAATTTTGAACAGTCTACAGCAGTTTATTGTATGTCATTTTTTTATGCTTTACCTTGTTAGGGCTTGCATTGCCCTTTTTTCTTCCCTCTTTTACAATTGTATTGCTTTTTAAAAAAAAACATTACCTCTATACCATTTTTCTGCTTTAAAAATCCAAGGGGGTTAACCATATATGCACTTTCTGCATAAAATTTCCTATGTCTATTTTGGATGTTGGCAACCTTATACACTCCATCCCTAACACTATTTGTATGAATCTTCAGGGTAAGACTTATCCTTTCTCCTCCTATACCATGATTGTTTCTTGAGATCCCTGTCTCCAGATCCGCCTATGTCCCAGCACCTTACAACAATGTGACCGGCCAGCTCTATCCTCTCTTGGCCTGACAGCTGCAGTGGGAGAGGCCGAGGATCCCCTGCTGACGTCAGTTAGGATGGGAGGAGGAGAGAGACGGCCTCGCCCGCTGCAGCTGTCATGCGAGAGAGGGGAGAAGCGGCGGGTCACGTGAGCGCCAATCAGCAGCTTATTTTTACAAAGCACAGACACAGGGCACTTTGCAATCATTAAACAGAGCGGATATTGTAAAAAAAGAACTGTAATTTGATCATCATTATATGTTATTCTAGGTATATATCTACAACTTACCTTACTGTCCTTCTCAAACCAGTAGCTCTCCTTATAATCACACTGGCTGTTTAACTCCTGTGGAAACCTTCTCCTCAACAGTGACAAGTAAAATGTATCTCTGCCACCTGTGTACTCCTATGCAGGACCCAGCCCGCAACACATATATAGACAGAAGGACAGTAGTGTTGGGAGTCTCCCCTATTTACACGTAATATCCCCCTTAGCAAAACTACTGTCCCGTTAAGTACCTGATATGGGAGGTGCATGGCGGTCATCTGTCATGACTCTCAGGTAGAGATTATTCCTCAGAAAATGACTTCCCCCCTCCCCCTTTTCATTTCTTACACCTTGATAAGGAGTTCATGCTGCTGCTAGCTGTTTGACCCTACGTGCTTCCTTACATATATATCATATTACTTTATACACTCCAAAAAAGCTGCAAACAATCATAATTTCAGAACCATTTCAGCATTGTCACATGCATACGTCACTTTCTGTTACATTAATGTACTTGATTTTTTTAATGTTTCTTATACTCCTAATTTTATAGGAATTGTTTCTTTTTCTCCTATCTTCTCTTCTCCAGATCCTAGAAGGTGGAGCTAATTGAAGGGAATGGCCCTATACTGTATTCCCTAGCTCCTTTTCACTACACCTGGTTTTCCTGGGGTGGGTTGTAGCAGGTTTCTGGTGGGGCAGGAGTGGAGAAGGTCCTCTCATAGTGAACTGTCATGCTCCTCTTCTTCCCTACCACCCTGCCCTTGATTGAGTGCACCCCATTAGTAGATTGATTGAACCTCTGGAAGTTCGGGTTCTGCTGGTTCGGCCGAACTTCGGGACAAAGTCCGGGTTCGGGTCCGGACTGGACCCGAACTTTGACACGGACCCCGAACCCCATTGAAATCAATGGGGACCCAAACTTTTAGGCACAAACAGGGCTGTAACAAAGTCCTGGAAAGTCCTAGAGGTCTGCAAAAAGAAGGAAATGGGGGTAAGGGTCAGACAAGTGCTCTACAAAGAAATGGGGATAGGGAAATAACTTAAAATAATTTTTAACCTAAAATCACATAAAAAAATCAAAAATGGAGGTGGATGTGGAGTTGGAGGTTGAGGAGGCGGTGAAAGTGGAGGTGGAGGAGGAGGAGGTAGCCAACACTGTTTTTTTTTATTTTTGGAATTTTTTGTTTGTTTTTTAAACCAGCAATGTAGATGCACTTTTTAATTTTGTGCAAGAAACAATAATCTGTCCCTTTAAGCAACAGTAGGAACCTCTTCCTATAGAACTAGGAGATGATTTTAGATTCTAAAATCATCTCCAAGTTATACAGGGAAAGCCTCCAGCTGTTGATTTAAGGGAAAGATCAGTGTTCTAAAATCATCTTCAAATTGTGTGGGAAACCCCTATATCAGCCACAGGGAGCTATATTAGTGTTCTAAAATCATCTTCAAATTGTGTGGGAAATACCTATATCAGCCGCAGGGAGCCATATTAGTGTTCTAAAATCATCTTCAAATTGCGTGGAAAACCCTTATATCAGCCGCAGCGAAGCCATATTAGTGTTTTAAAATCATCTTCAAATTGTGTGGAAAACCCTTATATCAGCCCCAGGGAAGCCATATTAGTGTTTTAAAATGATCTTATAATTGTGTGGAAAACCCTTATATCACCCACAGGGAAGCCATATTAGTGTTTTAAAATCATCTTCAAATTGTGTGGAAAACCCTTATATCAGCCCCAGGGAAGCCATATTAGTGTTTTAAAATCATCTTCAAATTGTGTGGAAAACCCTTATATCAGCCACAGGGAAGCCGTATTAGTGTTTTAAAATCATCTTCAAATTGTGTGGAAAACCCTTATATCAGCCGCAGCGAAGCCATATTAGTGTTTTAAAATCATCTTCAAATTGTGTGGAAAACCCTTATATCAGCCTCAGCGAAGCCATATTAGTGTTTTAAAATAATCTTCAAATTGTGTGGAAACCCCTTATATCAGCCGCAGGGAAGCCATATTAGTGTTTTAAAATCATCTTCAAATTGTGTAGAAAACCCTTATATCAGCCGCAGGAAAGCCATATTAGTGTTTTAAAATCATCTTCAAATTATGTGGAAAACCCTTATATCAGCTGCAGGGAAGCCATATTAGTGTTTTAAAATCATCTTCAAATTGTGTGGAAAACCCTTATATCAGCCGCAGCAAAGTCATATTAGTGTTTTAAAATCATCTTCAAATTGTGTGGAAAACCCTTATATTAGCCGCAGCGAAGCCATTTTAGTGTTTTAAAATCATCTTCAAATTGTGTGGAAAACCCTTATATCATCAGCAGGGAAGCCATATTAGTGTTTTAAAATCATCTTCAAATTGTGTGGAAAACCCTTATATCAGCCGCAGCGAAGCCATATTAATGTTTTAAAATCATCTTCAAATTGTGTGGAAAACCCTTATATCAGCCGCAGCAAAGCCATATTAGTGTTTTAAAATCATCTTCAAATTGTGTGGAAAACCCTTATATCATCGCGACGCCGACTATATTCCCAAAAGGTGTGTTAAACTTCTACTAAAATTTTGTGATTATGCCGAAGGGACACCGACTATATTCCCAAAAGGTGTGTTAAACTTCTACTAAA
>BLSH010411234.1:20953-35467 GCA_018402905.1 Glandirana rugosa | reverse complement strand
AATGTATACTTTTCACACACAGTTTTAAGATGATTGTAGAATGTACAATCATGTTCAAACTGTGTGAGAAAAGTATAAATTAGCCAGGAGAAGCCATATCACTGTTCTTAGAACAGTGATATGGCTTCTCCCCGCTAATTTATAGTTTTCACACACAGTTTGCAGATGTTCTAAGAACAGTGATATGGCTTCTCCCGGCTAATGTATACTTTTCACACACAGTTTTAAGATGATTGTAGAATGTACAATCATGTTCAAACTGTGTGAGAAAAGTATAAATTAGCCAGGAGAAGCCATATCACTGTTCTTAGAACAGTGATATGGCTTCTCCCCGCTAATTTATAGTTTTCACACACAGTTTGCAGATGTTCTAAGAACAGTGATATGGCTTCTCCCGGCTAATGTATACTTTTCACACACAGTTTTAAGATGATTGTAGAATGTACAATCATCTTAAAACTCTGTGATAAAAGTATAAATTAGCCGGGAGAAGCCATATCACTGTTCCTAGAACAGTGATATGGCTTCTCCCGGCTAATTTATACTTTTCTCACACAGTTTGAAGATAGTCCACATCCACCTCCATTTTTGATATTTTTATGTGATTTTTTAAAAAATTATTTTAAGTTATTTCTCTATCCCCATTTCTTTGTAGGGCACTTGTCCGACCCTTACCCCCATTTTCCTTCCTTTTCCAGACCTCTAGGACTTTCCAAGACTTTTTACAGCAATTTTCAAAACTTTTATTAAATTACCAGAACCCCGGACCCGAACCCGGACTTTTTTGAAAAGTCCGGGTTCGGGTCCCGGACACCCAAAAGTTTGGTACGGACCTGAACTTTACAGTTCGGGTTCGCTCAACTCTACTTGGAGATCCTTTAAAAGCTAATACTTACCTTTCCAGGTTCCAACAGTGTTCAAAGATATTCTGCGGCATCTGATCCAGCATTGGCAGGTGAAAGGAAGAAGGAGCATAGTCCTCCTTCCTCTCTGCTGAAACTCAGTGTGAGGTCTGTCAGATTTCTCATGCTGGCCACTGTTTATGTGCACAGAAGACTATATGGTTTGAGTTCCCTGTGATGGCATGGCCCATATTTGGACAATAAGACAGTACTACAAACTGCATGTGCTACTATAAAAAAGGAACTAATAAAAATATAAAATGTGTGTAAGCAAAAGAAAGATGTCTTTCAACCAAAATAAGTGAACTGGTTTGGCCAACATAATTTAGTAGCAGGGCTGGTCCTACCATGGGTCCCAGTGGGTCCATTGGACCCATGTAGCACTTTGAGAGGGGCAGCAAATTAAACCATGGCCACCTTTCTATTTACCCAGCAAATTCACGACCAAGATTTTTTTTCCAGCCGTTTTGTGTGTCATGTTGACAACTGCCCCCCAGGCTGCTGTGCCTGCCCCTATACTACCCGAGCCTGCCCCTATACTGCCCTAGCCTGTCCATATACTACCCTAGCCTCTCTATATACTACCGTACACTGCCCCCATACTGCCTTAGCCTGTCCATATACTACCCTAGACTTTCTATATACTAGCCTAGCGTGCCCATTTACTACCCTAGTCTGTCCATATACTACCCTAGCCTGTGTATATACTACCCTAGTCATGCCTATACTGCCTTAGTCTGTCCATATAGTACACTAGCCTGTCTATATACTACCTTAGTCTGCCCCTATACTAACCTAGCCTGTCTATATAGTACCCTAGCCTGTTTATATACTACACTATTTAATATGGAGTGCCTATAGTTACTTTCATTATAACAATAGGGTACCTTTGTCCCAAAACATAGTAAAAAGAGTATTTTGGGGGAGGCTGAAGTGGACAGGCTAGGGTAGTATAGGGCTCTGATGAAATTGGCGTCTAGCCAATGAAACGCGTCAGCGGTGCGTCATCACGCACGTGACGTGGGAGGGGACTAAGGAAGGGCGGAAGCTGCTTGGTGTCCGAAGACTTCCGGACCTTGTGTGACGTCCATGATGACCATCCTCCTCAGCTGATCCTCACAGGACAATCCCGCTCTGGCTTACACTTACCCGGGAAACACAGGAATGCCCACCACGGTTTGAAACTGACATTGCCGCAGGACTACCTAGGAGCATAGCTCCGGAGAAAATCATCCATCGGGTGAGACCATTCCAATTTCTGACCCTGTTTATCTATGTTTGCCATTATTACAGCGAGTCCTGGGCGGATATTCATAGGAGAACTTTGAACAGTTCCCTTCTCTGAATGCTGATCTGTTCAGTCACGCAGGACAGGACTGTATGCTGTGGTTCTCTCTGACTTTTATTCAGCAGACGTTGAGAGTGCACTGACTGTGCTGCGCCCCACCAGCCATCTGGTCCCTACATTTCAATAGGGTTCCACCATCCCTGCAACTGATGAACTTTATGGTCAATTGTCACATACCATCTTATTACCTTAGTGTCAGACTTCCGTCCATCCCAGCACAACTGCATCCCATACCCGGATAGCACCGTATACATTATGGCCTTTTCTTTTTGGTTTATTTTGTGAGTGTGTCTGTGGTTTTGTATGGTGAGACGCATGAGCAGCTGCTACCCCCCCTCCCCAATTGAGATAACGTTGTCATCATTGATTTTATTATTGGAGGTTTAGTCTCTCCCTGATCCCCTACTCATATTTCTATTTCCATCACATTTAATTTAACTTTTGTACCTTAATAAAATTACTTTTTTATCTAAATTGACCTGTTTTGCTGCTTTGTGACCTTACCAGCCGCTTTCCTCTGAGGGAAAAAGGGGCAAATCCTTCTTTCCCCTCATACCTCAGGGACTTTTTTTCTTTTGATTTAGGGTAGTATAGGGGCAGGTTAGGGCAGTAAATAGACAGGTTACCGTAGTATAGGGGCAGGCTAGTGTAGTATATAGTAAAAGAGTATTTTGGGGGAAGGCTGAAGTGGACTTTGATGGTACCGTATGAATTAAGGATACAAAAATGTCATATAAAAAATATAGTACTTTATTAAAAATGTAATTTAAAACATACAAATTAAAAAAATGGAAACAAATACATAATGACTCTATGTATTCCTAGTCCATAAGGCACTAGGATGTTTGGATATTCTGTATACTCTACATATTTTGCGGGAAGGAAACACTGCTTCTTCAGGAGTCTTTTATACAGAGAAAAACAAGCCAATTGTCTGTGTCATACTATAATTGAAGCAAACAACAACATATTAGAGTAAAATAAGACATATACAGTATACATATTAGTGGTAACATAATGTATGTATAAAGCATTATGATTTCCATGTGCCAGCAGCCCCCATAAACCCCCTTACCCACGACGTGGCCAGAGTTGCAAGTCCCAGGAGTAGGTCAGTCCTGACGGGTGTGGAGGCCCACAGCATGCATGTTCCAAAGTTCAAAATTGATATATCTGTTTAAAATTTCTTTATAGAGGGAGGATAAGCAAGGAATTAGCGTCACTTAATAGAGGAATGGTAATATAGTAAAAACATATTAGTACACCAGGGATAAAGGAGAAAAAGATCATACGTACCAGGCACAAATGTATGATAGAAATATAGGGAGCTAGTGGAAGCTATACAGCTACAATATGACGTGGAAACATCAGATGCTAAGAAAGTAAAAATAATAAAAATAGGTGCTTCAGAGTTGCAATATGGTAGTGTATAAGATATCTGCACATATCATAGCATAGAAAATGTATAGCAAAATATACCTGTTTTTGGGGTGGAGCATGTCACACATCCACTAAAACGACTCAGTGTCTTAAAAGAGGGGGGATACATTTGCTCAAAAAAATCTATGGTGACAAAATATAAAGTATATATAATATTTATGCGGAGTCCTCATACTTATACTTAGAGTCAAATGCTAATTAAGCAGGTAGAGGAAAGAGACCCATCCCCTGCTCACCTTGGATAAGAATAGATAATGAATGGTGTCTACTGCAGCATACAAAGAGACAGGCTGAGCACCATCATGAGCCCATCAGAGAGATGTGTAAAAAAGAAAGCATAAGGAGCATGTACTTGAAAGTGTCATATTACCAACACTTTAGCTAGACACACCATCAGAAGGGTGGGAGGAAAAATGTGCATACCATTCGCTCTCAGTAAGATGACATAGCAGTAGCACAACAGAGAGACTGCATCCATCTGTTTAAATAGAGCGGCATACTGTGCGTCTCTGCCCTGGAGTGCGCATGCGTGATCGGTCATGGTGCCATTCTGTGCCCTTTCCCAACATGGCTGTGGTAGTTTCATGCCCTTCCATGACGTGCCCAACTTGTATAGCCCCGTTTTCGGCTGTTCCCTAATGGGATGTGAGCGCCCGCTATTGAGGCATTGTGCATGCGCTGATCGAGCTGATTGCGCATGCGCACTCCAGGGCCAGGCCCGGCGACATCACACGCCACAGGGTGGTGGGGGCATTGCTGGACAGAGACGCACAGTATGCCACCCTATTTAAACAGAGACTGCTGGATGCAGTCTCTTTGTTGTGCTACAGCTATGTCATCTTACTGAGAGCGAATGGTATGTACATTTTTCCTCCCACCCTTCTGATGGTGTGTCTATTAGCTAAAGTGTCAGTGTCACGTGCCTGGTGGTGGAGTCTGACTTACGCAGGAGTAACCTCTCTTGCGACCCTGATTCAGGGACCCCTGGTAGAGCAGACCGGAGGTTCGGGAGTGAGGATGGCACGAAGGTTGGACTGGTCACCGTGGAAGCTTAGAAGGTCCCTCTGGCCTCATGCTGGTTGGTAGAATGGTGGTACAGGCTGGGTCAGCAACAGATGGGCAATGCAATAGGAGCAGGCAGAAGAGTAGTCGGGTACAGGCTGGGTTCGATAACAGGCTGGCAGCAGAGGTACAAAGGAGCAGGCAGGAGAACGGTCGTGGGAAGCCGGGGTCGGTGCAGGCGGAGATCAGAGCAGGGTCAGATCAAGGCGGGTCACAGGAACAGGATTGCTTGGGTACATGGAACACTGTAGAATGGACTGCACCAGCTGCATGGTGCTGTGCGGTTTCAAATGGCTTGTTTGGCGCCAATGGCGTCGTACCCGCATACCTGCTACGTTCCCGCGTGCACCCGTCCGCGCACCTGCGCAGAAGAGCTGGCATTCCAGGTGGATTTCTCAATACAATTTCCTGACATTGCCCCCCCCCCCCCAAGGAGCAGCCTCCGGATGCCCAGGTGGGCAATTTTATCAGAAATGTTATCCTTGAAGTACTGGATCTGCTCTTCTGCATGGATGTTGGCTTCGGGCTCGCAGGAGTTCTCTTCAGGGCTGTAACCCTTCAACTTCACCAAATACTGGATGCCACAACCCCTCTTCCTGCAGTTCAGGATGGATTCTATCTCAAAAAGAATTGGTCCTGGCAGACCCGTTTTCTGCCCAGGAAAGGGATCTGGGGTCACGGGTTTCAGTAAGGCCACATGAAAAACCGGTGAATACTCCGAGAAGGTGGGAGCTCCAGCTCATAGGCCACCCTGTAAATCTTTCTCTTCACCTGAAAGGGTCCAATAAACTTGGGTCCTAATTTCTTTGAGGGACAGGCTAGCTTCAGGTTCTTTGTGGCAAGCCAGACTCGTTCCCCAGGTTGTAAGTCCAACTCTCCCCATCTCCCCTTGTCAAAAACTTCTTTATTGTATTCCTGGGTCCGGGCCAAGGTTTCCTGTAGAAGTTTGTTGTTTTTCTCCAGGAATTTGGTTGTTTCCTTTACGGTGGGCATCGCACTTTCAAAGTTGTAGATAGGCATAAAGGTTGGGTGAAAGCTATAGTTAGCCAGAAATAGGGATTGTTTGGTGGCCAAATGAATGGTATTATTGAAGGCAAATTGTAGCAGAGAGGCACAGTCATACTGTGTGAATGAGGAGAAGCAGCAAAGGTATTGTTCAAGTGATTGATTGTTCCTGTCAGTCTGACCATTGGTCTGCGGGTGGTAGGCAGATGAAAATGCTAGTTCAATGTCAAGGGAGGAACACAGAGCTTTCCAGAACCTGGAAGTGAAATTGAACTCCGTGGTCGGAGACGATGCTTGTTGGGATTCCATGGAGTCTGACTATTTTCCAAATAAATATCTCTGCCATTTCAGCAGCTGACGGTGTACCTTTCATTAGTAGGAAATGGGCCATCTTGGTTAGGCAGTCTACTACCACAAAAATTGCGGAATAACCCTGGGACAGTGGTAGTTTGACAATGAAGTCTATGGGAATCATAAACCATGCCTGTTCAGGTACTGGAAGTGGTTTTAGTAGGTCCCATGCTTTAGCTTTACTACTTTTGTTTTGTGCATAAGTGGGGTATGAGCTGATATATTTTCTTAAGTCCTCGTCCGCTCGTGGCCACCAAAAGGAGCGTAGGAGAAGTTTGGTGGTCTTGCGGGCACTAAAGTGTCCCGCCAGCTTGTGGTCATGACAAGATGCCAGGGCTGATAAACGCTGATCCTCGGGTATGAAGAGCCTGTTGCTGTGCCATAGTAACCCATCTTTCATTAGCAGTTTGGGGTCTGCTGGCCTGGGAGTCTTGGCTAGGGACTGCCTAATCCAGGACAGCAGTTCCCCTTAAGTCAACAGAAAGTTCCTGGGATGAAGAACTGTATCAGGGGTGGCAAAATCACCAGGTTTGCAGAACCTCCGAGATAAGGCATCTGGCTTGATATACCTTGGCCCAGGCCTGTACGTGACATAAAAGAGGAAGCATGGGAAGAAGAGGGCCCACCGAGCTTGGTGAGGTCTCAGTCTTTTCGCTGCTCTGAGGTTTTTATGACCAATATAGATCAAGATTCCAACATAGGCAAGCTTTAATGGCTAAAAGCTCTCTGCTCTGTCTCCCACATCATAGTCCCTCTCAGGTATGGATAGCTTACGGTAGAAGAAAGCCACAGGGTGTAGGGAAACCTTAGTGCCTTGTCTTTGGGATAGCACGGCCCCTACAGCAACCTCAGAAGCATCCACTTCCAGGACGAATGGCAAGGCAGGATCAGGGTGCTTTAGGACGGGTGCCAAAGTAAAACATTTTTTCAGGGTCACAAAGGCTTCTTGGGCTTCATTAGTCCACAGGAACCATGCATTCAGCTTGGTTAGCTGAGTAATTGGGGCAATTATGTCTGAGAATCCTTTTATAAGTTTTCTGTAGAAATTGGCGAAGCCAACAAAGCAATGGATTGCCTTTTTGTCCATGGGAGCAGACCAGTCAAGGATGGCAGAGACCTTCTGGGGGTCCATAGTAATGCCTGTGACCGAGCTGATTAGCCCCAGGAAGGGAATGCTCGAGCGTTTAAATTCACATTTTTCTGCCTTGGCCTAGAGCCTGTGCTGCCAAAGGTGGCTCAGGACACAGGCGACATGTTTGCGGTGCTCTTCCAGGCTAGGGGAGAATATCAAAATGTCATACAGGTAGAGGATCACAAATAGATCCAGGTAGTCCTTGAACACGTCATTCACGAAGTGCTAAAATGTGGCCGGGGTGTTGCAAAGTCCAAAGGGCATCAACCAATACTCAAAATGCCCAAACCGGGTCTGGAAGGCGGTCTTCCATTCATCGCCCTCCCGGATGCGGACAAGATTATAGACCCTGCGGAGGTCCAGCTTTGTGAACACCGTTGCTGCTCCAAGCCTCTGAAAGGCAGAAGGTAGCATTTTTTTACTGTTATTTAATTAAGTTCTCTATAGTCTATGCAAGGCCTCAGGGTGTGATCCTTTTTCTCCACAAAGAATATCCCGGCTCCTGCGGGATACGTGGAGGGCCGGATGAAGTCTTTCTCCGGGTTGTGATCAAAGTAGACCTTGAGGGCTGCCAGTTCCAGTTCAGTCAGAGGGAAGATCCTCCTAAAGCGGACCTCAGCTCCAGGGAGGAGCTCAATAGGACAGTCATAGGGCCTATGGGGTGGCAACTTTTAGGCCCCCTTCTTATTGAACACATCCAGGAAGGCATGGTAAACTGAGGGAACTGACAGGCGGGTGTCAGAATCAGAGTTTGTATCCAGGCTGAGCAGTGTAGGGACCGGCTCCTTAGTTTCCGGGAAACAGTGCTGTACAGTTCTGGGTAGCTGTAGGGAGAGAGGGTGAGTGAAGTGAGAGGAGTTACTTAAAGAGACTGGTACATCACCACTGGGGGATGGTGAACACTTACTGAGCTTGGCTGTGCAAGTTCTCACCACATGTCCCGGTTCTCCGCAGTAGAGGTACAGGTTGTTGCTTAGGCGATGTTGCCTTTCCTCTGGATTAAGAGATGGGTGGAGAAGGCCCAGTTGCATGGGGCTCAGGCAGATCAGGTGCCACTGGAGAGGCCATGGGAGCCAATGGAGCTGGACTGGGGTATCTGGGCACCTGGGGTAGCATCCAGGTAAGTTAAGAGGGTCCCGCAGATCTTGGCTCTGTGCTCTCTGAGGCGCCTATAAATCTGGATGGAGAGATTGATCAATGCATCTAGGGTTTGGGACACTCCTACGTGAGCTAGCTCATCCTTCAGCAGATCAGAGAGGCCCAAATGGAACTTTTGGCAGAGAGCTGCGTCATTCCAGGCTGTGTCAGCACTCCAGCACCTGAACTCAGCGGCGTAGTCCTCCACAGTGCGGTGGCCCTGCTGGAGTGAATGGAGTGCCGCTTCTGCAGTGGTGGCTTTACGTGGGTCCTCATAAATTCGAGCCATGGCTTGGAAAAACAGGGTCAGGATGGAAACTTCTGGGTCATTCTGTTCCAGGAGGCATTGAGCCCACGACTGGGGTTTCCCTAGCAGCAGGGAGATCACTAGACCCACCTTTGTGGTCTCCAAGGAGAAGGTGCGGGGTTGTAGCACAAAGTAAAGCTCACAGGAGTTGCAGAACTTGGTGCGGTCACCTGAGAACTGCTCTGGCAAGGGAACCTTGGGCTTTGAAGGCAGGGCCTCTATGGTGCGAGCCACAGACTGACTGGCCCTGGGGACCATGGCCGTGGTGAGCTCCTGGACATGTCCCTCCAGTCAGGCATAGCCTTTCTGCAGGGTGTTAACGGCCTGGGTGAGGCCAGCCAGGTGCAAGAAAAGTTCATCCATGGGAGAGGACCCATGCGCAGACTCAGACATGGCTGTCTGTTTCTGTCATGTGCCTGGTGGTGGAGTGTGACTTTTGCAGGAGTAACCTCTCCTGTGACCCTGATTCAGAAACCCCTGGTACAGCAGATAGGAGGTTGGGGAGTGAGGATGGCATGAGGGTTGGACTGGTCACTGGTGGAAGCTTGGAAGGTCCCTCTGGCCTCATGCTGGTTGGTAGAATGGTGTTACAGGCTGGGTAGGCAACAGATGGGCAATGCCCATCTGTTGCCAACCCAGCAGGCAGAAGAGCAGTCGGGTACAGGCAACATGTTTGCGGTGCTCTTCCAGGGTAGGAGAGAATATCAAAATGTCATACAGGTAGAGGTCACAAATAGATCCAGGTAGTCCTTGAACACGTCATTCACGAAGTGCTGAAATGTGGCCGGGGTGTTGCAAAGTCCAAAGGGCATCAACCAATACTCAAAATGCCCAAACCGGGTCTGGAAGGCGGTCTTCCATTCATCGCCTTCCCGGATGTGGACAAGATTATAGACCCTACGGAGGTCCAGCTTTGTGAACACTGTTGCTGCTCCAAGCCTCTGGAAGAGCTCTGGGACTAAAGGAAGAAGGTAGCATTTTTTTTACCGTTATTTAATTAAGTTTAGAGTTGAGTGGACACTTGGATGTTCGAATTCATTGGGTTCGGCCGAACTTCGTGAAAATGTTCGGGTTTGGCACCGAACTTGATCCAAACTTGACCCCGGACACTGAACCCTGTTAAGGTCAATGGTGACCCGAACTTTTGGGCACAAAAATGGCTGTTAAAAAGTAATGGAAAGGGCTAGAAGGTTGCAAAAGGAAGCAACATGGGGGTAAGAGAAGGACAAGTGCTCTGCAAACAAATGTGGATAGGGAAATAACTTAAAATTACATAAAAAAATTGGAGGAGGTGGATGTGGAGTAGGAGCCTGGAGGTTGAGGAGGCGGTGACTGTGGCGGTGTAGGTGGAAGTGGTGGTGGAGGAGGCGGAGGTAGCCAACACTGTTTTTTGTTTGTTTGTTTTTTTTAGAATTGGGGTAGCCCCCAAAATATTGAGACATATTAACCACTTCAGCCCCGGAAGGATTTCCAGCTTTAGGACCGGAGCCCTTTTTGCGATTTGGCGCTGCGTCGCTTTAACTGACAATTGCGCGGTCGTGCGGCGTTGTACCCAAACGAAATTTGCGTCCTTTTTTCCCCACAAATAGAGCTTTCTTTCGGTGGCATTTGATCACCTCTGCGTCATTTCTGATTGCCGCTATAAACAAAAGAAGAGCGACAATTTTGCAAAAAAAAACAAATTTCTTACTTTTTACTAAAATACAAATCCAAAAAAAAAAATATAAAAAAACATTTTTTTTCACCGTTTTTGGCCGATTTATATTCTTCCTCATATTTGCGATAAAAAAAATCCCAATCGGCGTTTATTGATTGGTTTGCGCAAAAGTGGTCGCATTTACGGATGATGAGAATTCATTTTTGGGGGTTTTATTTTTTTTTTATTTTTTACTAGTAATGGCGGCGATCTGCGATTTTTAGCGGTACTGTGATATTGCAGCGGACTTGTCGGAATGTTTTGACACTTTTTTGGGACCATTGGCATTTATACAGCGATCAGTGCTATAAAAATGCACTGATTACTGTGTAAATGCCATTGGCAGTGAAGGGGTTAACTTGCAGGGGGCGCGCTAAGGGTTAAGTATGTTCCCAGGGCGTGTTCTAACTGTGGGGGGCTTGCCTAGCTGGGGAAGGGAAGTGGTCACAGCCTTCATGTACAGGAAAGCTGTGATCACAGCCCTTCCCCCTCACACAGAGTGGAGGTCCGTGTTTACTTACACGGACCTCCGCTCCTTCACTCCGGGGGGGGCATCGCGGGTGGCCGGCGGCAATCGAAGCCGCCGCACCCGCTCCCTGGCCCCCCCGAACACAGTGAGCGCGCGCGCGCTCACAGTGGCTCTGTATCGAGCGTTACAGAGCCACTTTGTCGCCGTCAATTGCCGACCAGCGGTCGGCAAGCGGTTAAAAAGAAAAAAAAAGGATACCAATGGCTGTGTGAGGCCGGTCTAAATGTCTATTCTGCACAAGGTACAGACAAGTCTTGTGGGATCCATGCCTGGTTAATTTTAATAAAGGTTAGCTTGTCCACGTTGGCTGTGGACAGACAGCTGCGCTTGTCTGTGATAACGCCCCTGCCGTGCTAAACACACGTTCAGACAATACACTAACTGCAGGGCAGGCCAGCACCTCCAAGGCATAAAGGGCAAGCTCAGGCCATGTGCCCAATTTGGAGACCCAGAAGTTGAATGGGGCAGACCCATCAGTCAGTACATGTAGGCATGTGCACACATACTGTTCCCCCATGTTGTTGAAATGCTGCCTCTTGCTAAGACATTGCCTATCAGCTGGTGGTGCTGTTTGTGGTGGCGTGCTGCTGACAAAGCTTTTCCACATTTCAGCCATGCTAACCCTGCCTTCTGAGGTGCTGGCGGTGCCACAGCTGCGTTGGCGACCTCTTCCTCCTCCTCTGCCTTTGCCTTGTGCTTCCACTGAGCCCCCGGTGTCATTTGGGAATGCCCTCATCAGAGTATCTACCAGAGTGCACTTGTAGTCGCGCACCTTCCGATTATGCTCCAGTGAGAGAATTAAGGATGGCACGTTGTCCTTGTAATGGGAATCCAGCAGGGTGGCCACCCAGTAATCAGCACAAGTTAAAATGTGGGCAACTCGGCTGTCGTTGAGCAGGCACTGCAGAATGTAGTCGCTCATGTGTGCCAGGCTGCACAGAGGCAAAGACAAGCTGTCCTCTGTGGGAGGTGTATCATTTGTGTCCTCCGTATTCCCCTAGCCACGCTCCAGTGACGCCCACGAGCTGCGTTGGGTGTCACCCTGCTGTGAACACGGTTCCTCCTCCTCCTCATCATCATCCTCGTCCTCCTCATCCTCCAGAACTGTCCCCTGGCTTGAAAATGCTTGACCTAGCCTATGCTGGTGCAGGAACCCACCCTCCAAGCCACTTGTGAATGACTGGCCTGATAACCGTGGAAATTACCCCTCTTCCTCCTCCTCCTGTGCCACATCCTCTTCCATCAACGCCCGAAGTGTTTTTTCAAGGAGACATAGAAGTGGGATAGTAACGCTTAGAACACCGTCATCGGCAATGGCCATGTTGGTGGAGTACTCAAAACACCGCAATATGGGACACAGGTCTCGCATGGAGGCCCACTCGTTGGTGGTGAAGTGGTGATGTTCCGCAGAGCGACTGGCCTGTGCGTGCTGCAGCTGAAACTCGACTATTGCCTGCTGCTGCTCGCACAGTCTCTCCAGCATGTGCAAGGTGGAGTTCCACCTTGTGGGCACGTTGCATAGGAGGCGGTGAGCGGGAAGACTGAAGTTCTGCTGCAGCGCAGACAGGCGAGCAGCAGCAGGGTGAGAACGCCAAAAGCGCGCACAGACGGCCCGCACTTTCTGCAGCAGCTCTGACATATCCTGGTAGTTTTTTAGAAATTTCTGCACCACCAAATTCAGTACATGCGCCAGGCAAGGGATGTGCGTCAAACCGGCTAGGCCCAGAGCTGCTACCAGATTTCGCCCATTATCGCAGTCCACCAGGCCGGGCTTGAGGCTCAGTGGCAACAACCACTCATCGGTCTGTTGTTCAATGCCCGTCCACAGCTCCTGCGCAGTGTGGAGTTTATCCCCCAAACATATCAGTTTCAAAACAGCCTGCTGTCGTTTCCCCCTGGATGTGCTGAAGTTGGTGGTGAAGGTGTTACGCTGAACGGATGAGGAGGTGATAGAGGAGGAGGAGGAGGAAGCGCAGTAGAAGGATGAGGCAACAGGAGGCAAAGAGAAATGCCCTGCAATCCTCGGTGGTGGAAGGACATGCGCCAAACGGCTAGCCACCTCAGGCCCTCCCGCCACTACATTTGCCCAGTGTGCAGTTAGCAAGATATAGCGTCCCTGCCCATGCTTACTGGTCCACGTATCAGTGGTTATGTGGACCTTGACACAGATGGCGTTGCACAATGCACACTTGATCTCGTCCCCGACTTGTTTGTGCAGGGAAGGGATGGCTCACCTGGAAAAGTAGTGGCGGGTGGGAACCACGTACTGTGGGACAGCCACCGCCATCAGGTTTTTAAAACTGTCCGTGTCCACCAGACGAAATGACAGCATTTCAAAGGCCAGGAATTCTGAAATGCTTGCATTCAGGGCCAGGGATCGCGGGTGGGTAGAGTGGTACTTAGCCCTTCTCTCCAGTGTTTGGGAGACGGAGAGCTGTAAGCTTCCATGAGACTGTGTGGAAATGCTTGGGGATGGTGGCGGACATGGTGGCGTTGCTGTCACAAGCTCTGTTTGCTGGGTGGCAGGTGACACTGGCACTGTAGAGGTGGAGGAAGAGGCCGAGGCAGCAGCAGAAGAGGAAGCAGGAGGAGGCCAAGACCTTTCTTGGATTTTGAGGTACTTATTCCATTGTAGCAAGTGCTTTGAATTTAGATGCCTGGTCATGCAGGTTGTGCTCAGGTTTAGAACATTTATACCTCGCTCCAGGCTCTCATTGCACAGTGTGCAAATCACTCGTGTCTTGTAGTCAGCACATTGTCTGAAGAACTGCCACGCCGGGGAATGCCTTTGAGCTGCCTTTGGTGTGCTAGGTCCCTGGGTGCGGTGGGTAGTAGCAGGCCTACTGACCAGGGCACGCTCGCTCCGCTTTTGCAACCTGCTTCCTTTTTTGCTGTGCCGGTGCCTCTGTGCGACCACCACCTCTTCCTCCAAACTGCACACATCACTCGCATGACCCTCATTCCATGTGGGGTCTAGGACCTCATCATCCTCCTCCACATCATCTTCCACCCACCTTCACCACTGCCCTCCTTGTCAGTCTGCACACTGTGGAAAGCTGCAGCAGTTGGCACCTGTGTTTCGTCATCATCAGAGATGTGCTGCGCTGGTGTTTCCATGTCCTCATCCTGCAACAGAAGTGGTTGGGCATCGGTGCACTCAATGTCTTCCACTTCTGGGGCAGGACTATATGGATGGCCCACGGAAAGCACACCAGGAGAGTCATCAAAAAGCATAAGAGACTGTTGCATGACTTGAGGCTTAGACTGCTTGGCTGATTTACAAGGGGCTGAGGTGAAAGACAGATGGCCATGGGGTTCAGGTGCCAACTCTGAGCTTTCATCAAGGGACCGGGTGGGAGACAATGTGGGGGAACATTTAGTCGGTTCGTCAGATTCGGAGTTCAGTACGTTGTCAGAGAATACGAAAAACTACTGAGAGGACCACACGAAAGGCACCCGGTAGGTATATCAGGACGGGGTCTTCACCTTCTGTAACTCACGTGGCTACGGGTTGGTGAAGACAACGTCCTACTCCTGTACCTTTGTGGTCGCGTCGTGTAGAGACTACTACTGCTTTGTGTCCACGGTTGACGACGTCGAAAGGT
>BLSH010411159.1:250193-269666 GCA_018402905.1 Glandirana rugosa | reverse complement strand
TTTTATAACATAAGTTTTAACATTTTATATACTTTTGGTTTTCGTCCTCACAAGAACACGAATTACAGCACTCACGTATACATACACTTTATGCCACACCATTACACCCTGCTATATACCTTATATTTTTATATATTACATAAATTATAACTGAATTAAGTAGTCACCTATTTATTTATATATTTATTTATCTATCTTATCGTACTTATTATAACTTATTTACGTGTTCACTTATTTATTTATTTATTTATTTAGTTACTTTAACGGAGTTTAATCTCAACTCGCTTGTGGACCTTCAAGCCCAAGACGACCAGGCAGGCTTGAAGCCCTGTGTTGTCCGTGCGATCGTTCGGGTTCCGTCCGGACCCGGACCCGGACTTTGTCCCGAAGTTCGGACGGACCAGCAGAACCCGAACTTCCAGGTGTTCGCTCAACTCTAATTTGAGGCAATTTCATTGATTTATTTATTTATTTATTTATTCACTTGTGCATTTATTCAATATTATTCATGCTATTCTATCTATTTATTTATATATTTATTTATCCACTGATGAATTAAGTCAATATTAAATACATTATATATTTTTATATTCCATATATCGTCCCACATTACCACACCGTATTTCACATACATATGCACTCACGACATTAAGCACAAGAACACTCCTGCTTTTGGTTTTCATATATTTTACAATTTTGAATACAATATTTTCCCATCATCACTTGGGTGCAATCCTGACCAACACAGTTACGCCAAACAACAGATATACTGTTTTCACTCATCCAGAAGTTCTAGTTTGACCTTCTTTCACACTTAAGGTTAACCTACACATAAATTGAACATCAATTCAGACAAGAGCAGCGCCACGCCCCACCTAATTCAATCATAAAGACTATTATTGGGCAGCTAAACTTACTCAAATTAAACAATGGTTCAGGAGAGAGGATCCTCCTATATGGGTAGATATGGAAAGTGAATTTTCCCCAACACGTGATCTGGTATCCCTTTTAACGAGAGATGCCTGGTTACCCTGCAATCTATCCAAACTCCCTTATACCATAGCAGATTCCATTAAAGCATGGAGACACTTACTAAAATCCCAAATGGACACTGTCCAAATACTAACTCTGCCCATGGGCATGCAAGTTCTCAAATCTGTAATTCCCAATCTACACACTCACCATTTTGAATCCAAGGGTTTGGATAACATACGGAAGTTTTTTAATGGCTCCTCACTTAAGTCGTGGGATGCTCTCCAGAAAGAGTACGATTTTCACCCTAACTCTAGATTCGACCTTATGTGCATTCAACGTTTTTTACTAAAACACCCTATCTCTCCTCTCCAAGTCCCCCACAAAGCATGGGACTTCTTTAACTCTCCCAACTCCAAACAATCTGGCATATCCCTCTTTTACAACTTGTTCCAGGATAAACTCACCTTTACAAAAGAAACCCATACAATCAAATGGGAAAGAGAGCTAAACAAAACTTATTCTTTAAAAGAATGGCAAAGTGCCATCCTCTCTATCCAAAAATTCTCCCATAGCACGGCCCTTTGGGAGCTAATGTTGAAAATTTCCATGCGTTGGTACTACACACCGGCCAGAATATCTGCTTTTGCCCCAAACAGTTCCCCCTTGTGCTGGCATAATTGCGGCAAAGTAGGAACGCTTAAGCATATCTTTTTGGGAATGCCCCATACTGAGCAATTTTTGGATAGACATTTTCAAAGTCATTTCCAAGATTACTTCAATTAATATACCTAATGAAGCTGGCCTAGCCATAATGAATTTAAACATAGACAACGTACCATCTCTCTTTAGACCTACGGTCACTCATTTGTTATTGGCAGCTAGGACAATCATAGCTAGACTATGGAAATCACCAAACTCCCCTACCATTGCTGAAGTGTTACAAATAACTAAGCAGAACTACATATTTGAACGAATGTTGGCAACTAACGATCTGAAAAGATCACTATTTGATACCAAATGGGCTGTTTGGTCCACCCTTTACCCCATTGAGAGTTGAAGCGACTGTGATTTTAACTCAGATATTTGATTTTGATCGTTGGCTTGTCTATATACCTGATTAATGTAAGCGATGTAGTATTTATGATGTACTATCCTTCCCCCCCACCTCCCCTCCTATTGCTTTGCTTACTGTATGTACCCCCCCCCCTCTCCCCGGCTTATTGTATACCTTTATAAATACAATAAAAATTAATTAAACAAAAAAAAAATTTCCCTCCTTTTGCCTGCACTTCTTTTTTCTCACCACCAGAGGGCTCGGCTAGAAAGGAACAGTCATGCTTGGTCTTGCCTGCAGTTCCTGTGAAGCTGCCACCAGGGGGAGCCTGCGCCAGTACTAATCTGTCTTTTCACTAGGTATGTGAATATACGATCGCAGGAAGTCAGGACAGGGCTGGAGAGCAGGCTAAAGATCCTCCTGGCGACACGTGAGTCTAGGGGTGGTAGCTGAGTCAGGCTGGGCAGGAAACTGGGTTCGGGAAATGTGGGCAAAGCAGTGCATGCACTAGCAGCCATGGCTTCCAAGAAGCAAGGGGGGAAGCGAAGCTGCCTGTAATAAGGCTAGAGGCACAGGTGTGTTACCACAGCCATTGCTGAGGCTAGTCAGACCACTGTTGCCATTGCTTCCCCTTAGAGACCAGAAGTGACTGGGCTATCTGAGCCGCTGTGGCTGTCTGGTATGGTAGCTGACCCCTCATCTGTTTCCTCACAGTATGTTACTAAAGATGACCTATCGGCAGCCTTACTGAGTTTGGAAACCAGGATTGCTGGTATGATTGCTTCTACCACACAGGGTGAGAAGGGTGACAGGTCTCCTTCCCTTAACCCTCCGATTCTGGAGTGAGAATGGGTTGATGAGGGAGAGGAGGTAGCTACAGGGGATCTGGTCGACTCTTTTGCAGACACTTCTGCTTCAGAGAGTCCTGAGCCAGAAGAATCCCCAAGGACACCTGCCTCTCTATCTCAGGGGCTGCTGATCCAGGTACTTACACATAAGGTACGTGCAGCATTCAGGTTACCTCCAGTGGAGAGTCCTGTGGATGTGTATTCCTCCCTTGGGTCATTAAAATACCAAAAGGTGCACAGGGATTGGCTTTGCACCCTCTCCTTGAGAGGGTGATATATGCTGACTGGGTGCGCCTGGACAGATTGTTTGTTCCTTCTAATACATCCTATGCAGGGAAGCTTTTTGAAAGGGGGAGTACCAGCTGTCCATGCAGCAGTCACATCCCTAAGTAAATCCCTGACCTGCCCTGTTGATAATGCCCAGGTGTTAAGGGCCTTTCAGATAAAAAGCTGGGGTCCTTATTAAAGGCTTCTTTTTCCTTGGCTGGGCATCAGAGCTTATTTGTCTACTGTTCTGAAGCAGCACAGAGGCCGCATTGGATGCATATGTGCTTGGCTCATCCTGCTTGGGCCTGATTGCAGTTGAACAGCGGCATGCTTGCAAACTGGCTTAAACGCATGGTTGCTAAAAAAAAGCATGTCTGCCTAAATGAATGTTTGCTGGAGCACGTTTTGCTTAAATGCTTGTTTGCTTAAAACATGTTGTTAAAATATGTTTGTTATACATGGTTGTTAAAACACAAGTTGGCTAAAACACAGAGTTGCAAAGCAACACATGTCGCATAGACTCGAGTTGCATACAGGCTCGTGTTGCATAAACATGTGTCGCATATAGACTTGTGTCGCATAGATGCGTGTTGCATAGAGACTCTTGTTGCATAAAGACTGGAATCGCATAGAAACTCAGGTCGCATGGAGACATGGGTCACATGGAGATGCGTGTTGAGTGGGCCTGAGTCACATTGAGAGTTGTGTCTGCATAGGAAGGTGTCTGCATAGGTCGTATAGGTCGCATGATGCATAGTACACATGATGCAGAGACACCTGATGCCTTTGAATGCATGTTATGCATAAACAGATGCCTGCTTACTTACATAGGCACATTTTGCATAAACACATGACTGCTTGCTTACTAATCTAACCTATTACGGTCCAGAGGCAAGGGGGAGGTAAGGCCTATTCTAGATCTCAAGGTCCTAAACCAATTTCTTGCGGTATGGCCGTTCCGCATTGAGTCAGTTCGCTCAATGATTGCCTCCTCCAGGAAGGAGATTTTTTGGCATTAATAGACATCAAGGATGCATGTTTGCCTGTGCCAATTTTGCTACCTCATCAAAGGTTTTTTTGCACTTTGTGATAGAAGAACAACGCTATCAGTTCTGGCTGTGCCATTCAGGATCGCAATAGCTCCCTGAATCTTCATAAAGATTCTGGCTCCAGTCCTGGGCCTTCTAGGGTCATGAGGGGTCCTAATAATGGGATGCCTGGACAACTTCTTGCTCAGGGATTAGTCTTGGTGCAGACTTGAGCAGAATGTGACCCTAACAATCCTGGAAAGCAGGGGTTGGGTCATGTATGTAGGGTATTCCTTACTAGACCCAGTTGAGTCTCTGGAATATCTAGGTCTATAGCTAGATACAGTCCTAGCAAGGATACTCTCACCACTGAGAGGATCAGCGACCTCAAGGCTCTGGTAAGCAAGGTGAGGACGATGAGACTCCTAAGTTCACCTCTGTGTGAGGCTGCTAGGGATGATGGTAGCCTCTTTCGAGGCAGTTTCCTATGCACAGTGTCACTCCAGGGCGCTTCAGAGCAACATCATGGCAGATTGGAACAGACAATTGCAGACTTCGGATTCCTGCATATCCTTATCTCCCAGGGCTCAATGGAATCTCACCTGGGGGTTAGTAAACCAGAATGTGTCTGAGAGAAGATCTTTTCTTCCAGTGTCTTGGAAGATTGTGACCACAGATGCCAGTCTTGAAGGCTGGGGAGTGGTCATGAGATACTCCACAGTCCAGGGGAGATGGTCCTTGGTGGAGCAGAGATTGCCCATAAACCTCCTAGAGCTACGAGCTATTAGGCTAGCTCTGAGGGATTGGACATCCAGGTTGCAGGCCTACCTGGTAAGGGTACAGACCGACAAGACCACGGCAGTGGCAAGTTTGCAAGACCCCCTGCAGTTGACATCCCAGGCATGGGAAAATTGGAAGGCGGGCTTCTCAGCCGCCAACAGATACACCAGGGAGAGTGGTCACTGCAGCCCGAAGTGTTTCGGGAAATTTGCCTGCATTGGGGGACGCCAGAGGTTGATCTACTGGCATCCCGATTAAACAACAAAGTCCAGCTGTTTGTGTCCCGAGCAGGGGATCCTTGGGCTATAGGAGATGGGGCTCTGGTGATTCCATGAGCCCAATTCTCCTTGATTTATGCCTTTCCCCCAATCTCTCTGCTACCGCATCCCTTGTGCAAAATTCGGGAGGAGGCGGCGACAGTCATTCTTTTGGCACCAGATTGGGCCAGGGGCCTTGCTATCCAGAGATAATGAGGTTACGGCGGATGGGCCTTGACTGGTTCTGGTCTGATCCGATCTACTCTCTCAGGGTCCTATATTCCACCCAAATTTACGTGCGCTAAGTTGACGGCATGGCAATTGAAGCCATGGTATTGAGAAATCCTGGGGTTTTTGGGCCCTGTGTTATCTACAATGGTAAAGGCTAAAAAGCTAGTCACCAGGAAGATTTATCACAGGTTCTGGAAGGCTCACATTGCGTGGTGTGAGGCCAGGAAATGGCATCCCCACAAGTATGTGATTGGCAAAATGCTAGCCTTTCTTCATGCAGGAGTAGACTTAAAGCTGGTTTTGACTACAATCAAAGGACAGGTTTCTGCCTTGTCCATATGTTTTCAGAAGCCTCTTCTTCTCGCTCCTTTATCAGGACCTTTCTTCAAGGGTAACTCATCTGTTACCACCTGTTAGATTTCCTCCCTGTCCATGGGATTGAATTTGGTTTTGTCAAAGGACAAGTTTCTGCCTTGTCCATATATTTTCAGAGGCTTTGGCTTCTCACTCCTTCATAAGGACTTGTCTACAAAGGGTAACTCAGCTGTTACCTCCAGTTAGATTGCCTCCCTGTCCAGGGGATTTGAATTTGGTTTTGTCAGTGCTCCAGAAGCAGCCTTTTGTACCTATTAGGGAGATTCCCTTGGTCTTTTTGATTAGGAAACTAGTCTTTCTCTTTGCCATCACCCCAGCCAGAGGGGTTTCGGAGTTGGCAACTCTTTCTTGTAAAGAGCCAGACTTGAAATTGCACCAGGATAAGGTGGTGTTGCGGCCTCTTCCATCCTTCCTACTGAAGGTAGTGTCGGCCTTTCCTCTCAATGAAGATATTATGTTACCTTCTTTTTATTTTCCTTCACTGGAGGAGAGACCATTGCACTCTACATGTGGTGCGTGCTGTTCTGATCTATCTGTAGAGATCTGCAGACATCAGTAGGACTGATGCCTTTTTTGTTGCCTGAAAGCCCTGGGAAGGGATGAGCCGCATCCAAGGCAGCTGTTTCCACTGTTGATTAGCCAGCTAATTACTCAAATTTATGGTTAAAGGGAGAGAGCTCCCCCATTCAGGGGGAGAGCTATTTCCACCAGGAGATAGGGACCTCTTGGGCTTCTGCCACCAGATGTCGGTGGCACAGATTATGAGGCCGCTACATGGTCCTCAGTACATACATTCACAAGATTCTATCAGGTTTTTTTTGGCCACAGCATATTAAGGACTGCGGTTTAATTAAAATTGTGTCTCCCTCCCCTCAGGTATTGCTCTGGGACTTTCCAGTATGTATAGAATATATAGCCTGCTCTGTGTCCCGTGATGTCCGAGAAAGAAAATTGGATGTTTTATACATACTTACCTGTAAAATCCTTTCTTTCAAAGGACATCATGGGACACAGAGGTCCCTCCCCTCTCTGTCTTTGTGGAGTTCATTGCTTGCTACAAAACTGAAGTGCTCCCAGTGTGGGGGGGGGAGGGGTTATATAGGAAAGGGAACTTCCTGTTTGTTTTTTATTTGTTTACCAGTGTCCATTCACCTATAGGTGGTGTATAACCCAGTATGTATAGAATATATAGCCTGCTCTGTGTCCCGTGATCTCCTTTGAAAAAAATGGATTTTACAGGTAAGTATGTATAAAAAAATCAAATTTTAGTTGAAATTTGTTAAAATTAATTTAGTTTATTCACTTTCTAATGAATTCCAAATTTTTTGAACAATTAGAATTCGGATTGGTTGAAATATGATTGAGCGATTTTAATTCTGTGTTAAGAATAGCTGGATGTTAAGCAGCGAGCTGGGAAGCTGGCCACGGCGTCCTTAACAACCGATGAATCATCAGCTGTCAGCGGGCTTCCCCACTGACAGCTGAAATGTAAAAAAAAAATGTCGGTGTTCTATCAGAATACCGCTACCCATCAGAATAAAGTGAAGTGATGTCCCGTCACCGCCATCTTGGTACACCCCCCACTCGACTGCAGTAAGCCTGCAGTCAGAAAGCGGCAGCGGAAATCTTTTTACACGCAGCCAAGTCTTGCATTTCACACATTTTTACAGTAAACTAAGCTTGTATAGTCAAATAGTAATTCAAAATCCGTCAGACTCTTTAAATGTTGAATTTTAAAAGCAGCGGCGTTCTGTCAGATCAGCAAACCTGTGGAATCAACAGGCTTGCCGCTTAACATGCCCTTAACATGGGGGGGTGGCAGGGCTCGAGTTCTATGGGAACACATGGGAATGGAGTTCCTGCACTTTTTTCACGGCAGGAACTCCGTTCCCGTTAGCAGGACTGGCAGTGGCTTACCGGGGGGGGGCAAGGTAGAGCGGGTGGGGACTTACAATCCTGTCACTAATAAGCTAATCCCCCACTGTGCAGCTCTTTAGAAAAAAAACTTTTCCAGGTTTCCTGTGTTCAGCTGGTGCCTGGGGACAGGCCGAAAAAGAAGAAATAGTCCTCTGGCACCAGCTGAACACAGGGGACCCGTAAACGTTTTTTTTATAAAAAAACACCAATCTTATAAATATGTATAAATAGTAATCATAAAATGTCTAATGCCCATTAATTGTAAAAGCAAGTTCATAAAGGTCTGCAATTTGAGAAATCTTGACAAAAGGCAATAGTCCAAGTATTTTGTGAAAAAAAGGGATGTAAAAAATATTAAAAATATATATATTAAAAAATGTTAAAAATGAAGTAGCAGCAAAGAGGTGGTGAAAGAAAAGCACTCAGCGGTAAAAAGGAAAAATGTTATACGTAGACTCAGTACATACGGTTTCCAAGATAAATGCCCATAAAAAAGGAGTATATAAAAAAAACAGCTAAGGTGACAATAAAACAGTTAGTGAAAAAAATAACAATCCACAGTGAAAAAAGGAATGGAGTAAATTATGCAAAAACCCAATCCATAAAATAACCTGAGTGAATGTCCATACAAATTGCAACAATTTAAGAAAAAAGTGATTGTATAAAAAAAAAATAATTAAAGATGAAGTGGCAGCAAACAGGTGGTGTAGATCCGCAGTAAGAAAAATAAAGGAAATTCTTATAAAGGTGACTTCAGTGCTTCTTCTGTATATTTTGTGATATCACACGTGCTCCCCCTCTTGGGTCCCCACTTACCAGATCTCCACACCCCTACAGGGGTAGCACGCATGTGGTAAATGGGTCTTGGTGTATTGTAGGGTCCAGCCTCGTGTTGTTTACTTGTAAACACCGATCCTCCACCAGCCAGGTGTACCTCAGAAGGACTCCATATAATGGGAAAAGTAAGGGATTCCAAATAGTGTGATTCCGTAAAAAATATCTTTATTCATTTGTTTTAAAAAGCATGCAAAAAATCCATTAAAAAACAATAAAAATGTAGCTGTCCGAGCTGGCATACAGATCGGGCAGATTATGGCTGCTATTTGAGGAAGGTCAGACCTCCTTCCTTCCTAAGCCGATCTGTGCTCCACTGATGTGAGAGCCCAGTCCTAGAACGTGACGTGCGGCGTGTTTATAGGCCTCGCTTTACGCGTTTCGTCATAAGACGTCCTCTGAAGCGGTGGCCATCTTGGTACACCCGCCGTCTTATATACACCCAATTCGGCTGTGACTGATTATTGCACCTGGATGTGGCCTGATAAGGGAATTGAACAAAACGGATAGAAAGGGAGCTTTGAGGAAGTGGACAATTATATACTATAAGAATGGTTGAGCCAATGTGTTGTCAAAATATCAATGGAACCGTAAGACCAGTAAAAAGCACTCAAATAGAAATATCAATGAAAAACAATAAAAAAACAATAACAACAATAAAAACAAGGGGGCGGCTTTAATTAAAAGGAATTATCTGGCAGATGAATAGATAAAGGAAGCCCTCAATCGCAGGTGGATAATAGTTAATGCAATGGTTGGAATAAAAGGAGGGTTCTGACCTTTCTCATTACAATTACATTTGAAACATGTTTAAGAATGTTAAAAATTACAGACCACCAACAGGGAGTTAATGTGTTAGTTAACACACCAAAGAAGTGTGAAACTGCCCTTATTGTCTATGTTAGGGGCATTTTAGGAAAAATGTTATATGAATCCTATTTTTTATGAGTAGAATAACATTTTAAGAACCATGTTACATTAACTGTGAACACCCAACTGTGTTAATTCAAATGCAACTACCAACTCTAGGTGCAGTGTTATATAGAAAGCATAACATCAGTTTAATGTTGTGTTGCTCTATGTAGTTAAGGTTATCTATAGCCAATGTATTTATGTTTTCTTGGTTAGAAAATAGGGCAAGAAGTAGAGAAAAGTATCCCCGCTGAAATTCCACCATTTAGAAATTCCAATATTTTCTGTCATGGTGACAGTGGTAACTTACTTACAAAACTAAAAAAAAGTTCTGGCAAAATGTGTATATTAAGTAGGTAAGGTAATAAAAATAATAAAAAGGTTGACTATATCATAGCTGAACTTACCCGAACAAATCAATGGAAGCTGAATCTGTGAAATCAATTTTCTCAATAGCCAAATGATTAGCAAAAAAATGAAAAAAAAAGGATGCTGGGCACTGTCCCAGGAAACATGCACCAATGCAAATTATTATTATTATTTGTTTCTTTTTAAATACTAGACCCCTACTGCAATACTTGCAAAATTA
This sequence comes from Glandirana rugosa, assembly GCA_018402905.1. Classification (NCBI taxonomy): domain Eukaryota; kingdom Metazoa; phylum Chordata; class Amphibia; order Anura; family Ranidae; genus Glandirana; species Glandirana rugosa. The sequence goes on along the minus strand of BLSH010411159.1, from coordinate 259,599 downwards.
AGTAAGCTTGCAGGGAGAAGTGAATTAATGGCTTATTCTCTATACATCACTTTTGCTATACGTGTTAAAATTCCAAATACTAGATCCTTTGGATATGTTATGGATTTAAAGGGGGAACCCCATGCAAAAAAAAATATGCCCCCCCCCCCCCCAAATCTATACCAGATCCTCAATCAGGGCACGCAGCCTAACAGGTCAGGATAGAGGGGAACAGCATGGTCATATGCCCTCAACATGGGGGAGGGGGCATGTTGCTGAGGACCAAAGCCTCTTCCCCACAACCCTAGCCTGGTGTTTGTGAGGGTTAGCAGGGGGCTTATCTTATTGAAATCTGAAAGCCCCTACATGAATGAATACCCAGTAGCCATACTCATTGACAAAAAAGTAATTTTTATATAATTTGTTTTTTGACAAGTCCTTTATTAAGAAAAAACAACAGCAACAAAAAATGTTTGCGTTGTATATCCAGCATCAATCGTGATCAATGCCATCCATTGATTATTGAAAGAAAAAATCTGAAACTGCCAATAGGTTTAAAAAAAAGGCGGTGGGGATGTGGTGACATCACTGACCAAATATGGACATGGCCCCATTTGCCATTGCCATATTTGGTTAGTGATGTTACCAACACCCCACCCCTTTGCTTACAAAACAGGGGATTCCCAGTTATGTAAATGAATAGGGCTGGCGACATCATTGGTTGTTAAGGAATCAGAGGTTCCTACACCTGCCATCATCCCTTGCACTGACAACGAGAAGCTGTACTTTATAAAATAGTAGTAATACTGGTATTATGCCTAACAATCTACTCCTGCCGAATGGTAGCATGTTTGAACATTCATCCCAAAGCAGCAGTGTATTTAGGTTTTGTGCTGCTCTAGGCCTGACTAAACTTGTGCAACCCCCCTAATTTAAATATGAGCCACCCCTTCCTGTTACCTGTCCCGCCTTGAAATTTTCCAGTGGGGACACTAGTGGGGCAATAGATTCCTCTTATTTGCAGAGATTTCCTCACACTTCCTGTTTGGCTGTGGGGCAGAACAATAACTCATTAGTTGGGGTCCGCCGCATGGGCCCCTTGGGACACCCAGGTCCCCTACATATGTATAGGCTGTCCCCCCCTGATGGTGGTCCTGCCAAGCTGCTTTATGGGGGTGCTAGACCGATTTGCCTCCCGGGCCAGTCCGCCCCATAGGACTGGTGCTACAGTAAGTGTATTGCATACCTCCGGGGACTCTTTTCATGCTGCCCCCCTGCAAAGTGCCACCCTAGGCCTGGGCCTTGTCGTCCTAGGCCAAGATACAGCGTTGTCCCAAAGCCCATAGAGCCAAAGTTTAGTCCGAAATTGTGTTCAGACCGAACTTTAAACTCAACCCAAATAGCAATCAGGTATGGTTTGGTTTAATGTTTATTTTTTTTTAAGAAAACCAAAAGAATGATAAGCTGCCTACATATATATATATATATATATACCTAATACAAACAACAAGTTATGAACCTTTCTCATGGTGGATTAGAATCTTATTTGATCTTCTGTTTAGTTACTTTCTTTGTATAATAGCTATTGTTAACTATTTCTAGCAAATACATTTAAAAGCGATTTTTACAGTAGAAAATGTACATTTCAAATTCAATTGAGGCAGGTTTAGCCAGGATTAGTCGGCACCATGGATGGTTCATTCTGTTGCATCTTCCACTGATAAAAAGAAGAAATCTCAAAGCACTTGGTTTGCAGTTATATGGTTTTGGTGTAACGTTCTTGTTGACAGTTTACTGTTATAATAAAGATGCAATGTTATTACAATGTCTGTGGTCAAAATTACATACCTATCATCTTTACACATATAAATTGCTGTATGCTTCTTTTTTATCCTTTCAGGAAGCATTTGAATTTAAATACATAACGCTATATATCTTTTTTTTTCTGTAAATGGTAATGGTAAACTGAATATAATGCTGTAATGTTCACAAAGGTTTTAGGACAGTTGTCTATAATCTAACAAAAGAGAAACAATATTAGACTGCATTTACACTAGATATTGTAGTAATGGGTGCAAATTACATGATAACTACATTTAACACCTCCGTGCAATGCATCATCAGTAAATGCCATGATTTTCTTTTGAAAGGCAAGGTGATAGCTAGAGAAATTTAATGAAGTAAAAATAAGTCCTAAATCCTACTGGTCTTACTGAATTCATGTAGGTATTTAGCTGTAGGTTGCATTGACCTAGAACAAAAAACCCTAAAATAAAAATCCACAAAAAAACTGGTCATAGTCATATTAAGACAAAAGGTTGCAGTTCTTTAAATGTTAACTTTTATACATTTGTCTAAAATAGTTCTAAATCCGAAAAGTATGTAATTCAATTTTTTCCTAACTGTAATCCTAGATAAATTTGTTGTTTGTGCACACTGTGGTAAGATCATTGGAAATAATGAGAGTCATACTTTCTGTGAATGCAACGTAATGTTAGAAGTTACAGCCAAATGATCACAGAAACAGTAATGTGCAACTTGAGATTTACTTAATGAATGCAAAATAAATTGACAATACAAACAAATTAGTAATGGGGGTGCATATTATGCACAGAACGAATAATAACAGGCAATGCAAATATTACAGTAGCAGGAACTGATGAGGCTCAATAAGGGCACTAGGTGGCAGCACATTGCAGTCTCTGAGACACTAAGTTTAGAAACTCTGTAAGAGTAGTAAAGTGCAAAAATTGCTTATATTTCCCTTGAGGAAACACCTCTCTCACAAGGAGGTAGACTGTCTCTGATAGTCCATATACTGTAGCTGGCTGGAGGGTTCCCCACACTTGTTCCACGTAGAGTTGAGCGAACCCGGACTGTAAAGTTCGGGTCTGTACCGGACTTTGGGGTGTCCGTGCCCCGAACCCAATCCCGGACATTAAAAAAAAAGTTCGGGTTCGGTATTCGGGTATTTTTGGCGCCTTTTCTATAGCTGCTGGGCAGCCAATCAACAAGCTTTTCACTAGTTTGCCCTTAGAAGCCATCACAGCCATGCCTACTAATGGCATGGCTGTGATTGGCCAGTGCATCATGTGACCCAGCCTCTATATGAGGCTGCAGTCACGTAGCGCCACGTGTCAGATTGTCTCAGACTAGAGTAGGGAGAGCTTCATTCCGGTGCTGTGAGGGAACGATTAGCATTCACAACTATCTCAGACTGCATTAGGGAGACTTTCATTGCGGTTCTGTGAGGGAGACATTAGCGTTCAGAACCATCTTATAGTGCATTAGGGAGATGTTCCTGTCTGTGCTGTGAGGGAGACATTAGCGTCCAGAACCATGTTATAATGCAGTAGGGAGACGTAACTGTTGATGCTCTGAGGGAGAGATTATCATTCTAAAACCATCTACTACTGCATTAGGGAGACGTTCCTGTTGGTGCTCTGAGGGAGAGATTATCATTCTAAAACCATCTACTACTGCATTAGAGACAGGTTCCTGTTGGTGCTCTGAGGGAGAGATTATCATTCTAAAACCATCTACTACTGCATTAGGGAGAGGTTCCTGTTGGTGCTCTGAGGGAGAGTTTATCGTTCTAAAACCATCTACTACTGCATTAGGGACAGGTTCCTGTTGGTGCTCTGAGGGAGAGATTATCATTCTAAAACCATCTACTGCTGCATTAAGGACAGGTTCCTGTTGGTGCTCTGAGGGAGAGATTATCATTCTAAAACCATCTACTACTGCATTAGGGACAGATTCCTGTTGGTGCTCTGAGGGAGAAATTATCGTTCTAAAACCATCTCCTACTGCATTAGGGAGAGGTTCCTGTTGGTGCTGTGAGGGAGAGTTTATCTTTCTAAAACCATCTGCTACTGCATTAGGGAGAGGTTCCTGTTGGTGCTCTGAAGGAAAGTTTATTGTTCTAAAATCATCTCCTACTGCATTAGGGAGAGGTTCCTGTTGGTGCTCTGAGGGAGAGTTTATCGATATAAAACCATCTACTACTGCATTAGGGAGAGGTTCCTGTTGGTGCTCTGAGGGAGAGTTTATCGTTCTAAAACCATCTACTACTGCATTTGGGAGAGGTACCTGTTGGTGCTCTGAGGGAGAGTTTATCGTTCTAAAACCATCTCCTACTGCATTAGTGAGAGGTTCCTGTTGGTGCTGTGAGGGAGAGTTTATCTTTCTAAAACCATCTGCTACTGCATTAGGGAGAGGTTCCTGTTGGTGCTCTGAAGGAAAGTTTATTGTTCTAAAATCATCTCCTACTGCATTAGGGAGAGGTTCCTGTTGGTGCTCTGAGGGAGAGTTTATCGATATAAAACCATCTACTACTGCATTAGGGAGAGGTTCCTGTTGGTGCTCTGAGGGAGAGTTTATCAATATAAAACCATCTACTACTGCATTAGGGAGAGGTTCCTGTTGGTGCTCTGAGGGAGAGTTTATCATTCTAAAACCATCTCCTACTGCATTAGGGAGGGGTTCCTGTTGGTGCTATGAGGGAGAGTTTATCTTTCCAAAACCATCTACTACTGCATTAGGGAGAGGTTCCTGTTGGTGCTCTGAGGGAGAGTTTATCGTTCTAAAACCATCTACTACTGCATTAGGGAGAGGTTCCTGTTGGTGCTCTGAGGGACAGTTTATCGTTCTAAAACCATCTACTACTGCATTAGGGAGAGGTTCCTGTTGGTGCTCTGAGGGAGAGTTTATTATTATAAAACCATCTCTTACTGCATTAGGGAGAGGTTCCTGTCAGTGCTGTGAGGGGGAGATTATTGTTTTAAAATCATCTCATACTGCAGTAGGGCCAGGTTCCTGTCAGTGCTGTGAAAGACAGATTATCGATCGTTCTAAAATCATCTCATACTGGTGTAGGGAGAGGTTCCTGCTGCTGGTGTGAGCGGTGCATTTCTTGCACAAAAATAAAAAGTGCATCTCCAATTTTCTTTTTTTTTTAAAAAAAGAATAATAATTTATTATTCTTTTTTTTTAGTATTAATAAATAGTGCTACATAGTACATTTGTGTCTAGAATGAGGAGAGCGTCAAATAAGGGACATGGTCGTGGTGCTGCTGGTGTTGGTGGTGTTGCTGAAGCTCCTGTTGCAAGGATAGGACGTGGTCGATCTGTGCCAACTACACGCACAAGTGAAACACCTTCTTCAGGTAGCCGACAGAACCTTCAACGTTATATGGTAGGCCCGAATGACGCTCAACGTATGGTGAGGCCAGAATAAGTACAGGCGATAGTAGATTGGGTGGATGACAATGCCTCCAGTTCCTTCACATTGTCTTCCACCCGGTCCCTTGATGAAAGCTCAGAGTTGGCACCTGAACCCCATGGCCAACTGTCTTTCACCTCAGCCCCTTGTAAATAAGCCAAGCAGTCTGAGCCCCAAGTCATGCAGCTGTTTCTTATGCTTTTTGATGACTCTGCTAGTGTGCTTTTCTTGGGCCATCCACATAGCCCTGCCCCAGAAGTGGAAGACATTGAGTGCACCAATGCCCAACCACTTCTGTTGCAGGATGAGGACATGGAAACACCACCGCAGCATGTCTCTGATGATGATGAAACACAGGTGCCAACTGCTGCGGCTTTCCTCAGTGTGCAGACTGACAAGGAGGGCAGTGGTGAAGGGTGGGTGGAAGATGATGTGGAGGATAAGGAGGTCCTAGACCCCACATGGAATGAAGGTCATGCGAGTAACGTGTGCAGTTTGGAGGAAGAGGTGGTGGTCGCACAGAGGCACCAGCACAGCAAAAGAGGAAGCAGGTTGCAAAAGTGGAGCGAGCGTCCCCTAGACAGTATGCCTGCTACTACCCACCGCACCCAGGGGCCTAGCACAACAAAGGCAGCTCAAAGGCGTTTCCCGGCGTGGCAGTTCTTCAGACAATGTGCTGACTACAAGACACAAGTGGTTTGCACACTGTGCAATGAGAGGCTGAAGCTAGGCACAAATGTTCCAAACCTGAGCACAACCTCCATGACCAGGCATCTAAATGGAAAGCACTTGCTGCAGTGGAATAAGCACCTCAAAATCCAAGAAAGGTCTCGTCCTCCTCCTGCTTCCTCTTCTGCTGCTGCCTCTTCCTCCACCTCTACAGTGCCAGTGTCACCTGCCACCCAGCAAACAGAGCATGTGACAGCAACGCCACCATGTCCGCCACCGTCCCCAAGCATTTCCACATGGTCCCATGGAAGCTTACAGCTCTCCATCTCCCAAACACTGGAGAGAAAGAGGAAGTACCCCCCTACCCACCTGCGATCCCTGGCCCTGACTGCCAGCATTTCAAAATTCCTGACCTTTGAAATGCTGTCATTCCATCTGGTGGACACGGACAGTTTTAAAAACCTGAGGGTGGTGTCTATCCCACAGTACGTGGTTCCCAGCCGCCACTACTTTTCCAGGCAAGCCATCCCTTCCCTGCACAAACAAGTCGGGACAAGATCAAGTGTGCACTGCGCAACGCCATCTGTGGCAAGGTCCACATAACCACTGATATCTGGACCAGTAAGTACGGGCAGGAATGCTCTATCTTGCTAACTGCACACTGGGCAAATGTAGTGGCGGGTGGGCCTGAGGCAGCTAGCCGTTTGGTGCATGTCCTTCCGCCACCGAGGACAGCAGGGCATTTCTCTTTGCCTCCTGTTGCTTCCTCCTCCTACTGCGCTTCCTCCTCCTCCTCCTCCTCCTCCTCCTCTACCACCTCCTCATCCGCTCAGCGTAACACCTTCACAGCCAACTTCAGCACATCCAGGGGTCAATGACAGCAGGCTGTTTTAAAATTGATATGTTTGGGGGATAAACCCCACACTGCGCAGCAGCTGTGGACGGGCATTGAACAACAGACCGATGAGTGGTTGTTGCCACTGAGCCTCAAGGCCGGCCTGGTGGTGTGCGATAATGGGCGAAATCTGGTAGCAGCTCTGGACCTAGCCGGTTTGACGCACATCCCTTGCCTGGCGCGTGTGCTGAATTTGGTGGTGCAGAAATTTCTAAAAAACTACCCAGATATGTCAGAGCTGCTGCAGAAAGTGCGGGCCACCTGTGCGCGCTTTTGGCGGTCTCACAGCTGCAGCTGCTCGCCTGTCTGCGCTGCAGCGGAACTTTGGCCTTCCCGCTCACTGCCTCCTATGCGACGTGCCCACAAGTTGGAACTCCACCTTGCACATGCTGGAGAGACTGTGCGAGCATCAGCAGGCAATAGTGGAGTTTCAGCTGCAGCATGCACGGGTCAGTCGCTCTGCGGAACAGCACCACATCACCGCCAACGAGTGGGCCTCCATGCAAGACCTGTGTACCAAATTGCTGTGTTTTGAGTACTCCACTAACATGGCCAGTGCCTATGATGCTGTTCTCAGCATTACTATCCCACTTCTATGTCTCCTTGAAAAAACACTTCGGGTGATGATGGAAGAGGATGTGGCACAGGAGGAAGAGGAGGTGGAAGAGGGGTCATTTCCACGGTTATTAGGCCAGTCATTCACAAGTGGCTCGGAGGGTGGGTTCCTGCAGCAGCATAGGCCAGGTAAAAAATTTTCAAGCCAGGGCACAGTTCTGGAGGATGAGGAGGACAAGGAAGGTGATGAGGAGGAGGAACCATGTTCACAACAGGGTGGCACCCAATGCAGCTCGTGGGCATCACTGGAGCGTGGCTGGGGGGATACGGAGGACACAGATGATACACCTCCCACAGAGGACAGCTTGTCTTTGCCTCTGGGCAGCCTGGCACACATGAGCGACTACATGCTGCAGTGCCTGCTCAACGACAGCTGAGTTGCCCAGATTTTAACTTGTGCCGATTACTGGATGGCCACCCTGCTGGATCCCCGTTACAAGGACAACGTGCCGTCCTTAATTCCCTCACTGGAGCGTGATCGGAAGATGCGTGACTTCAAGCGCACGCTGGTAGACGCGCTGCTGAGGGCATTGCCCAATGACATAGGGGGGCTCTGTGGACGCACAAGGCGGAGGAGGAAGAAGAGGTCGCCAACGCAGCTGTGGCACCGCCAGCACCTCAGAAGGCAGGGTTAGCATGACCGAAATGTGGAAAAGCTTTGTCAGCAGCCCGCCACAACGAACAGCACCACCAGCTGATAGGCAACGCCTTAGCAGGAGGCAGCATTTCAGCAACATGGTGGAACAGTATGTGTGCACACACCTACACGTACTGACTGATGGGTCTGCCCCATTCAACTTCTGGGTCTCCAAATTGGGCACATGGCCTGAGCTTGCCCTTTATGCCTTGCAGGTGCTGGCCTGCCCTGCAGCCAGTGTATTGTCTGAACGTGGGTTTAGCATGGCAGGGGGCATTATCACAGAGAAGCGCAGCCACCTGTCCACAGCCAACGTGGACAAGCTAACGTTTATTAAAATGAACCAGGCATGGATCCCACAAGACTTGTCTGTACCTTGTGCAGAATAGACATTTAGACAGGCCTCACACAGCCATTGGTATACTTGTTTTTTTTAATATGTCTCAATATTTTGGGGGCTACCCCAATTAGAAAAACAAACAAACAAACAAATAACAGTCCAAAAATTTCTAGGCCACAGCAAGGTACTAAATACCCAGATACCTAGTCACCTTAGTAGTCCCAATCCGCGCCAGGTGTATCTAAATGAATAAGTTCTAAGCAGCTACTTTAAACAGAAAGTATAACAGCAAAATCACATAGTCAGCAAGCCAACCAGTAGCGCTAAAGTAGAAAATATGAAGATGTTAACAAGTCCGTTTCTATATACAAAGGTCATGAAAACAGGGTGTCCCAGTCTGCAGAGTCCCAAGAGATATAAATATATGGAGGTCTATGTTTCAAAGTCCATCACCGAACACCACATGACCATCAAAGAGCGTCCCTCAGGACAGATCCTTACCAAAAGATGTGTGCTAGGCACTCTCATGCACTAGCAGAACTCGCGTGTTGTGCTTCTATATGCACCAGCTGGTCTCAACCTCCACTCAGACGGGTCTCCACACATAGGATAAAATATAAGAAAATCGCACCATAGTGTAAAATCCTTAAAGCTTTTTATTTGTAAAATATTTTAAAACTGCAAGAAGTTCACACATATATAAAGCCTTAGAGGTAACCCCCCAATGTGCAGACTCTTACCAGATGCAGTAAATCAAAGAGCATATCCCACAGGCTGTATAACTCTGCAAGCACACACCGTCCCAGGACATCTTCACAGCCCTTCGGTATAACCCCCCAATGTGCAGACTCTTACCAGATGCAGTAAATCAAAGAGCATATCCCACAGGCTGTATAACTCTGCAAGCACACACCGTCCCAGGACATCTTCACAGCCCTTCGGCGGCATTCCTCCCCTCCACTCTAACCTCCCCGTCCAGCGGTGAGCACGAGCGATAGGAAGTCTCACAGGTCCCTGAGATGACTGACGGCCGTCCTAGCCAATCAC
>BLSH010411159.1:220242-242157 GCA_018402905.1 Glandirana rugosa | reverse complement strand
TATATGATAAGTTAGTGTTTACATAAATTGAATCCGTAACAATTACTTTCGCAAGTGCAGGGTGAGATACAATTCAGGTATCCCCTGCATACTTGAATTTCTCATTTAGGTTTTTCAGAGGTAAAAACTTTAAAGGGAAGATTATAACAAAGGAGAGGTTCACCGACATATCACTAGATATCGATATTAAAAACATGGATGCCCTAAGGATAGCACTACATTTAGTATTACAGAACTATGTGATACCAAGCCCATAGGAAAAGCTTACAACCAGTTCACGAGGGGATGAGATTAAACCTCCCACGCATACCACGCGGGTTGACCAACATTCGAAAAGGATACCCGAACCATAGTGTATCAAGACATTATGATTTACATCACGATAGGAATCCCGTAGGTACAAAAATTATAGCTATAGATCACTATACAGCCACTTGGAGAGGAAACAATATTAGAAGGGAAATTTCAAAAATGGAGACTTTTTGGATTTACTCTTTAAGTTCATACGTCCCCTATGGACTTAACATAGAGTGGGACGTGAACGCTTTCATTAACAATGCCTAAGTTAAATACATTTGTGATTGAATAGTATATATATTTGTATTTTTATAGTTTAATTTTAATTTGTTTTGTTTTATATGTTCTGTTTGGGTATTATGTTTTTGTATATGCAATAAGCCAATATAGATGGTAGATGGCGTACGTATTCACCTTCCCGGTTGCGGCAGTGAGAAGTTGTACTAATTTTATAAATATATATTGTATGGATGTTGATGTCCCTTTTTATATATATTTTTATATATTTTGAGGAGCCTGGTTGAACTTTATATGGCACACACATGCAGATGTGATTTGTGCCATTGAAGCGATCGTTGATGGGTGTTCTTTGGTAGGTTCACTTCCTCCGGAACCCCCACAATGTGTTTACACGTTTGCTTCCGGCGTTGTTGGTTCCCACAGCAGCGCCTATGGAACGCACACAATTTCCGCTTATCCTGGTCATATAGCGCTGGAGTCTCCTGGCGGCCACACCCCTGACGACATCATTGGATGACGAAACGCGTTGGGTGGACGCCAGGAGACGCTCAATCTGCATGTGACTGGGAAGCACAGAGTAGCGGACGCCATCTTTACCTCTGGACGCCAGTCATCACGCATGGTGTATCCAGGAGCTTTTTACCTTGGGGCTGTGCCTCCACGTGTTGTTTTAATCATTCCAAATGTGAGTAACCACTTTTTATGAAACTTATAAATAAAAATTGTCCGTACCATCTGCACTATCGTACTCTCATATCTATTTACATGAACGTTGTTTGACTGCTGCTGATGTACGGATATGGAGTTGTCTTGCCGGATTATCGTTGCTGACTGATGCTGGGGAGATTCCCTATAATTTCAGGCGCATACTGACCCTCCGTAATAGGGGGTCACCGTGATCTGGTAAGGAGACCAGTGTGGAGGTGTCTTTGGTGGTGGGCATTTGCTATTCCCATAGGATTTCCTTCAAAAGAATATATTGGACTTTTTGCGCTGCAGTACTAATTACATCTGACTTGTGGGTTGAACCGGAACCTGTCTGCAAAGCTGCACACTATTATAGACTTTATAGACTTTATTATTAGTTTTTGGCCTAAGCGCAGGATTTTCTTTCGTTTCTTGCAAGTAACTATTAGTGACTGATAAATAGAAAGACAGTGTTGCACTAGCCCTTTAAATGTCTCAAAAAATATAAATCACAAACATATAATGCATTACCACCAAATAAATTTCAACTGTGCAAAAGCCAGTGCAAACAATGACATGAACAAACATAAATACAACTTAAAATTTGCAACTTCATAAAGTGAAGTATAAAAAATCCAGCATCAGCTGATAGTATATAGTGCAATATCAAGAAACATGGTAAATAGTATAGGCAGTGACACTCTCCTCCAGCAACATAAACCACATGCTATAAATTATAAGAGGTCATATGTGCTTCCCCAATTCATTTGGACAATCAACATGGTAATAAGCTCCTCCGGCAACACTCCTCAAATTCTCAGAAGGAATCTGAAGATTCTGCAATGTCTTGACTGTGATATCAAGATTATGAAAAGGCCCCACATCTGAACACCTGCAGTCCACAATAACTTTTTCTTACACAAGCAGCATAAATGTATTAATCTCATTACAACTCTTTACAAATGCATAATACCAGACAGTTGGTGTCTAAGACCTGACTTGGCTGCATGTGTATACTGTGCTGGCTAACTAAATAAAAGTAGACGCTGGTTACTTTTTTTCATGTTCGTTTTTTTTCTCCTCCACTACATGTTCACACCACTACTTCTGCCATGTGTATACTGTGCTGGTTAACTGGACAAAAGTAGACACCAGTTCCTTTTTTTTAATGTTTATTTTTTCCACCACATGTTCACTCCACTACTTCTGTCAGGCCCAAATGAATATAAAGAGTGCAATGCAATCAAAAAACATTACAGTCTGCTACTTCTGATGGAGAGTTTGTTTTAGATATAAAGCACTGGGCTATTAAAATAAAGTTGCAGGCAAAAACTTGAAAGGATAAAAATGTCTCATCTAAAATGGTCCCAGTAAATGTAGTTACCATCATTCTCATAGATGTTTGGGGTCTGAAATCTGAAACAGGAACCATAACTGGACCAGTTTGCAATCCATATGTTTAGACAAGTGTAGCACCCTCCTAGTTAGGTGCTGGGAAGTGTATATCATTTTTGGCTGTTCTACTTAACAGGGAAGTAGACAGGCAAATGCAGGTGCTGTCTGCTTAACAGATAGCAGTGATTGATGAGTGAGGTCTGCTCAGTGTACTCTGATGCTGCTCATGCTGTTTTGGAGATTTCACATTGATCCAATAGTAACGAGTTATATTGGACATTGGGAGGAAACCCAGCAGGTGAGAGCATGGATGTAGATACAGCCCTGGCCAAGTAGCAGGGGAGGTGCCCCCTTGCATGCTGGGTTACTGTATTTATATTGTAAGAGCACATGGGCTTGTGGTTTCAGTCCAGCCCACCTCTGAGGAGAGAGGTTCCGGTGGGGAAGGAGGCGGCTGCCTCTCCCCAGCATGGAAGGCCATGCGGCCTCAGATGCCAGATCTGAGGGCCTGAAGCCTGAAACCCAGGGTTTCTGTGCAAGCTATGTACAGCAAAAAGAACCGGCACACTGAAGTACGATATCCAATGAATTTATTCCATGCCCATAAAAATACAGCACACGCAGACGCGTTTCAGCTTGTAGCCTTGTTTACAGAAGTGAACAAGGCTACAAGCTGAAACGCGTCTGCGTGTGCTGTATTTTCTATGGGCATGGAATAAATTCATTGGCTATCGTACTTCAGTGTACCGGTTCTTTTTGCTGTATATAATTTGGACTATCGGATGAGGAGGAACATCCTTAACCTGAGCACCTGACACAGGTGTGCATACTTTTATAATGAACTAAATTTTTTTGTGCTCTGGGTTCTGAGCGATGCACCTTTGTGGTTTGTTTCTATGCAAGCTGACTGAGGGAGGAAGTCTATGGATCTGGTCTTATGTCACTGGTGTAGAATGTCGCTTGGAAGGTTCACAGAGACTACTAGCTGTCCCTGGACATTTTGTGAGTACAGACCCTGGGGGGATCCTTGAGACTGAGTGTGTGCTGCTGCAAATCCCCCCCGGTCCTAGAAGTCAGCATATTGGGTGTGTGAGCTAAAGGAGATACTAGCTAGTGTCTCAAAGACTTGAGTCTAATCACAAAGTCCACTGACTCTCTTCTGCTACGGAGGGACGTATTCTTCCATACTGACCCTGTATGGTTCAGCAGATAATCTGCTTCCACAGTTCTACTGAGAGAGTTGTGATTGCTGTGGGTAGTTAATTTGGAGTATCCTACTAATTCCCTTCTCCTAACCAAGTTCTCCAAATAAAACATAAAAATGCATACCCCTGGACTGGTCATTGAAGATAATGAGCAGGATCGCATGTGTATCTATCAAAAATTGTTTTGGAAAAAAAAATAAAAGCAAATTAGAGCCTTGGAAAAAAAAAAGATGCAAATGTTTGCTACTAATTGAGACTATCCTGTAAATGGAGTGTTGCTATAAACTTGATGGAACAGAGGTGTCATAACAAATAGATCTATAGTTAATATAGGCTATAGTTAATATAGACTATATTGACTCTGGGGCTTCATTTTGCACATTTTCAAGCATACTCTAGGTTCTTACTTTATATCCTGGGGTTTTAAAATGATTTTCAACACCAGATTTAATATTCTCTATTTTGTTTGTAGAATATAGCTTTTAAGTGCAGTACTTATTTAGTTTTTTATTAAATATAAAGTTGTAAAAGAAAAAGTCAAAGAGAAAAATAATCTAATTCAACTAATAAGCCAACTAAATCATGATAATAAATACCTAAGACACCTAAGCTATAATAAGTAGCTAGTATCTAGAGAACAATAACAACCCTTAATAGCAAGGAACACAGAACACTGAGCACTTTGGTAGTATAAAGCAGTGTAGGCATCATGATAGGGAATTAAATGTGTAATTTGATGTTGTATAGCTATGTACAGAAAAATTAGTCTTACATTTTTGAGAGAAGAGTGCTGAATAAGCAATAGGTGCTAGGTCCTGAATAATGATAATACATGTAAAAAATTATACGTATGTGAATATGCATCTGAAGGTAGAGAAGAGCAAAGAATTTAAAGATGTATGTGCTTCTGGCAAGATGGTTACTCTGTCCGTTCATTCTATCCATTAAAACACAACACCAGGGAAGATACAGCTGGACAATTCCTAACTAGAAACAAAGATTTAGCCATTAAGAAAGCTAGCCTGTTGAAAGTATGAAATCCTCTGAAACTAAACGGAGTTGATTGTCCCTTACCACAAGCAAATTATCATCCCTGCTAACCTCTAGGTTTCCCACTCTTTATAGCTTGATTATGCAAAAGCAGTAAAAGTTTTCACTATGCATAATGCATATGGAAATAACTGTTATCACAAAGCTAAATATGGATGCCACTAAATGTGCTTATTTCTTATTTATTTTTTCATGTATTACAGGTCTATATATTGTACTTTCCCACCAGTCCCTGCCCTCAAGGAGCTTACAGTCTAAGGTCACTAACTTACATTCATACATACACATACTAGGGGCAATTTAGACAGGAGACAATTAACCTACCTGCATGTCTTTGGAGTTTGGGGGAAGTGCCTGGAAGAAACCCACGCAGGCACAGGGAGAACATACAAACTTCAAACAGGTAGAGCCATGGTTGGGATTTGAACTGACAACCCTAGTGCCGCCACACAGAAATGCTAACCACTTAGCTACTGTCCATTCTGTTAATCAATATTGAACATAAATATTTGGAAAGATATTGTCCAAATGATTGAACTCAATATTGCTGCAGCTGATTCATTCACCTTGACCACATGGGGTTCATCTATGGAAAGCACACTACAAACAATAGCAATAGAACTGATTTTACTAATACTAAAGGTATTTTGGTATAGCAGTCCAATTTCCTTATTAAGTATGAAGTCTATAAACAATGCTGCAGCAAATGTGTGCATCATATGGCTCTCAACAGACAACTTTCCTATTATAAAGTGTATGCTAGGAGTACCTCCTTTCTCTATCTAATTTGCCTTATGCATAGAGTCAGTGGCCTCCCCAAATATTCAGAACATATAGATTATGGATAATGAATATAAAATCACTTTATTTGTGGACCATACAATGTTCACCTCCAATACTACTACTACTGTGTGAGTTCCAAACTCTCCCCAGTTTGCTTCTCTAAATAAAAAAAAGAGCTGCAGCATTTCAGTTTTAAAATAAAATTTAAAATTCAGAAGTTAAGCCATGTAACATAAGTAAGAAGCATTGAGTAGCCCTGTCACCGGCATTTGGTTTCAGTTGTGATATTCTCAAAACAACCTTAAAAACTCATATACCTTAAGGGTCAATACCTTGGTGACAAATGTTGGTGAATTTTTCTGTGTTTTTGGTTAAACACTTTCTGTTTCCTTCCCCATTTAAAAACTAAAGATGTACATATGATTTTTTAAATATGCGTATTTAAAACCACATGTGTTTGACAAGTGAGCAAACAAACTGGTAATATCTGGCTAGTTCACCCACCCAAGCGGACTTACAGCTACTGTAGAAGGAAAGGAATATAACATAGAGATACCTTTTGGCCTCTGTTAGTAAGTAGCCATCGTGGATCCTGTGTTACATCAGTAACCAAATATGAATCAGTCCAGTCCCCCCAGCACTATACCATGTTTGAACCTCAAGGGGTGCATGGCCAAACGTTATACTGTATTGCATATAGCCAGGAGCTAACTGTTATACTCCTGGCAATAAAGATGTTCCTGCTTTCAGGTACATTGCAGCTGTTGCCCTCTAGTGCCAGTTTATTAGTTGGTGATTTCAACTTTGTTTAAAGAAATGCATTCTGGGGGTTGTAGTGTGCTTTCCTGGATTTTCCATCAGACTGTGCTGCAGGAGAACTGTGTTTCCCATCAGACTATGCTGCAGAAGAAGGTTTCTGGGAGAAGCAGTGTCTCGTGGGAGAGTATATTTAAACAAAGGGGGCGGCCTGGTGCGCTCTCTCTCTGGAGGGCAGTGATCGATCGGGCCAGACCTTGTGCATCCTGTAAGCTGAGTTGCGGCCTACTTCCACAGACTTGGCGGCTGGTGGCTGTGCAGCGTTTCAGTGGATAGACCTGCCCTGCATCAAGAGGAGTCTATTCCAGACGCCTGTGCTTAGCTAAAGCAATCGATCCGGGAGAACTGCAGGGAGATAGGTGGGAGAAGCCGGTTCTGGGAGCCAGAGGGCTGAAGTGTTATCATCATCATCTCCATCGTCATCATCATCATCCAAAGCAACGGATTCATCACCTGCATCCATTGTTCCTGTTGGGTGAGCGGGCTGAGGCCCATCATTACAGTGCTGTGCACATATAGTCTGATTCTACATACCCATTCTTAGCAAAAGTTTAAAGAGGAAGTAAACTCTCCCACTCTGAGGCTTCTTTTCATTTAGTCCATTATATTAAGTTATTATCTATAGCCATTGTAATTCAGCCCAAATTGCATATTACTTACTTTTTAAGAAACTTTAAAAAATTGTGTTTCCAGGAGTAAGGCAGAGCCATCTTAGGTACGAATCCACAGCAGAGTGTATTTCCGCCCTTACATGTAGCCCTTCCTGTACTGTTAGCCAAACCTCCTCCTTGATCCAACATTTCTATGGCAACCCTTCTCCGCTGCTCATAGTCAATTTGTTTTACTGCACAGTATTTACTTGTGCAGATCTTCTAATGTTTGTCTGTGTCAGTCTTATCAGCTAGGGATGATAACACTGTAGTATGCTCCGATGCCCAAGTTTACACTCCTCCATGAGATGTCACACAGTCACATGGGGTGTAGGAGGAAGCTTTGACTGATTCTGCAGTCTCGTGGGATTTGAGTGCTGTGTGAGCCGCAGGGAGTGTAAATTACAGATAGACAAGCACATAGAGCTTGCCGTGAATCAGGGGAGAAGTGAGCATGCGCCAATGACATCATTATAAAGAGCAGGACGGTTTACAACAATACTAAGCAAGAAAGGAGATGTCTAAAAGTGTTGTTCAATAGGGTTTTTTATGCTGATTTAAATGGGATAAAGTTGTGGAGGAGAGTTTACAACCACTTTAAGCACTGACACAGAGAAGAAAAAGCTGGAATATTATTATTTAAACTCTATACTGGATTGCTGTCAGCTGTAGTGTTATCACAAAGTCAAAGTCAGGGATCACTGTGAAGTTCTTTTGCCTTACTGCAGTAAGAGTGTCCTACATCACTTCAGTGCAATACCTGGAAATCTGTTTGCTGCAGCTACAGTTATTTTCTAGGTATATATCATTTAAACTAAAGAGCCGGCTGAATATCTACTGAACTTTGCTCAAGGAACATTAATTACTACAGTTTTCATCAATTTCCCCCCACTTAGTAGGCTTCTGATGCTTGCTAAAATCTTAGAGCAGATTGAATTAATGTATAGCTGTAATATATTTGAGTTATACTAGAGTATCTACATTCAGCTGAGTTCTACCGTTTTATCTACAGTTAATTGAGTTGTACCTGTTTAGCAGTTGGTATATACTGGTGGACCTTCAGATCACTGGTCTATAGTAGAGTGTATTTGTTCATATGTTTATTTCTTTTGGTGGCTGTCAAGGGAATGAATAATAGGGAGTGGTTTGACATACAGCAGTCATTCCCCTAGTCTCCTGTGCCCACTCCAGTGTACGGCAGGTGAGTCTGTAAAAGTGTTCACTGTAAACAAGATATCAAGCTATTCATTGGTGTCTCAGTTTCATTTCTGTAAGTGATATTTATAGCTTGTCAAACCAGAGTTATTTTTGAATACATCATTTTCTTGAGTAAATGTCATTGATTTCTCAACATTGTGTGCTTCCTTTACTGTGTCCTGTTAAAGAGAGGTAACACAATGAGTGAACCCAGTGTGTCAGGGGTGGCGGAGGACTCTCAAGAAAGCCAAAGGGGAATTGATTCATCATAATTATAAGGACTGTTTGTCAACTCTGAAGGGTTGATGTATATCCTAATCAGCGCTATTGGTATATCAGTTTAAAAAGAATAGACTACAACTATATGTTATCATTGACAGCTGCTGCTCTAAATGGAAAACCATATAAATCAGTCATATAGTATGCATAAATACACAACCAGATAACAAGCAGCGCTATAACTATGTAATGTGTGGAGAATCCACCATGGGGTAAACAGTCCGTTTAACACAGTTCATCAGAGTGACCATCGTTCATCAAGCAATGTCTCACATAATCCATAATATCGCCACCGTCACCACACCACGTGACATTCAGGGTTTCCCCCTATGTGGAGAGACTCACGGAATAGAAATCAAATCATGGCCCATTAGGACAAATCATGTTACACACACTTCACACTGTTTAGCTGCAGATCATCTTAAGCCTCCAAAAGACCCAGTGTGGCACGATCAGTCACCTTGAATGAATAGGGCTCACAATAGTGCATTATCCTCCAGACACTTTAATAAAACATTGCATAACAAAACCCCCCTTAGGGTATGCACTTACACACAATCAATAAAACACTGCATAAAACAAAATTTAAGATCCGTTCGTATCTCAACCGCTACGACGGAAGACACAGCACCCTCTCACCGCCCTTGAGATCTCCTCCTTGGCAGCATTCCCAGGTGAAGGCTTCGTATCTCCGTTCGTGCCGTTGGTGATCGTTCCGATAGCCGCGTAGTCACGCTTTGACACGTTTCGTCATTCCTTCGTCAGAGGGCGTGGCCACACAGTGCGGCTCAACATTTGTATGGGCGGACCAATCACAGTCCTTAACCCTTACCATTCGGAGCTTTTACGTCCGTTCTTTAAATTAACTAACCATATATTCAGGCAATTGTCAGCTGCCAGTATTCGTGGGCCATTGTGCATTCCTCACAATAAACGATGGGTACAAATCAGATCACATTGTGTATGGTTCAAATGAATAGCAACCCTAAACATTCCTCACAGTAAATGGTCGGTGCAAATCAGATCGCATTGTATGTGGTTCAAATGAATAGCAACACTAAACAAGACGATCAGGTGGAATACAACAATGGTATTAAACATATCAAAGCAGCCTTATACATAATATTATTTTTATTTTTTATTTATTTATTTATTTTTTAAATGTTTTTTAAGAAGTTTTTTAAGAAGGGCCTCAATACCCACAAACAGGCAACTTACATTCACCTGTTTCCAAATCATCCCGCACCACCCTGTGGTGCCAGGCCTCAAAGGTTAGCCTTATCATATAAAATCAAGCATATATTCATAAAATACAAAATCACTATAAACAAATATAAAAATACCAGTTATATATACATATGAGCAAACCCTGTGTGCTTAATCTAAATAACTACCTAGATACTCCGTAAGACCCAACTAGTCCTATATTTTATATTGTTAGTCAGCCTGCGGTCCAGTTAACTCCACCACAGCTATACTATATTCCTCGCTTAAATAAAAAAATGGTGTAGAGGTATTAAATATTTGCCTATATTCCCTATAATCCTCCCTTAACTTAACAGATGGTATAGAGGCATTATATATCTGCCTCATATTTAGGACAGCATGCATATGTACCTAACCCCACATTATGCCGTAACCCCCTCCATAAAAAGGGGGTCTCATCCCTATATAAGGGGGAGGAAACCGGGTCTCGTAATATGTCAAAACCAATTAAAACCAAAATAAAAAAGATATTTATACGGCCAGCGGATAAAGGGGGTGGGGTGGTGGCTCTGGATAAATCCTTTTATCACTCACAACTCTTGGAGATGTTGAGTGACAGTAAAACATATGAGGAATTAAAAGGTGACCCCACAACAGTTTATCGGAGAGATCTGAGCCAGGTGGTGGAGTATGGCTATCGGACCCACATTCTTAATAAGAAAGAAAGGAGGTATTTGTGTCCTAGATTTAATCGTATACCTACCATCTATGCGTTACCTAAGGTCCACAAGAATGCTGACTGCCCACCGGGCAGACCTATAGTTAATAGTTTAGGGTCTGTGACATCTAGGGTTGGTGAATACCTAGACAAGTTCTTGCAGGAGAGCGTTGTCACCACCAAGGCCTATTTAAGGGACACTAAGGATTTCCTTAATCGATTAAATGAAATAATAGTGGATGATCAGCAGGATTTGTTTTTGGTAACAGCTGATGTGTCCTCAATATACACCATCATACAACACGAGGATGCCATGTTAGCACTAAATTGGGCTTTTAGCAAGAGGAATGATTTACCTAACACGCATTACATCTTAGTTATAGCGCTGCTTGTTATGAATTGATTTATCAGGTGACCTTCAAGGGGGCAGTGTTACATGCATTATATCTCATTAAAATGAGAAAACGTAAACTGCAAAAATACAATTTTTGGGGGTTCCATTTCAAAGTGCAAACAAAAAAACAAAACATGCCAGAAAATGCAAAAAGAGACATATTATCCTGTGCCCCTCCCGTCCCCTTCTTGGCCAGAAAGGCTGCATGCTTGAAAAAGGTTCTGGTTTAAATTAGGGGAACCCTATGCTATGTTTTATTTTAAATGGCAGGCACACCATTTAAAATATTTAAAAAATATCCCTAAAAATTCAACCAGACCCTTATGCAAGGTAACAGACTGGCTGGCCAGGTAAAGGGGGAAGTGAGCAAGCACCTCCCCCCAACCTAAACAATACCAAGCCCCATTGGGAAGATATCGTGCAAGGGAGTGGCCATGCCACCCCCCCCTTTGCCTTTAAGTCACCTTTTCCTCCTGTTATTGAGGACAAGGGCATTATCCCCACATCAAATGCCATCAAAGGATGTGTAGGTCTGTGGGGAAGGGATAATTATTGGAATGTGGAACCCTAGTTTAGAATTAAAGCCCCCCCCCCCCCAGATACCCCCAGATACACCACGTACCTGAATTAGTCTGAGATACATAATGCCATTTTTGTTCATTCCCTAAAAACAAAAGATAAATGGTGAAATATAAAAATTGTAAAGAATAAACAATGTCCCCTGATGTAAATACAATATTAATAAAATCATACAATGACGTAGATCAATTGCCAATCATGATGAGGAATGTTCAGCAACCTGCTGGCTGATGATTTTCAACCATCACAGTCTGCCTTCAAAATGACAGCATTGGGGACCCTGTGTGATGTCATTGTCAATTACATCATGCAACACACAGTTACATGACTCAGCAAACTTTTAATGTATATATATACATTGGCCACTGTGCTGCAGCTCAGTTTCAGAGTCTTGGTAATCTTCTTATAGCCTAGACCATCTTTATGTAGAGCAACAATTCTTTCTTCAGATCCTCAGAGAGTTCTTTGCCATGACATGCCATGTTGAGCTTCCAGTGACCAGTATGAGAGAGTGAGAGCGATAACGCCAAATTTAACACACCTGCTCTCCATTCACACCGGAGACCTTGTAACACTAATAAGTCACATGACACCGGGGAGGGAAAATGGCTAATTGAGCCCAATTTGGACATTTTCACTGCGGAGTGTAGTCACTTTTGTTGCCAGCGGTTTAGACATTAATGGCTGTGTGTTGAGTTATTTTGAGGGGACAGCAAATTTACACTGTTATACAAGCCGTACACACACTACTTTACATTGTAGCAAAGCATAATTTCTTCAGTGTTGTCACATGAAAAGATATAATAAAATATTTTCAAAAATGTGAGGGGTGTACTCACTTTTGTGAGATACTGTTTATATATATATATATATATATATATATATATATATATATATATATATATATTACAGTGCAAGTTTTACACAGGTGTGAAGAAATGCTGAAAAGTAAGAATGCTTTAAAAAATATATTTTTAAATGTTTATTTTGATCAATTTACAAAATGAAAAATGAGCGAACAGAAGAAAAATTGTAATCAAATCAATATTTGGTTTGACTACTCTTTGGCTTCAAACCAGCATCAGTTCTTACTTGCATACTTTGTACACTTGCATAAAGTCAGGGATTTTGATGGATTAGAATCAGGTGTATGATTAGCCAACTATACCAAGCAGTTGCTAGTGATCATCAATTTCATATGTAGCACTGCCCCCTTGAGGGTTGCTTAATAAATTAAATCCCCCTTGGTCTCCAACACTCTGAGAGTCCTCCACCACCCCTGACACTCTGGGTTCACTCATATTGCAAGATTATTATTAGTTCACAATTATATTGTAATTGAGACTACACTAATTTCTTCAATTAGTTCAAGATGTTTACTTATGTGCCAAAGATAGAAAACTTTGACATGTGAATGCACTTCTTCAAAGGCGATAATAACAGTTAGAGTCACAATGAAGGATCATAAAGTATGAATTTAGATTGAAATATTGGATTAGATAATAGAAATTAACGAATAAGAATATTCACTTTTCCCTTAAACTTTCTTTAGCAACTATATCCAATGTACATCATCAATCTTCCCATTGAGCTTAATCAAATATCCTGCAGTCAGAGAAGGTACAGAATATAAAGATTATTTACGTGTTGATGTAATATATATATATATTGATGAGTTTTCTATATTCAGATATTAATATATATATATATATATATATATATATATATATATATATATATATATATATATATGTATAACTCCTGGGTATACTGATGCCACTCAATGGGATGTATACAAACATAATATAAATCTATAACCGTTCAATTATATTCTTATACATGAACCAATAACATTAATATATGACTAAAGAAATTCTCCTGCTCTGGTTCAGAGAGTTCTTTAAGAGAATAAAATCATGTGAGAAGTAGTAGCTGCAATGGTAGTAGTCCTGCTGCAGAGCTCAGTTGATCTTATGCCGGCTTATTTTAATTAGAAAGTAGGTACCTGAATTACTGTTTCCACTAATCCTTTAGAGAAGGCACAAAGATTGCAAACTTCACTGAATTAATACAAGGCCTTTTTGGACATCACTGGTGATTCGTTATCTTAACATCAAGTCGGTGCACTTAATAACAATTGTAATCCACAGTAGGAGTTGGGCCTGTCTTTCCTTGAATGGTATAGACAAATATGTACTATAATGTATAGGCTTGTGCCCGCTCACCACCCTGATGGAGGAACATAATAGCTGTCCAGCTGCTCAGAAAATTCTGAAAGCGCTGGAACTGATGATATCCGCTTGCTCTTTGGGGAAAACGATTTCCACTGCTCTCCCAGCAGCTCTCACTGATCGATTCCCTGTTAGCGCTGCTGCTGCCACTGCCACTGTCTCTGGAACAGATTCAGATGTTGATACGCTGTTCCCACAGATCACTCACTGGAACTCAGTATCACTTCCGTACGCTGGGTCACTATACTCAGCCAGCTGGATCATTAGATGTAGGCCGCAGGCCGCAATCTGGCTGACAGGACACCAAGGTCTCCCTTGATCGATCACGCTGTCCCAAGAGACTAGGCTAACTCCTCCCTTCACTTAAATAATTTCCCCCACAAATAATTTTTCCTCCCAAGAGCCTTTACTGCAGCATTGCACACTGGGAGATGAAGTCCTTCATTTGCAGAGTCCAATGACAAGTTTGAAGTTAACACTACAGACCCCACAATGCAGCATTTCTCACATGACCATTACATTCAACAATCTCAGCACTAGCGGAAAACTTCAGAGTATGTTAAAGGAGCACTTTTGGACTCCTGGCTACATTCTCCCCCCACTGAAATTATTTGGTCCCCAAATACATAAGCATAAAGTATTTGCAACCTAACTTTCAACAATATTCAACAAATATTGGCACACTTCAGGGTTTTGTTGCAGCCACCTATACACATTTTCAGTGAGTTCATAATCAGTTTTCTGACAGTCCAGGGCAATAGTCCTGTCCCACCCAGTAGTGTCAGGAGCTATGGAAGACACACTCCTAAAAGAATTAGGCACAGCCAAAGTTGGTTCAGAGTCAACTCTCTGAATGGTAGGAATCAGTCTAGCCGTACTTTCTCTAAGTGTGTCATTAGTCAATCTTCGGGGTGGATGGATGCTTCTTTGAAGACGAATAGGAGAACTAGGGCCCACATGAAGAGCAGTACTCTCTTGAGGATTACTCAAGGGTGAGGGAGATTTATCAACCCCCATTTCAGGATGAGTAACAGTCTTTGAATCAGAAGAGCATTCTCTTTCTCTGGTGTACAGGGGGAAATATTTAAATGATCAACTCCCTCTTCTAATTGTACTTTCAAAATACTCTCCTTGGCAGGAACTTCTTGAAAGGGTGTATGACCTTCTAAAATAGAATCCATTCCATTTAACACTTTGCTGGCAGAATGCTCATTTAGTTCCTCAGTACCTACTGACATGGAAATACAGTCCTTAGAAACCTAATTAAATCCTGTTGTCCACCTGTAGTAAAAGGTGCACTGTTAGGTTTATCTTCAGCTTCCATTCCTTGACAAGGAGACTTATCCAATAAAATAGAATGGTTCTTCTCAGATGGTCGAATATGAGATTTCATGGAAGGAGGTAAGACTTTAGGTACTGCTATAATTCGGGACTCTGAAGAGGCATGATTTCCTAATGACATTGACGGGATGGTTTGTTGTGGCCTAAAATCATGGGTGGCCTGCTAATTTCAGGAGAAAATGTGAGCCTACGGCCTCCAGATTGAACTTCTTCATCAGGAACATTAACAGAATCCCACATGAAGGATGGTATCACTTCATTTTCACTATCATCGGAGACTGGCTTAGTAATCTTAGCTGAAGGTTTCCTTCAATACCTTGTCTTAGGAGGGCTTAAATTCTCCAGAGAAACATCCAAGAGAGGAGGCATTCTAACTGCGTCAGAAAGGGGAAGTAGCGTGGTCTAGACATGGCGGCGTAAAGACGCTTTCTTTGGAGCTCTGCACGGACCGGGACATTCCTCGCTATTTACCAGGACAGCCAGCACTCACAGCTCATGCCCGGGGTGCAGAAACACCCACTAAACCCGGGGACACCGCGGACCGCTGAGATAACTAGATATTTCCTCCACCAACATCCCACACCAGCGCAAGCACAAGCGGCGGCAGGGAATCCAAAGATGGCGCCGCCACGAGTCGCACAGGCCGGAGCTGTACCGGGAACGAAGAAAGGCGCGGCTGCAAGTGGGGCAGGTGAGCTCTCCTCGGGGACACCCCGCCCTCTATCCCCCATACTTTCTCCGGAGCTCCCCCGGCCAGATTCACCAATGATGGCAAGCAGCTCCCGGGCCCCTGGGTCACAATCAGGGGGAGACATCAGGGACATGCTGGCAGACCTCCTTACACGCCAGGACATCCAGGCTCTGGCTGCCTCCATCGTGTCGGCGCTGTCTAAAGAGCTCAATATCCTGAAGCAGCAGGTGGATCGGGTGGAGGAGAGAGTGGAATCCCTGGAGAGAGGCTCAGCATCTGTGAATGCTCGTTTAGAGGCACTGGAGGCACATCAGGCTACCAACAAGCAACAGTTCATAGACATTTGCCTACAAATCGACGATGGGGAAAATCGTAACAGGAGGATAATTTGGTGCAAAACCCTATCAACTTGGAAAACATAGGCAGATAATGTTTCTCCTCTTAACTGATGGGTATGTTCAAACTTATACATCAAGTCAGGGATTTTCACCACTCTTCCATATACTGCACACTGAGCTTCTATATAATCCATAGCGATGCACTCTGATTTTCCTCTCTTCAAACTTCGGATCACATCCACAGCTGGACTTCGCAGACTTTCACTTATTCACTGTCTTTTCACAGCTTCAGGCACATTTCAGTCTTCTACAGCTTGAATAGCCTGATCCATCTAGCTATCAAAATATTCTTCTCCTTCTGGAGTGGGTATACGACCCAAGAAAAACTGAAGCTTTCGGTAACGCTGATGAGCTGTGATATTATTGCTCTTAAACAGGCTTTCTACTAGTTTACTCATATCCATGTAGAACGAGGCAGGGGGCAAGCCCTTTATAGTAGCTTCAGCTCCTATTTCCTCTAAGTAAGACTTCACAGGGGTACATAGAACTTCTTCCAATTCTGATCCTTCTTCCATCTGAAAGGGTATAACCTGAGCCTCCAATTCTTCCATCAGTGTCACAGTTTCTTCCCAAAGATTCATTGGAACGCTCTCTCACCATTCTACTAGAGCATTTTATCTTCTTCATATTCAGTTCTCAAATCCACAACATAAGATCCCTGAGTAGGAAAAGCCCTTCTAAACATCATTCGCACATCATTTTCAGTCCATCTCACTCCAGGTAACTTCAATACAATAGACAACTCCAATCAATTTCCTTCTTCCTGTGTCCACTTGGTAACAGCAATAGAATCCATCTGACCTCCTGACGTTCACCATAGGGGGAATCCCAGATGAGCCCCCAAATGTAGCGCTGCCCCCTTGAGGGTCACTTAAGAAATGAATTCCCTCTTGGTCTCCAACCCTCTGAGAGTCCTCCACCACCCTTGACACTCTGGATTCACTCATATTGCAAGATTATTATTATTTAACAATTATATAGTAATTAAGACTACACCAACTTCTAAGTTCAATGTGTTTACTTATGTGCAAAAGATAAAAAACTTTGACATGTGAATGCACTACTTCGAAGGCGATAATAACAGTTAGAGTCATAATGAAGGATCATAAAGTATGAATTCAAAATTACATATTTTATTAGATGATATAAATTAATGAATAAGAATATTCACTTTCCCTTAAACTTTCTTTAGCAAAAATATCCAATGTACATCATCGACCTTCCCATTGAGCTTAATCAAATATCCTGCAGTCAGAGAAGGTACAGAATATAAAGATTATTTACGTGTTGAAGTAATATATATATATTGATGAGTTTTCTGTATTCAGATATCAATATAGATATATATATATGTATGTATGTATAACTCCTGGGTATACTGATACCACTCAATGGAATGTATACAAACTTAAAATAACTTTATAACCGTTCAATTATATTCTTATAAGTGAACCAATAACATTAATATATGACTAAAGAAATTCTCCTGCTCTGGTTCAGAGAGTTCTTTAAGAGAATAAAATCATGTGAGAAGTAGTAGCTGCAATGGTAGTAGTCCTGCTGCAGAGCTCAGTTGATCTTCTGCTGGCTTATTTTTTTTTTATTCAAAGATTTTATTGAAAGATTTTCAAAAAGTGCATGTTACAAAACATATGAAGAGATAACATAAGTAACACAGGACATTACATCTTGATCAAAAATTTCGCACAACAACAGAGGCATGGGTGTTGACATGACAAGGTATGTTGGGTCTATAATGTAAAAGGATGCATATCCAGCCAGGTCTCTGTTATAGCAGAAGACGTGCTTCCTTGTTCCAAGTGAAGAGCATGGGTTCCTATGGTCCGGAGGGGTCGGGGAGAGACGTGGCTCGCGCCTGGTGTCTCAGTCCTCTCCACCCTTGCCAAAGGGCCCATGGGAGCATGGGGGGTAGGGAGAGGGGAAGGGGGAGGGACAGTAAGAAGGAGGGAAAGGGGAAATAAGGAGGGGAAGGGGGGCGGGGGAGGGGGATTATTGAGTGAGATGAGGGGAAAGGTGGATAGACAGAAACAAAGTTGGAAATTCAGAACAGCAATGGGAGAGGTGCGACCCTTGTAACTAAGGGCTAATAATTCTATCATCTGAGGGGTTAGATCCAGTTTGAGCAGCTCTATGACTGCAACGTGACATGATATCTTGGTAGGGCTGTGAACATACGAACTTCAGCCATGGGTCCCAGGTAGTGGTAAATTTGTTTAATCGGTCATTCGATATATGGATCAGTTCCTCTAATTTGCTTATGCGATTAAGTTTGGTTACCCATTCCCTCAGGAAGGGAAGCTCAGTGGCTTTTCACTGGATAGGTATACATAGATGGGCAGCGTTGATCATAGGAATTGCTATAGAGTTGCAATAGTTCTTTCTAGGTGTTTCTTATGTCACATAAATGCAGAAAAAACTGGGAAGGGGAGAATTCCAGAGGTAAGGAGGATATTTCACTTGTAAGAGCGTGGATCTCTCGCCAAAATGGCTGAATGACCGGGCAATACCACCAGATGTGGAGAGGGGTGCCCACATTTTTCTCTCATCGCCAACAAGTCTGCCGGCTTATTTTAATTAGGAAGTAGGTACCTGAATTACTGTGTCCACTAATCCTTTAGAGGAGGCCAAAAGATGGCAAACTTCACTGAATTAATGTAAGGTCTTTTTGGAGATCACTGACTTAAAGGTGAATATTAACAGCAAGCCGGTGCACTTAATAACAATTAACCACAGTAGGAGTTGGGCCTGTCTTTCCTTGAATGGTATAGACAAATATGCACTATAATGTATAGGCTTGTGCCCGCTCACCACCCTTATGGAGAAACACAGAAGCAGTGCGGCTGCTCAGAAAATGCTGAAAGCGTTGGAACTGATGATATCTGCTTGCTCTTTGGGGAAAATGACTTCCACTGCTCTCCCAGCACCTCTCACCGATCGATGGCTGTTAGCGATTCTGCTGCCGCTGTCTCTGGAGCGGTTTCACATGTTGATACTCTGGTCCCTCAGATCACTCACCAGAAAATGCAAACAGACAAAGTTCAGGGCGAACATCCGAACACCATTAAATTCTATGGGATGCAAACATGAAAAATCAAAAGTGCTCATTTTAAAGGCTGATATGCAACGTTTTTGCCCTAAAAAGTGTATGGGGACCTGCCCTAGGGGACATGTATCAATGAAAAAAAAAGTTTTTAAATCAATCGTTTTTTCAGGAGCAATGATTTTAATAATGCTTAAAGTGAAAAAAAAAGAAAAATTCCTTTAAATATTGTGCCTGGGGGAAGTCCTTAGTCTGTGTGTAAAAGGGTGCAGCTCTGTGAGGTGTAGAACATAGCCAGAGCAAAATTACATTTCCAAATTGTCATTTAAAATCGCGGCTGTAATGTATTGCCGGTACAAAAAAACTCTGGAAAAAGGTGCATGCGCCCCCCCCCCCAGTCCAAACCAGGCTCTTAGGGTCTGGTTTGGATATCAAGGGGAACCCCGCGCCAAATTTAAAAAAAAATTGACGTGGGGGTCCCCCTAAAATCCAAACCAGACTCTTATCTGAGCATGCAGCCCTGGCCGGTTAAATGGGGGAGCGAGCGAGCGCTCCCCCCTCCTGAACCGTACCAGGCTACATGACCTCAGCATGGGGAGTATGGGTGCTTTGGGGGAGGAGGGAGCCTGGCCGGTGCTTGTGGGGGTCTGCGGGCGGGGGGCTTTTCGGAATCCCCCTTTAATAAGGGGCCCCCAGATCCTGCCCCCCCATGTTAACAGGTTTGGGTATATTGTACCCCCACCCATTCACCAAAAAAGGAGTGTAGTGTAAAAAAAAACCATTAGGCAGTTTTTGACAAGTCCTTTATTTTGTATTATAGCTCTAGCATACGTTCGATCTGAACACGAAGCCCACCCCTACTCAGCATCACTGCCGCATGCTGGGTCACTGTATAAATTCAGCCAGCTGGATCATTAGATGTATTAGATGTAGGCCGCAGGCCGCAATCTGGCTGACAGGACACACAGGTCTCCCTTGATCGATCATGCCGTCCCAAGAAACTGGAGCTAACTCCTCCCTTCACTTAAATAGTTTCCCCCACAAAGCATTGTTCCTCCCAAGAGCCTTTATTGCAGCATTGCACACTGGGAAATGAAGTCCTTCCTTTGCAGAGTTTGATGACAAGTTTCCTCTGTGACACTACAGACCCCACAATGCAGCACTTCTCACATGACCATCAACAATCTAAGCACTAGGGGAAAACATCGTAGCATTCATAGGCAATAATGTGTCTATGTTAAAGCAGCACTTTTGGACTCCTGTTTGCACATATGTAGATTGAAGCACAGTCATTAACTGAAACAGAAATAGCTGTGCAGGAGGCTTAAAACTGAATGAGAAACAGGCAAACTCTATTACTAAGGTGAGGTTGTACAAGACAGTTTCATGTCACAGGTCAAACACCATGGCAAGACACAGCAAAAAGACACAAGGGGGTTATACTGCATCAGCAAGATCTCTCCCAGGCAAAGATTTAAAAGCAGACTGAGGTTTCAAGATATTCTGTTCAAGCTCTTTAAAAAAGCACAAAGAAACAGTCAATCTTGAGGACCATAGACGCAGTGGTTAGCCAAGGAAACTTAATGCAGCAGATATAAGACTTCCCTGTGACTTTCCATGCTTACTTCCCTGTGAAATCTGGCATAAATCAGTGGGACCCAGATATACCTATCTACTGTCAGGAGAAGTCTGGCCAGAAGTAATACTCATTGCAGTCATACAGTACCTCTGATGTGGAAACAAGGCTAAGCTACTCTATGCATGAAAACATAGGAAATGGGCTGTAAAAAAATGGCAGCAGGTGCTCTGGACTGATGAGTCAAAATTTGAAATATTTGTCAGTAGCAGGAGCCAGTTTATTTGGGGCTGCATTTCTGCAAATTGATTTGTAGATTTGGTTAGGATTAATGGTGTCCTCAATGCTGAGAAATGCATACAGATTCCTATGCTTCATGACATATCATCAGGAAGGTGTATGACTGGCCCCAAATTATTCTACAGCTGGACAATGACCCAGAACATACAGCCACTGTCATTAAGAACTATCTTCAGCATAAAGAAGAACAAGGAGTCCCGGAAGTGATGGTTTGGCCCCCAAAGAGCCCTGATCTCAACATCATCAAGCAGGGGCGTTGCTAGGTCTACAAAAGATCTGGGGCTAGAGCCCATAGCAGTGAAGTGAAGAAAGTCATACTCTTGAGTGGGCATACACACGTATATAATATACGCGTGTGTGTGTGTGTGTATGTATATATACAGGGAGTGCAGAATTATTAGGCAAGTTGTATTTTTGAGGAATAATTTTATTATTGAACAACAACCATGTTCTCAATGATTCCAAAAACTCATTAATATCAAAGCTGAATATTTTTGGAAGTAGTTTTTAGTTTGTTTTTAGTTGTAGCTATTTTAGGAGGATATCTGTGTGTGCAGGTGACTATTACTGTGCATAATTATTAGGCAACTTAACAAAAAACAAATATATACCCATTTCAATTATTTATTTTCAGCAGTGAAACCAATATAAGTTTTTATGTTGAACGGATTATTAAGACGTGAGGGACATATATATGTATGTGTGTGTGTGTGTGCGCATATAATATATGCACACATACGGGTGAGTTCTCATACTGAAAGAAGTGAAGTGACGATACCCGAGATCGGGGTCTAGAAAACATCTGGATCGTTGCGGGGACG
>BLSH010411159.1:199831-214094 GCA_018402905.1 Glandirana rugosa | reverse complement strand
AATAACAGGTGGCTTTTTGTAAAACCAAAATGTTCATTTATTGGCTAATTTGGGTCACATGGGTGGAGGCAATTCATCACAGGTGATCCTCATTTGAGATCTGCAACAGGTGAGCCAAATTGGGTTTCCATACTGATTTGCAGCAAAGGGTGCCAATACCACTGACAAGGCAAGCATTATGGTTTTCTCTGTTTTCCTCATAATGTTTATCTTTTTAAATGTTATTTATCATTTACAGTTTTTTGTCAAACACAAGCTATCTGTAGTAATATGTTGGTTAATTTGATACATTTCCTTCAGTAGATATTCCACAATATGTACATAAACTTCATGGGTGCCAATAATGGTGAGCAGGACTGTATATATATATATATATATATATATATATATATATATATATATATATATATATATATATATATATATATATATATATTCATATATATATAATACGCTGCATTCAGTGTAGACTAAATATACAGCTCACTCAGTGTATAGTATATAGAGCCAGTTCAGGCAGTGTAAGAATATATATATATATATATATATATATATATATATATATATATATGTATAGTATAGAGTATCTCACAAAAGTGCGTACACCCCTCACATTTTTGTAAATATATTATATCTTTTCATGTGACAACACTGAAGAAATTACACTTTGCTACAATGTAAAGTAGTGAGTGTACAACTTCTATAACAGTGTAAATTTGCTGTCCCCTCAAACTAACTCAACACACACCCATTAATGTCTAAACCGCTGGCAACAAAAAGTGAATACACAGCTAAGTGAAAATGTCCATATTGGACCCAAAGTGTCAATATTTTGTGTGGCCACCATTATTTTCCAGCACTGCCTTAACCCTCTTGGGCATGGAGTTCACCAGAGATTCATAGGTTGCCTCTGGATTCCTCTTCCACTCCATGACGAAATCACAGAGCTTGTGGAGACCTTGCGCTCCTCCACCTTCCGTTTGAGGATGCCCCATAGATGCTCAATGGGGTTTAGTTCTGGAGACATGCTTGGCCAGTCCATCACCTTTACCCTCAGCTTCTTTAGCAAGGCAGTAGTTGTTTTGGAAGTGTGTTTAGGGTTGTTACCATGTTGAAATACTGCCCTGCAGCCCAGTCTCCGAATGGGGGATCATGCTCTGCTTCAGTATGTCGCAGTACATGTTGGCATTCAAGGTTCCCTCAATAAACTGTAGCTCCCCAGTGCTGGCAGCACTCATGCAGACCCAGACCATGACACTTCCACTAGCATGATTGACTGTAGGTAAGACACACTTTGTACTCCTCACCTGAAGGCCGCCACACACACTTGACACCATCTGAACCAAATAAGCTTATCTTGGTCTCATCAGAGCATAGGACATGGCTCCAGTAATCCAAGCTTTCTTGTGCATCATCTTTAGAAGAGGCTTCCTTCTTGGACGACAGCCATACAGACCAATTTGGTGTAGTGTGCGGGGTATGGTGTGAGCAGTGACAGGCTGACCCCTTCAACCTCTGCAGCAATGCTGGCAGCACTCATACATCTATTTCCCAAAGAAAACCTCTGGATATGATGCTGAGCATGTGCACTCAACTTTTTTGGTCGACCATTGCGAGGCCTGTTCTGAGTGGAACCTGTCCTGTTAAACTGCTGTATGGTCTCGGCCACCATGCTGCGGCTCAGTTTCAGGGCCTTGGTTCTTATAGCCTAGGCCATCTTTATGTTGAGCAACAATTCTTTTTTTCAGATCTTCAGAGAGTTCTTTGCCATGAGATGCCATGTTGAACTCCCAGTGACCAGTATGAGAGAGTGAGAGTGATAACACCAAATTTAACACACCTGCTCCCCATTCACACCTGAGACCTTGTAACACTAACGAGTCACATGACACCGGGGAGGGGAAATGGCTAATTGGGCCCAATTTGGACATTTTCACTTAGGGGTATACTCACTTTTGTTGCTAGTGGTTTAGACATTAAACATGTTGAGTTATTTTGAGGGGACAGGAAATTTACACTGTTATATAGGCTGTGCACTCACTACTTTACATTGTAGCAAAGTGTCATTTCTTCAGTGTTGTCACATGAAAAGGTATAATAAAATATTTACAAAAATGGAGGGGTGTACTCACTTTTGTGAGATACTGTATATATATATATATATATATATATATATATATATATATATATAAAATACACGCTGCATTCAGTGTAGACTAAATATACAGAGTATTCGGCGGTGTACAGTATATAGTACAGTTTAGTGCTTTGTTGATAAAAATCCCCATCATGTCCAGAAGGCCACCAAGAAGAGGCAGCCACTCC
Organism: Glandirana rugosa; assembly: GCA_018402905.1. Classification (NCBI taxonomy): domain Eukaryota; kingdom Metazoa; phylum Chordata; class Amphibia; order Anura; family Ranidae; genus Glandirana; species Glandirana rugosa. Next base: position 211,769 of record BLSH010411159.1, on the reverse strand, counting down.
CAGGCCACTAAAAGACGGCAAGCAGGCTCTGTGTCTACAGTGAAAAGTGGTGGTCGCGGACATGGTGCATCCTCTGCAGGCAGGTCATGCTTGTCCTTTTTTTCTGCTGTTGGCTGTATTATTGAGCCACAACATGCAGAAGAGTTGGTGGAGTGGATAACTAAGCCGTCCTCATCCTCCTCATCCTCTGTCACCCAGGCTCATACTAGTTTGTCTTCCAATGCAGCTGCCAAAGTGGCCTATTCCACCGGATCCTTGTCCACAATAACTCCTCCTGACAGGGGAGTCACCAGAATTATTCAACCATAGTGTCGGTTACATGCTGATGGAGCATGCAGGACGAGGAGGGAGGGGATGATGAGGACACTGACTGTACTTGGGTGCCTGAGAGAAGAGAGAAGGAAAGTGAGGAGGAGGAGGCACAACTTCATTGAGGCATGATGTCCTCCAGGGGCCAGCTTAAGGGCAGCCACCCTATTGCATCATACCACAGAGCTCCACAGGTGCAGGGCGCTGCTGACTCCCCACTGACTTCCAAAAATTCAATGGTGTGGGTTATTTTCAACACTGTTGCAGTAGATCGCACCTTTGCTGTTTGCAATCTATGTCTGAAGTGGATCAAGCATGGCCAGAACAGCAGCCACATGCTTGACAAGACATATGACGACCTGCCATGCAGTCCGTTGGCGACAGCACCTCAAAGACCTACATCATAAACAAGGCGGACTTCTCCTTGCTCCTTATCTGTGACCTCAACCCCTACTATACCTCCAGTCCTCTCAAAAGCCTGCACTGAGAGGAATGAAGGTGTAGCAATGGGTGCCACAAGTAGTTGCAGCCAATCTTGTAGCAGTACACCACCAGTTGATTTCAGCAGGCAACTTTCCCTATATCAGCTGCTGAACCATAAAAAAAATATTGTCCCAGCCATCCACATGCTCAGAGTTTAAATGCTAGCTTGGCCAAATTGCTAGCACTACAATTGTTGCCTTTTCATCTGGTAGACTCTGCCCCCTTTTGTGAATTTGTGGAATGTGCTGTCCCACAGTGGTAGGTTCCAAAAAGATATTTCTTGTCATGAAAGGCCATTCCAGCTCTCTACCGTCATGTGGAAGGCAATGTTTTGGCCTTCTTGGACAGGACCGTCAGCAACAAAGTTCATATTACCTCTGACTCATGGTCCAGCAAACATGGTCAGGGATGTTACCTTTCCTTCAAGGTGCACTAGGGAACTCTGCTGGCAGCTGGGAAGAATGCAGGACAGGGTTCAGTGTTGAAGCTACACCAACACACCTCCAATAAAATGGTGGTGATTCCGCCCCATCTGCTTCCTCCACCTCCTCCTCTGCTTCTTCCTCTGTGGCCTCTTCTGCAGCAGTGTCCTCTGAACCATCAGTGCTTGCAAAGCGTTCTAGGGGCTATGCAAGCATTCAGGCTAAAAGATGCCATGCAGTGCTTGAGTTGGTCTACCTAGGGGACAGGAGTCACACAGGGGCAGAGATTCTGTCAGATCTACAGGGACAGGCTCAGAGGTGGTTGATGCCACGGTAGCTTGAGCCAGGAATGGTTGTATGCGACAATGTTACAGTGTTCTGCCACCACCAACACCCAATGCCCAATTTTGAGCAGCTGTTTGACTGGGGCATGTCATTACAATTTTTAAAATAAATTACAACAGCAGGGCACGTTCCTGCACCCAACAAGAGTAACTGCGAGGGGTTACAGTGTTCTGCCACCACCAACACCCAAGGCCCAATTTTTCTGCACCTGTTTGACTGGGGCATGTCATTAAAATTTTTTAAATAAATTACAAGAGCAGGGCCCATTCCTGCACCCAACGAGAATAACTGTGAGGGATTACGGTGTTCTGCCACCACCAACACCCAAGGCCCAATTTTTATGCACCTGTTCGACTGGGGCATGTCATTACAATTTTTAAAATAAATATGCAACAGCAGGGCCCATTCCTGTGCCCACGAGAATAACTGTGAGGGATTACAGTGTTCTGCCACCACCAACACCCAAGGCCCAATTTTTATGCACCTGTTTGACTGGGGCATGTTTTTACAATTTTGTAGAGTGCAGTACCCGTAGTATATATAATACAGTTCAGACTATATGGTGCAGTCAGTGTAGTATATATAACACACTGTATTGAAGTGGTAAAGGGGAACTCCATGACAAAAAAAAAGAGCCTGGTTTGGATTTTGGGGGGGCCCCCACACAATTTTTTTCAGTGATTCTTGATCTATATTGCCGGGAGCCGGCAATACATTATAGCCACAAGCAAGTTTAAAATTCTTTTTTTTTTGTAAAAATTTAATTTTGCTGCGACACTGTTCTAAACATCACACAGATGCGACACTTTACAGGCAGACTAAGGGGACCACCAGGCACAATATTTAAAGGAATATTTCATCTTTTTTTCAAAAAACAATTGTTTTAAAAACTTTTTTTGCATTGATATATATCCCCTAGGGCAGTACCTGGGTCCCCATACACTTTTTATGTCAATAACTTGCATATAAGCCTTTAAAATGAGCACTTTTGATTTCTCCTGTTCAAGTCTCATTGATTTTAATAGGGTTCACGTATTCGCACAAACTTATTGCCTGTTCGCGGTGTTCTGGGCGAACGGGGGGGTGATCAGCTCATCCCTATTCAACAGTGTTGATGTCTCTGTACCATGTGTTCACATTAATATTTATTTTTTTTCATTTTACAACTAACATTCCTGTGTAATTTCCTTTCCAAACTGTCATGTTTGGAACTTCCAAGAACATACTACAGTATAATGCCTATGACAGGTATTTTATAGTCTTCAGTACTGAATAAACATCAAGATGAATGTATGTAGTATGAAACACAACCTCGAAATTGTTGTAACCTGAGTATTTTATTTCAGTTTACTATGTCATAGTTAGTCTGGTTGAAAAAAGACACAAGTCCATCCAGTTAAACCAAACTGAACATGAATATTTTTGTTCACTGTTGTGCACAATCTACTTCTGATCAACATACGGTTATTGTACCTCAGTGCCAAATCATAACATGTATGAATTTACACACAAACGTATGCATTGGATTATTACTGCATGTGTATCTAAATTGTCCTACTAGAGACTTTAAATTGTTTGCCAAGTAGATTTCATGCAACGTCTATATGCTGCAGAGGAATGATAGCTTACTGATTTCTCTAATAATGATATGGCATCCCCATGGTCACAATCAGGCTTAGATGAAAGAATATGTATGCATTCTCCTTCCTATGTTTGCTGCACCTCAAGGAAAATCTCTTTGGAATGAGGCAGTGGGAAGGTTATTTCTGGCAAGCCTCTCACTGCTGATGGCACCGTTGGTTATGCCAGCATAAAAGAAAACCTTCAGTTTCTGCTTTTCTCAACAGCATGTATACTTTTTAACAGTAGACACTGGGATGCATTTAGCACAAAAACAACCCTCCAGTGAAGATAGTTGTTAATATATTTCTAGATCAGGAACAAGGATTATATCAATGTTTGCCTGCCAAGGATCTACTGGCAGCAGTTTTTGTTTCACAATTGCTGTGATCTAGCTGTTACATTTAATTTCATATGTCCTGTTCTGTAATGGCTGTAAATATTTTATGATCACATTTACATGTTAATATAACTTGCCTACTTTAGCATGCTATTTGATATCCTTTTTTTTTTTAACAGAACATAAAAACAAAAACTGGTTAAGTAAGGGAGGAAACAGTATCTTGCATTCTTTCCCAAAAATGAAGACAAAATAAAAATATGGCTGCAATAAACTGGACAGTGTCACTCCTACCCCAAGCGTAGGTGGTCAGGTACTATAGCTATCTTCTGTTTTCTTTGCCTATAGCAGCCCCCTTTCCCATAAGGCAAGCAGGCCTACTGGCACTTGGTTGCCCCCAGGTCTTATACACAATGCTATAGTGCCTGGCTACCATGCCGGAACATGTGCAAACTGAGCACAGCGATTAGGTACTTGCAGTTGGCAGACAGGTGGAGTGGTCAGTGATAGTCCGGGTTCAGGGCAGGCTAAGTTCTGAGCGTAGTTGAGATCTGATCCAAGGTCGTCAACAAAGGAATCCAAACTAGCAGGCACAGAAACAGGGCAGACAAACAGGGAATTTGAAATATGTTCCAGACACTACCATAAGCAAGACTCTGAGGGTTTTCCTGGGTTAAAACAGGTTTGGTCTCCACCCAGTGACTGGCTACATTGATCACCTTACAGGTGGACAGACAAACAGGATAATGCAGCTCAGCCAAAACAAGGATGCTGGAATGACACCAGCAGATGTCATGGAACAGGAGTGCTACATGCTTCTGACAGACAGTTTACTTATGATCACAAAAATGCTGCATCAATAATTCTGGATTCAAAACTCAATGAAAACAGAATGTGCAGTAAGCAGTTTATGCCAGTCAGTTAAATCATGAGAAGAATAAAGGAAATCTTTGAAAAAAAATGTCATTTCTACTTTGTTGTCAAATGATATACAAGAAACAGGTCCCAATTCTCAACCATCTTGGAAAAGAATGAGAGTTAAAGATGATCAAGCTATGTCATCCAATGAAGTTAATTTGGAGGATTCATCAATATTGTTTGCCACAACACAAAGTACAAGCAAGGGTGTCATGCAAACATCTATTCAAGACTTGTCCAACATTTCGTCCACTGCACAGGTCTTTGAAACAGCACTGGACACTGGTTTGTCAGATATCCAGATAAAGAAGTATGAAAAATCACCAACATAATGGGTTGAAAATATTGGAGTTCTGAAGCCTTACATGAGAACCCGATAAACACAGTGGACAACTGATGATACCTTCATTTGGATGTCGAATAAAAAGAAGGTACCCAGAAGATGCAAGTGAAAGCAAATCAAGTGGTTAATAAGTATTAAGTTGTGAAATAGGAGTACAATGTTCTCTAATTACCTTGGCAAACATAATCATTAATATGAAAAAAATCATATGCTTACACATTGCCACAGTACTCCCTTGAAGAGTGTAGGTGTGGGCACTCGTCAACAATTGTTATTACCCTCATGATGTGCTTTCCATTAAAACAGTGAACCTAACCTTGGCAAGTCCCTCCTTTTTTTTACTTTTCAAGAATAATTCAATTCACTGCAGAATCCACTGCAGCATTTACTTCACTGGAACAGGATATAATTTTTTAAGCCAGGGTCAATCCTACGCACACTTCCTTAATGGAAGGACTGCAAAAACATACTTGTTCACCCATACCACCATGTCATAGCCTTCTCAAGTGAACATATGTAAGTGAAACTTCCTCAAAAGAATGAAGCGGACAAGAAATCATTCATTGCTACACCTGAACCAAGGCTACCTTTATCAAAGACAGAAAATGTATTTACTTTAAATGCTGCCTGAATAGTCTGTCACAACTAGTCTTATGTCAGTTTCATAAGAGATGCAATTCTCAAATATCAAAAATTTGGAAAAAAATGCAAAGAGAGAAAGAGCCAGTCAATGCTGCCACTCCAGGTGCATAAATCAGCCAATAGGATCCTGACTTGGAGTGCCAGCCATGGCCCTCCTCCATAATATACTGGGTAAAAGAAGAAATGTCTGCACATCTAGAGGTTCCAGTTGCTTTATTAGGTCACCACAGTGGCTCAACAGACACCAGCATGTAGTCACGTACGCAGACGCGTTTCACACATCCATTATGTGCTTAATCATTACAATGACTAAAAGTACTGATACATCTTAAATAGACCACCCCTCCAGTCACAGGTGCAGGAGGAGGTGGTGATAATCAGCAAGTAATGCACAAGTTTATCAACTAATAGGAAAACTGACAAGTAATCCTAAAATACTGGGTGTGTGTGTGGAACGGGGAGACAATGGTTACATCCCACAATCCAAAAGAGTATTCACAATTGTATTAAATATGCATATATACAAGTATCCACAAAGAGCCCTTCCAACATACAGCGGGGTCAGAACAATAGTTAAGCACTTAAACAATGAGTGCGGTTCTGCTGGATTAGCTGTGAACAATCAGTACTCCCCACACACACATACAGATATCAAGCATGGACCAACCAAATCTAATTGGCCACACACACAAAGGGTAATAAGCGCCTTTTACCAAGGGACAAGTATGAAATATTTAAATCCTAATGTCATACTAAACAAAGTGACAAGAAGATGAATAGAGGGAATGAAAAAGTTGACAACGTTTCAAAACTAGCTCATTGAGCGATACCTGACAGCATGCGCACAACAAGCCTTGACTGGTGGGACTGTCTGGCATGATAATCTCACCAGTGGAGAGCGATTGGAACTGAACAGGACAGGCAAGAAGCAGTCCGCCAATTGCTTGATCGGTCCCCTTATACCAAATTAGATGGGGATCCCACTAAAAGTGGAGCGATCACGGCATTGGTACAAAGATGGGCTAGAGTGGCTATTTTTAGTCCTAGGAAGTAGATTCTTTGATAACCGATTATCCCGTCCAGCCTACCTTTTACCATTTACCAAAAACCCATAAGGGGTTAGACCCCCTGCAAGGTAGGCCAATTGTTTAAAGGAATTAATTCCCTTAATGAACCACTGGGCCACTGGTTAGCTAGACAGTTGCAGTGAGTCAGTTCCCGGGATACTTGAAAGACACTAATCACATCCTTTGTATCATGAAAGACCTTATATGGGAGGAAGATTACTCATGGGTCACATTTGATGTGAGTAGTCTATACTCCTCCATCCCCCACAATCATGCTGTGACAGCGTTGCTCTTCTATTTAGAATTATTGTCAGATTTGTCGATCAAGCATAGACTGTACATTGCTGATGTCCTGGAATACCTCCTGTCACACAATTTTTTTGTCTTTGATGGGGATTTCTACCTCCAGAAGTGCGGGCTGCTATGGGGTGAAATTTTTGCCCTCTCTGGCCAACCTATACATCGGTTGGTGGGAGCGGTCCCACATCTTTGAGGGGGGAGAAATCCATTTAGGTCCTCCATTGTAGTTTACCTTAGATTTATCAACAATCTCCTGCTGATTGTTCACAATGGTGTGGAACTCATGCCATCTATCCTAGATTATTTTAACAACAATGATCAGAGTTTATCGTTTACTGGAAATGCGGACCACACATCTATGTGCTATCTAGATGTTTGTTTGACGGGGGTTGACAATGTTGTTTCTACCACCTTATACAGGAAACCTTTATCAGGCAATTCTCTATTACTGGCTCAGTTGGGCCAACCTAGGCACACTATTAAAGGTATTCCTGTTGGCCAATTCCTGCGGGTGCGAAGCATCCGCAGCAATGACCAACACTTTGAGTGTGAAGCCTGCTCTCTATATGAGAGATTTTTACAACAGAAGTCCAAGAGTGTGGGATGGCACGAGGGCTGGATGGTCACTGGTGATGATGTGATGATCCAGGTGGTCGTGCTGATCAGAGGGATGGTCATGCAGGCTGGGTCGGCAACGGGCAGGCAGTGTGGTACAGATGGGTCAGGCAGAAGAGTGGTCAAGTGGGGTGCAGACAATCGGAGGGTCGTGGATAGCCGGGGTCGGTGTAGGCAGCGTAACAACAGGTCAGGTCAGGTCGGGTCAAACAGGAAGCAATAGTAGTACAGGAACAGAAGGTTGAGCTGGGGCTCACAGGTCACAGACGCTGTAGAACGGACAGCACTTCCTGCTGGGAGCAGAGGATTCAAATAGCGTAGTTTGGTGCCATTTCCGACGCGTGCACAGGAGCGTGCACGCACGCGGGCATGCGCAGACGCGCGCAGGCACCACCAAGGAAATGGCAAGGACGCATCAGAACTGCGTGCTTTTCCTAACATTGCCCCCCCCAAGGGGCAGCCTCTGGATGCCTTGCCGGGTGTCGCCATCTCGGCGGTTTCTTTTGAAGGCCTGGATTAATTCAGGTGCATGGATGTTCCCCTCTGGTTCCCAAGAATTCTCTTCAGGGCCAAACCCTTTCCACTTTATCAGGTACTGGATAGAACCAGCTCTCCTCTGACAGTCCAAAATGGCTTCCACCTCAAACTCCTCCTCTCCATTTACCAAGATTGGGTCCAGCGGACCTGTCCTCCATCTTGAGAAGGAGTCGGGGACAACAGGTTTCAGTAGTGACACGTGGAAGACCAGATGGATCCGTAGAGAAGGAGGAAGATCCAGTTCAAATGCCACCCTGTTGATTTTCTTCTTAAATGAGAATGGCCCCATGAATCTCGGGCCCAGCTTTTTTGAAGAGCAAGCAAGTTTAAGATTCCTGGTGGCTAACCAGACACGATCACCTGGCTGGAGCTCCAACTCCCCCCTCGTCTTCTCTTGTCATAAGCCTCCTTGTTTAGTTCCTGGGTCCTGGATAAGGTCTCCTGTAGGATCTTACTGTTAGACTGAAGGAAGCTCGCAATATCCTATGCTGCAGGGATGGTATTTTTGATGTTCAGCTCAGGCAGAAATGTGGGATGAAACCCATAATTGGCCCAGAATGGGGACTGCTGGGTAGCCAAGTGGATGGTGTTATTATAAGCAAACTCGACCAACGGTAGCAGTGCAACCCAATCGTTTTGAGAGAACGATAAAAAGCAGCGCAGGTACTGTTCTAAAGTCTGGTTTGTTCTCTCTGTCTGGCCATTAGTTTGTGGATGATAGGCAGATGAGAATGTGAGCTCTATCTCCAATGCTGCACACATGGCCCTCCAAAATCTGGGACCCCGCGGTCGGATACAATGTTACTAGGTATTCCGTGGAGCCGGACGATTTCTTTAATGAAGGTATTAGCCGTTTCGGCCGCTGTGGGGGTCCCCTTCATGGGTAGGAAATGTGCCATCTTCGTCATGTGGTCCACAACTACGAAGATGGTAGAGTATCCTTCTGACGTGGGCAATTCCACAATAAAGTCCACGGGCGCTCAGGCACTGGAAGAGGGTTCAGGAGGCCCCAGGCTTTGGCCTTATCTGTTTTACTCTGGGCGCAGATGGGACAGGCACTGACATACTTTTTACAGTCCTCCAGCCAATTTATGGTTGTGGCAAAGACCTAAGATCCTGAGGCGCAGGCTCACTGGAACGAACACTCTATGCCCGAACCACCATAGGCCGTCTTTGACGGTCAGTCTGGTGTCGCTGACGTTAGTGGATCTGGCCAGGGCTCATTGGTCAGGAGAAAGTTCCGTGCCAGGAGTATGGTGTCAGGTGGGGCGGCATTTCCTGGCTCCGAAAACATCCTGGAGAGAGCATCAGGCTTGCCGTTTTTTAATCCTGGCCGGTAGGTCAGGTGAAAATGGAACCTGGAGAAAAAGAGTGCCCAGCGGGCCTGCCGGGGTCTCAGTCTCTTGGCCGTTCTGAGATACTCCAGGTTCTTATGGTCAGTGAAGATGAGAATAGGGTGTGAAGCTCCCTCAAGCAGGTACCGCCATTCTTCTAGAGCCGACTTAATGGCCAGCAGTTCTCTATCTCCCACGTCGTAATTCCGTTCTGGTGCCGACAACTTGCGGGAGAAGAAGGCTACTGGGTGAAGCAAGGCCTTGACACCTTTACTCTGAGATAGGATGGCCCCCACTGTGGTTTCTGAAGCATCCACTTCAAGGACATACGGTAACGCTGGGTCTGGATGCTTCAGAATGGGGGCGGAGGTGAACAGGGCTTTGAGTCTCTGGAAAGCGGCTTGCGCCTCGGGAGACCAACAGAACCGGACGTTCTGTTTGGTCAACAGCGATGGCTGAGAAGCCCTTAATGAACTTCCTATAGAAGTTTGCGAAGCCCACAAATCTCTGAACTCCCTTTCTGTCCATTGGTGCAGGCCATTCCAAGCTGGTGGAAACTCTCTGGGGATCCATATGAATGCCCATAGTGGAGATAATCAGTCCCAAGAAGTGCATGCTAGGCTGCTCAAAGGAACACTTTTCCGCTTTCGCGTATAGGCCATGTTGCCGGAGCTGACCCAGAGCTTTGGTTACATGTGTATGGTGCTCTTCGAGGGAAGCAGAGAAGATCAGGATGTCATCCAGATAAATGATCACAAAGAGGTCAAGGAAGTCTCGAAAAACATCATTTACAAAATGTTGGAAGGTCGCTGGGGCATTGCGTAGACCAAAGGGCATCACCAGGTACTCATAATTGTCAGAGCTACGGTAAAAATAAATAAATAAATAAATAAAAATTCATGTATATATATACATATGTATGACCCCTTACTAGAAAGTGTTAGGGCATGACACCTGTGATCCTCTCAGAACAGAATACAATGGCATTTATCACCTTGTTGACATCTACGAACAAGTTTTATTATACAATGAATTTTCAACAGAGCCAAGAAGATAAGGAAATGGCCCATGTTTAAACGAACTGAAGACTTTAAAGTTTCCCATTGTCCGTAAAGTAAGTTGGTTTTGCAAGTTACAGATTCAACTGAGCTGCCATTGTTTTGCCTGGTGAAAAGACAATGAAAACCCCAATAACTAGTTATCTAGTTACATTCTATCTAAACAAGTTGAAGGATATCCAAACACTTGTGAATATATGTTTAACCCAGGGGTGATTCAGAGGAGAAAAAAAAAAAAAAAAAAACTATATATTATTTTGGTGTAAAATCTATTAGAATAAGATGTGTTTCAATATATCCAATGATTTGTAATGAGATAAATATATATACAGTATATCTTAACCATGTATAAAAATATGTCTAGATATATAGAATGTGCTTTAATCATAGTATCCGCAAAGGATGTCCCATGGTAAATTTTAAACATTTTCTTTCTAATTGTTTAACCCAGGGAAGATCCAAGATACATATGATTATAAGTCATTCAAGTTATAAAATATATTTCTGATCATAGACACGGTTATGATTTTGCAACTAATAATGATAATTCTGTCATAAGACAAAAACCTATCTATTATTTTAATGGAAAGTGTATTAGAATAAGAATTGTCTCAAGTATATCCAATGTCTGTCAACGAGATAAATATATATAGTATATGTCAACCATGTATACAAATATATGTCTAGATATAGAATATGTGTTAATTATAGTATCCCCAAGCGTGATATAGATATTCATTTTCAATCATTTTAGGCAGTATTAATTTTACCCTATCATACTGGGGACCATTACTCTTAAATATCAGAAGATACATGTACAATAATATAGTCAGAGGCATAATACAAAAATATAACATTTGATAAGAAATACTTAAAATAGTTTAAATTAAACATTTTTGCTGTAAGATGATCCCGGGTGGTTCTAGGGGCAGTGACAAGATACTCAGAAGGGACGTCTTAACCGGGTGGAGATTAACCCTTCACCCAATGAAATTAACACCACTCCTTCTGGGCCAGGTTAGGGAAATTTTTATGAGAGTATTGTATTGGATGAAATAAAAAGTCAGAGACAGGTAGCCAAAGGATGGTCGGATACACACCCCCAACAGACATCCGCTCCATCACATCCATACCTCTATCCATTCATACAACCTCCATGCTCATAAGGACTCCTCTACCCTTCCTGCTTTGAAACCCTAAGGACTCAAAAGGGCGCCCAGTCTTGGAAAGTTGCAGCCATATTGAACTTTGGTAATTATTACAATAGACCAGTAACTAGTTTTGAAAGTGTAATTATATTGTCTAGTTTTACCTGAATTTGAATTGTTTTGAATATGACTTATTGAACCATTGTTTATTATCAAGTACAGTCAGATAAGTACTTCTCTCGAATTCGTAACACCTGGTAGATTTTTCTCTAAAACGTACATTATTTTTATTATTCTAATTTTTGTCATTTTATCCTTTTTGACATAGCAGACATCCAATTATTATTTCACGATATTGATCACTTACTTAACTGCAGTAAAGTAATGGTTACATTTGTGAAATATTGATGCTCTGTCTAATTGTCATATTTTTGGTTACGAATTTCATAGAGAGGTC
>BLSH010411159.1:168564-181858 GCA_018402905.1 Glandirana rugosa | reverse complement strand
ATCCCATTCTAAATGGTAGTACATAACTCCTCTTTCATCACGTAAAACATGAAAGGGTTTTACCCTTGCAGAAAATGCAAAGTGTGTAAAGTCAACTCTATAAAATCCAAATGCACTACTTTCTCCTCAATACATGATGGTAAATCTTACCCTATCAAATCTTTCATTTCTTGTTCCACAAAAAATATAGTATATTTATTGATCTGTCCGTGTGGACATTATTATGTGGGACGAACTATTCGCACCCTGCAGATTAGAGTGGGAGAACATTTGACCAATATTCGCAAGGGATATCCCAACCATAGTGTTTCACGCCACTATGATCTATGCCACGGGAGAAATCCCGTAGGCACTAAAATCATAGCAATAGATCATTATGTGCCAACATGGCGGGGAAACAATATTAGGAGAGAAATCTCCAAATTGGAAACTTTTTGGATATATTCCTTGCGTTCATATGCACCTTATGGTTTGAATATAGAATGGGATGTGAATGCCTTCATTAATAATGCGTAGAGTTTTAGGAAAAATATGTAAATTTGTAAATTTTTATCCTTAAAAATCATTGTTCTTTTATCAGATGTTATTTTACCTCTGGTCACCAGATGGCGAGCGCGTTCAGTTTCTCCGGTCAGTGCGGGATTTTAAACTTTTATATAAATAAAAATTTTTTAAGATACTTCTTGAATGAAGATTTATTTTCTCTTTTTTTATGAGATTATTTTTAAATTTGCTGGCAGCAGATAGATATCTTTGTCTTTAATTGCTCTAGCTTTAGCGACTGATTTAATACATTGCGCTTCCTGTTTTGCTGGTTGTTGTACGAGCAGGTTGGAACGCAGGTCATTTCCGCTTGATCCGGTCATAAGGTGCTCACGTCCCCTGGCGGCCACACCCCCGACGACGTCAATAGATGACGAAACGCGTTGGGTGGCTGCTGGGAGACGTACCCTTCTGCACATGACCGGATAGACTTGAATCGTGGACGCCATTTTCCTCTCTGGACGCCGGACCATCCCACGTGGTGTATCCAGGCGCGGTGATCTTGAGCTGTGTCAATATACGTACACAAATGCTGTCTTTTCACTTCAGAAATGTGAGTGACCATTCGTTTTTAGTCCACCATTAAAAGTTTTTCTAGTACCATCTGCACTATCGTTTATTTATGTTCCTTACATGCACGATTCTGGATCTCACTGATTAATGAGCTGATGTGGATTCCTATTGATTGAGAGTCTGGGTTCGAGGTCCCCTGCTGGAGCTTACAATCCAAAGGCGTTTTTTGACCCTCCGTAATAGGGGGTCATTGACTTCTGGTAAGAGACTTGGAGTGGTGGTGCCTTTGGTGGTGGGCTATCTGCTGAACATACAGGACCTCTGCTCAAGATTATATATATATATGGACTCTTTTGTGTTTTCATATATGAATTTTTATATATGAACTTTTGCGCTGCAGTTATATATTTTAATTGTACTGAGGGGTTCCACCAAAAACCTATCTGCGTAGTCGCATTGCTATATATGTCCTTTCTAGCCCAAAGCGCAGGATTTTTTCTTTATTCACCTACAAGTGGGGCCTCCAACACATCTCAAGACGAATGGCAGGTGGTATCCCGTAAACATACGGCAAAGAAAAACCACACAAGCGGAGGTAATCAACCACCTTAAAATTACAGTACGAGTAAAGTCCCAGGCCTAGGATGGCAAACCGTTCACTGGCCCACCAAGTTAAAAAGATGGGTTTCCCCATTACGGATCGAAAACAAGATCCTCTTTTTATACTGAACTTGAAGTTTTCCCACCTTCCCTTTATCTTCCCTCCCTTTCCCCACCAGTTAAACTTTGAAGGTACAGAGACAATTCTCTGGTATGACTCGTCCACAGCAACACACAACGCATCAAGATCTCATCACCTTAAAAGACTAATACTCCACTTGTCCACTTGCCACTTCAAGGATCAACACAGCTATGAAGATTAGAAATGAAAATCAAATGTTTATCTATAAACGCAAACGGACTAAACCACCCGGCCAAAAGATTCTCACTCTGGAAGGAAGCCACCAACAGCAAAGCAGAAATCCTAGCTGTTCAAGAAACCCACTTTACCACTCGGCACCAACCCAAATTTGAACACAAAGACTACCCATACATTTTCTTCTCCAATGCACCTGAGAAAAAAAGAGGGGTACTTCTGGCAATCAGACGATCGGTAACTTTCAAGCTGCACAATTCAATAACTGACATGCAAGGACGGTTTATCATACTGACATTTGAGCTGAACAACAGACCACTAACGTTAGTCACTGTCTATGCTCCCAACTCACATCAGTTGAGATTCACAAGGAGACTTTTCAAAAGGATCGAAATGGTTAAGTATGGGGACTTGATAATGTGTGGGGATTCCAATGCCACAGTCGACCCGGGGCTGGATGCTACTTCCTCCGCCAAGGGCCGACTGCCAACACTAGGGAAACTGTTTCAGGAGGAGCGGGTTTACGATGTCTGGAGGTGCCAATACGCCTCAGAAAAGAGATTACACAAATTTCTCCTCCAGACATCATGCCTACTCAAGGATAGACATGTTTGTAGTGAGCCTGGGTCTGCTCCGGGGTCCTCCTCATCCTCCATCAAGAACATCACATGGTCAGACCATGCGGCAGTTGAACTAGTGGTGGAGGAGCAGGATCGGATCCAGGTATGGCGATGCAATGTTAAAAACCTGCAGCACCCACAATGCAGCAAACATATATCTCAATAACTAAAAGAGTTCTTCCACATAAACACAAATTCGGTCTCAGACCCTTGGGTCTTATGGAAAGCATTTATAAGGGGAGTATGCATCCAGCAAAATGCTAGACTCAAAAAACAATATAATGCGACACTCACAAAAACTTTAAAAGCTATCCATGAACTAGAAACACTAAACAAAAAAAACCCTAACATAGAAACAACGAATCAACTACAGAATTTAAGACATGAATTGAGAATTGTCATGACAGAACAGTACGACAAGCACCTAAACAGACTAAAACTTAACCACTACGCCCAATCAAACAAGACAGGCAAATACTTGGTGAACAAACTCAAAACAAAACAAGCAAGCACTAGAATCTCACATCTCATACACCCCAACAACAAAAAGAAAATAACGCACCCCCAAAAAATTGCAGATGAGTTTGCAGAATACTACAGCTTCCTGTATAACTTACGAGAGGACAAGTCCACTCACCAACCAACAGAAAGGGAAATACAAGAATTCTTAAGCAAGATAAACCTTCCCACCCTCTCACAATCCCAACTTAACACACTTAATGCCGAGATCTCTGAGAAAGAGGTATTACAAACCATAGCATCCCTACCCAGTGAGAAATCACCAGGTCCGGATGGACTACCCAATGACTTCTACAAGTTATTTAAACATGACTTAGCCCCCCACCTAGTGCGAGTTTTCAATAAAGCAACCAACCAATCAGCCCTCCCACAAGAGATGCTCAAAGCCCATATCATCACCCTACCTAAACCAGGGAAGGACCCCACAACCCCAGCAAATTTTAGGCCTATCTCGCTATTAAATTCGGATGTGAAAATACTAGCAAAACTAGTAGCCAAACGAATCATGACCTTTCTACCCTTATTAATACAAAGAGATCAAACAGGGTTTGTCGCTGGACGTCAGACGTCAGATGCAACTGGGAGAGTTATAAACATCATGGACCAGGCTGAAAAAACAGGAACGCCTTCTCTGCTCCTAGCTTTGGATGCAGAGAAGGCATTCGACAGAGTACACTCGCTCTATATGTGCAGAAATTCAGCTTTTCAGGTAATATTCTCTCCACTATTCAAGCTTTATACTTGTGTCCAACAGCACAAGTATATAACTCGAACATTCTCTCCAAACAATTTAACATTAATAATGGTACGAGACAAGGGTGCCCCCTATCCCCCATCATTTTTAACCTAGTATTAGAACCATTGGCAGAGGCAATTCGCTCAAATCCCTCAATAACAGGATTTAACATCCTAGGAAGACAACATAAAATAAACCTGTTTGCGGACGACATCATATTATTACTGACAAACCCAAATAAATCATTAAAATCGGCGTACCACACACTACAACAGTTCAGCGAAATCTCATACTACAAAATAAATACATCAAAATCAACTATATTAGACCTTGGCATATCCCCGTCCACTATTCAGAACCTTAAATCCCAATTCCCATTTGCATGGGAATCAGACAGCATAAAATACCTGGGTATCAACCTAACTAAAAAGATGTCCAAACTAGTATCCTCTAACATTAACCCACTAACAATAAAAATAGCAAACAAACTCTCATCCGCATCCAAATGTGAAATTTCTTGGGGAGGAAGGTTAGCAGCGGTCAAAATGAACATTCTCCCCCAGATACTGTATGTCTTTAGGGCACTCCCAATACCTCTACCGAGACACCAACTAAATAAATTAAAAAGTATTTTTAAAAAATTCATTTGGCAGTGCAAAAGGGCAAGATGCGCAGAAACCATACTTACAAAGCATAAATCAATAGGGGGAGCAAGCATGCCAGACCTAGTAGACTATTACCGAGCAGTACATTTAGAACAACTTAAATATTGGTTTCCAAAGAAAGAAACTCCCCTATGGGTAGAGATAGAAAGAAGCATATCCGCTACTACAGATCTCAGAAATATACTATTGATTGATAGCTGGAAACCAGGGGACCTCTCCCATTTCACACTCCAAATGAAAGCAACGATCCAGGCCTGGAGACAAATATCCAAACAAACTAACGTATCCGACACAACAACCACAATCCTCACTCCCCTAGAGGCGCTGGACTCAATGATTCCGTGGCTTAACACAAAACCCCTAAGAAACTGCAAAATACAAAATATCGAACAATTATATGACAACAGGGGGGGGGGTTAAAACACAAATGCAGCTGATGGAAGAGTTTCACATCCTCCAGCAGCAACTCTATAATGTAACCCACATAACAAAATTCCTTAAAAGCCACCCACTAAAAGATATAAAGGTAATCCAAAAGATATGGAGCTACCTATCTAACACAAAAGGTGAAAAATAAGTGATCAGCATGTTTTTCAATACCCTACATGAGATAAAGACCTTTGGTAAAACAGGGCCCATGACAAAATGGGGAAAAGATCTACAATATACATTTACAGATGACCAATGGAAGACAGCTATCCCCTCCATTGAGAAACTCTCACACTGCACCTCACATTGGGAGATGTCATTAAAAATAATTAACAGATGGTACCTTACACCACACAGGATGGCTAAATTCTTGCCTGACCGCTCTTCCTCCTGCTGGAGGGAGTGCGGTCAGGTGGGAAACCTACTGCATACACTCTGGGAGTGCCCAGCGTTAACGAGCTATTGGAACTCCGTATTTAGGTTGATAGCTTCTAACACAGGGATACTTAAAAATCCCTGCCCCAACCTGGCAATCTTAAATATAGGAATAGACACGTATCCTCCTATATACAGACCGGTGGTCACACATATTCTACTGGCAGCAAAATCACTAATACTCCAGAAATGGAAAAACACTGACACACCAACCATTTCTGAGGTTAAAAAGCTAGTGGATATAAACCTAACATACAAGAAACTTTTGGCTTTCAACTTGTTAACGTACAAAAAATGGCAAGAAGCATGGAGTTTTTGGTCAAACATTCAAGTGTACCAATGGTAAGCACGAAAGAACCGGTGAACCTCTGTAATGAAACAAAGAATGAAAACATTCTGTACCCTTTCCCCTCTCATCCCTCATACCCCCCTTCTCTTTGTACCCAGTAAACCTTCCCTCCCCTTCTTGTGTTGTATTGCTTGCAAGCCTCTGTAGTCTAACGAACATACCAATGACTGTTAATTGAATGTTAATTATCTGTCTTTCTTACATTGTACCCGTCTACTCTCTTTTCCATCAAGGGATACACCAGTGGTTTGTACCATTCCCTGTTATGTTTAAAATTTAATAAAAAATATTAAAAAAAAAAAAAAGACAGCACCCCTACAAATGCCAAGATGGACCCCAATGTCAGGGCCCGGTGGTGTTGTGAAGAAGGTGCCCGCCCAGAGTCGAGCATGGTGATTGAGCTCCCTGGGGAGGCCTGGACTGAAGAACAGATCAGACAAGAGGTGAAGACATTGATCCCAGACCGGATGGCATGGTTGATTGATGTCAGGCCAGATCAAGAGACCTCTTGCACCTATGCATTACTAGAGTTGAAGCAAGGAATCCCTGACAGTTTCCAAGGAACCAGAGTGCAGTTGGCTGACAAGACTGAGTCTCGTCTAATTCAGCTGAGCACGTCAGACATGTCTCCAGCAAGTTCTAGCAAATCTGAGGCTATGAAGGAAGAAGTCCCATCCACGACACCCTCAACCATGATTGGGTCAGAGTTCTTCACTGCTATGGGAAGCTTTGTGTCAAAATGTCAGAGGGATACTCCACTTTGCTCTTGAAGTGGGTATTAGAAACTCAGAGTCTTTTCTGGAAGACATCCAGTGCCTACAGAAGAGGACAACTTTGAAGAGTGGCTGGACCAGGCCACACAAACCTTGGATGAAGGGGACATTCCTGAGACTCTCAAGAAACAGAGAATTACAGAGTGTTTAAGGTGCCCAGCCTCAGAAGCTATCCGCAATCTGAAGTTCAGTAAGAAAGATTTTAATTGCTCCAGACTACCTGAATATCCTGCAGGAGGAATTTGGGCCGATGGAGACAGCAGCAGACCTAGTTTACTGATTTGAGCATGCCCTCCAACGTCAAGGTGAACGTTTGTCTGAATACATCAGACGCTTGAATAAGATTTTGCATAAGATCGTATTAAAGAAGGGGATGCTACCTTCTGCTGTAGACTAAGCAAGAATGCAGCAGATCCTAAGGGGTGCTTCATGCTCTGATCCAGTTTGGATTCGGCTGCAGACTTCAGCCGATGCCATGTCCATGAAGAATCCTAAGCTCATTAAACTAGTGAGAGAGGAAGAAGCCAGGCTGGAGAACAATGGGAAGAGCAAGGGATCGGAATCTGCTGTTGGAGGCAGAGTGGCCAGTATCGCTGATAGTGATCCAGAGATCAGGATTCTGAAGACTCAGATGTCTAAGCTAATGGAGATGATGACCGGGTCATTGGATGTCAAGTCTGAGGTGGCCGCACTGAATATGCAGGTATCCCAGATGTTGGAAGTGATAAACCGGCTGACAGCTAAACCTACTAAGTTATTTGGTGAGGGAGGCAAGAGGCCAATGAATCCAAACATCTGTCTAAACTGTGGAGGTATAGGTCACTACCAGCGAGAATGTCCTAGTCCACCGAGGAGGACAGAAGACTCACATGGACCTCAGAGAAGTGACCCGAGAATGGAGAAAAGACCTGGGCCTTCAAGAAGAACCTTCACCGATTCTGCTAGAGAACAGTGGAGGACACCTGCAGTCTACGCTGTTTCAGTAAAGAATGCCTATAAGCCTCCTAAACAATGCCAGAAATGGAATTCCTTATGCCGGAAGCCAAAGGGAGCACAAATCCAGTCACGCCAACCACCTGGTCCAGATGCTTCCAGCAAGTCTCCTGCCCAGTTATACACAAACACCCTTCTTGATTCAGGTGCTCAGGTGACTCTGTTGACCCCAGACTTCTACAGGAGGTATTTGTCATATATACCCTTGCGGAAGTGGAAGCATATCGAGATTCAGGGTATTCAAGTGGATGATTTGCCCCTGTGATGGATATCTGCGAGTCAAGATGTTGTGTGATCCATTAAGAGTTGGGAAGCCTCAGGATTTTGACACACTGGCTATTGTGTGTCTTCGGTTGCCAGGGTCACCAGGAAGTTTGTTAATCGTAGGTACAAAAACAGATTCGGTGAAGTGGCTTTTAGACCCTGTTGTCTCCAGATGTGATTCCTCACCCTCGCTGCCAGAAGGAGGGCCAGAGGTGTCTCCCTCTTCCATAGTGGGTGAAGAAGGACCTATAACAGAAGTGGTAGAAACTGATCTGCAGGAGACATAAGTAGGTGACCAGGAAGAAGAGGCTAGTGAGCCTACTGTGTTTAAGCCACAGGGACATAGAAAACAAAGAGTTAAGCATTCTCTCAAGAGACTGGCTTGCGATGTGTTGGGTGAGAGCACCGAGGAAGCTACTCTCACCCCCAAGGGACTCTTGTAGAGTCTGGATCTTCCACCACAGATTCGCTGGAGGACAAACCAACTCACCCCCTGGCACATCTAGGCAGGACACTCCAAGATCAGTAGTGTGTGGACATAGCAACCTACCTTCATGTGACAATTGGTGGGAGGTTCCTCTGGAAACTCTGTTGTGAGATGAGCTGCTGGAGCTGGAGCTCTTCTTATAATATGCCACATGTCTAATTTTCCTGTGGACACTAACCTATTTCCCCTGCTTGTATAATGTGCAGCATGTAACAGGTTACAGGTAGAGTTGAGCGAACCCGAACTGTAAAGTTTGGGTCCATACCGAACTTTCGGGTGTCCGTGTCCCGAACTCGAACGTTTGAGAAAAAGTCGGGTTCTGGTATTTTATTACGCATGTTGAATAGCTGCAGGGCAGCCAATCGACAAGCGTTTCACTGGTTTTCCCTAGAAGCCATCACAGCCATGCCTACTAATGGCATGGCTGTGATTGGCCAGTGCATCCTGTGACCCAGCCTCTATATGAGGCTGGAGTCACAGTGCTGCATGTCACATGCTCTCAGGTTAGTTTAGGGAGAGGATGCTGCCGACTCTGTGAGGGACAGATTGTGAGGGACAGATTGCAGATCTAATAACTAGGTAGAGATTACTACTACTGCTTTGAGGGACAGATTGCAGATCTAATAACATCTCATCCTGCATTACAGAACAATCTGATTACAGAATGATCTCTCATCCTGCATTACAGAACAATCTGATTACAGAACGATCTGATACTGGACTTGGTAGAGATTACTACTGCTTTGAGGGACAGATTGCAGATTTAATAGCATCTCCCATTTTTCTTCCTTTTGCAGCCCTCTAGCACTTTCCAGGACTTTTTTACAGCCATTTTTGTGCCGAAAAGTTCAGGTCCCCATTGACTTCAATGGGGTTCGGGGTCCGGGGTCAAGTTCGGGTAACATTCGGTACCGAACCCGAACGTTTCCGCGAAGTTCGGCCGAACCCGCCAAACCAGAACATCCAGGTGTCTGCTCAACTCTAGTTACAGGCTCTTAACCTACTTTGGGGATCAAAGGTTCTTTGGTGGGGGAGTGTGTATTAGGTGTCTAAACTGCATGTCATGTGCCTGCAAAAGTTCTCTCTCTCTCTGTATCTCTATGTGCAGAGCAGGACCCACACAGAGATATCAGGTTACACACACTGCTAGTCTCCTATGTTTTTTTAAGCCTTTGAAACAGAGACAATAGAAGATGCTGTTGCACAAGCCAATGAGGGGGACTTTAATAAGCAGCTGTGACCAGAACAGGGTGGTCATGTGAGAAGTGCTGTCTTGTGGGATTTGTAGTGCTACAGAAGAAACCTGTCATTGGACTCTGCAAGATAAAGACTCCATTTCCCATCAGGCTGTGCTGCACTGACGACTTCTGGGAGGTTAAATGCATTGTAGGAGGATTATTTAAGGGGAAGGAGGAACTAACAATGGCCTCTTGGAACAACACGATCGATCAGTGAGGAACCCTGCATGCTGCTACAGCCAGAGCTAGGCCCAAGGCCTGTGTGCAGCATTCCAGTCGACAGAATTCTCTGCAGGTGACACAGCTAGCAGCGGCTCTACCAGCAACACAGTGAGAGACCAGCAGAGCCTTCTGATTCTCATCTCTGTTTGGATTGAAGCAGAAGCAGCTACTGCAGCAGTCGTACCTATCAATCCAGGAGAGCTGCAAGGAGTGCAGCAGACGCTATTCACCTTCCAGGAGCAAACAGTCTACATGAACTAATGGTTCCAGTGTTCCTAGCATCATTGACTGAGCACCGGATCGTTCATCTTCATACAGTCCCTTGGAAGCGGTGAGCAGGCTCAGTGCCCACATATAAGCGTACACATACTGTCCTTGCAGCATATCTTTGTTGCCCCTTGGAATACAGTTTATTTATGCTGTGACTAATCTTGTTCAAGAAGTCAGTGGAATTTAATCTATTTGTGCCTCACCTTACTGATTAGAAGGAGACATCATTCATAATTACCTAATTCTTATTGCCGGCTGAAGATTGCTTGTACATTTCAAGACAGGAGAACTGCAACTACATAGTTATATAGTAGTTAAGGCTGAAAAAAGACAATAGTACATCCAGTTCAGCCTGTGTAGGTGTACGTTTGTCAGTGTCCGTATCCCTGTATTTTGTACTCTAAGATATACATCCAAGAGTCTTTTAAATATATCCATACTCCCCGCAGTCACTACCAGTTGTGGAAGAGAGTTACACATCCTTATTGCCCTGACAGTGAAGAACCCCCTACGCAGTTTAAGATTAAACCACTTCTCTTTCAGTCTCAATGTGTGTCCCCTTGTCCTCCTACATTCCCTGAGACAGAACAGTTTTTTTTCCGATGCTGGGATCCCCATTGAGGTATTTATAGATCGCAATCATGTCCCCTCTCAAGCGTCACTTCT
The DNA here is from genome assembly GCA_018402905.1 of Glandirana rugosa. Taxonomy (NCBI): domain Eukaryota; kingdom Metazoa; phylum Chordata; class Amphibia; order Anura; family Ranidae; genus Glandirana; species Glandirana rugosa. The sequence continues at coordinate 171,220 of BLSH010411159.1, read as the reverse complement.
CCACAGAGAATAAATGTAGCGCTTGCAGTCGTTCCTTGTAAGTAAGGTCTTCTAGTCCCCTTATAAGTTTAGTTGCCCTCCTTTGGACTCCCTCCAGCTCCAGCATATCCTTTCTGAGGACTGGTGACCAGAACTGGATGGAGTACTCCAGATGGGGCCTTACCAGGGTTTTATAAAGCGGCAGAATTATAGTTGTATCCCTTTTTTATGCATGCTAATATTCTACCTGCTTTGGTAGCTGCAGCTTGACATTGCATGCTATTGCTCAGTCTGTCATCTACTATGACCCCCAGATCCTTCTCCATTCTTGATTCCCCCAGAGGTTCTCCTCCTATTGAATACTTTGCATTTATGTTTTTTGCCCCCAAGTGCATTACTTTACATTTTTCTACATTAAACCTCATTTGCCATTTGTCTACCCACTCCATTAATTTATTCAGGTCATTCTGTAAAATTTCAATATCCTGGTGTGATGTCATTGCCCTGCTTATCTTTGAATCATCAGCAAAAACTGAGACTGACCTATTAATCCCATCCCCTATATCATTAATGAATACATTGAATAGAATTAGTCCCAAAACAGAACCCTGGGGTACCTTACTCATCACTCCAGACCGGTCTGAGTACATGTTGTTAATCACCACTCTTTGGACACGTCCCTGTAACCAGTTCTTTACCCAAGAACAAACCTTATGGTCCATGCCTGCAGACAGGGAACTGTGTCAAAAGCTTTTGCAAAATCCTGACATACCACTGCCACAGGCTTTCCCCTATCTAGATGGCTGCTCACTTCCTCATAGAATGTTAGCAGGTTTGTCTGGCAGGAACGACCTTTCATAAACCCATGCTGATTACTACTAATGTTCAAAACACAGGAAAAACTCCCCCCCGGGGAGGGGAGAGAAAGGACTCGAAAAATAAACTCAGTATAGAGAAATCACAACAATCCTCTCAGGGATACAAAATATATTAACCCTGGGGCTACAATGGTGATAATGAAAATAAGGACTATACACAAAAAAAACGGGCAGCACAGAGGGCTGTCCATAAAGTCACCATATAGGTAGCCACTGGGATATATGAATGAAAAAAGGAAGACCAAACATGAATGTAATATAAATGATTGCAAATTTTATTTGGAAACAATGCTTACAACTGGATGTACACACAGTGTAGAGCATAAATAAAAACCAATCAGAAGACCACCACCATTGACAACGTTGTCAAACACAATAACAATATAAAAAATACATAAAGAATACATAGAGGTTCCTCAGAGCCAAGGCAAGTGAGGGCCTTCCAAAATGGAATTGCCCTCTAACCTGAATGGAAGAGAGGAGAGCCAGCAAACCAGCCCACACACCCCCAGCGCATAGAGGGGGATCCCAGCACAAAATAGACTAGAGCCATGGAACAGGGATGAGCCTCACAGGGCATAAGAGCAGCAAAGGGCATAAACACATGGACAAGCATGTACCATGGCATAGAACTACAAAGACATTTGTTTGGGGTCCCCAGCTTGGACATAAACGATATGAAAAAGAAAATACACAGTCAGATAGTGTTGACCAGAGAGCAGAGTAGAGGGGTCAATCCGATGATAGCAACAGCCATGACCGGCCAGCTACGGACTGACTACCCTAGGCCCCGGTGCCCAGGCCACAGCCGATACCTGCCTGATGATAGCAAAATCCCCCGACCGCCGACACAAGTCCAGAAACACAAGGGGGAGGGGGGTCGGCTACAGGCAAGTGGAACTGGCACGGGCCTGGTGGAGTAAGGTATGGGGGAGTGCCCGCAAGCTCTATAGGTCGGACCTGCACGGACTGCCACTGAATGAGGGGAAGACACACAAGCCCCCGAGCCCGGATGATGCCGAGGTATCACCTGGGGGGGACCCAGGTGGTGGCGGGGGTGGACGCCAGTCCGTGGATCGGGGGGCCAGCTGAGTGTGGGGACCGAAGGCACTGAACAAACAACACTCAGGCGATATTCACTCACCGATCCGGACGGTGATCAGCTGTGCCACAGAGCCGGTCCCAAAAGTGAAGCCGCACAAAGATCTTCTGAAGTTCTCCACGCAGAGAGGCAGAAAGGCAGTACTGACGATCGTTCCAAGCGGGGACGTGTAGTTCTCGGCGGGGATCAGATCCTCATGGGGATGTGGGTGCTAGCGAGCTGGCGTGTAGGCACAACTGTCTACGCGTTTCACTGGTACCCCAGCTTCGTCAGGACTAGCGCCACCTGCTGGGCGGGGGTGCATATATACACATCCCGCCGTCCAGATACATAATGGGAATCTATTAAACACAGGTGTCGCTATTGCTGTGCTCACAGCCACGGAGCGTCCGAAGACCGCCCACAGTGTTTGCATAAAAGGTAATAAAGACATTACCCACCTAGCGCCATTGCCTGAATGTATAACATAACAGAACATACAATAGAAATTTAAGTGCAATATACTACTGTGAACCCCGGGACCACCAGATAAGTCCAAGGGTGTAAACCACATTAAGTGAGTAACTTGTGTAAGGGCAGAACCCAGTGGGGAGAACCAAAGGTGCTGAGACCGAGCTACAGTTATCAACCAGGTCAAGCTCCAAAGGGAGTTTATTGACCAGATATATATTCACTTTGTATATCTGAGAGCCGGGGT
>BLSH010411159.1:126451-140004 GCA_018402905.1 Glandirana rugosa | reverse complement strand
ACGTGTTGCTAGTCTAACAACCTCATTAAACTCTAAAGTTTATGACGACGAAACTCAACGTCTAACGTCTAGTTTGAAGCGATCGTTGTTTTATGCAGAGTTTGATCTGCAATCTGCAACTCAAAGCAGCAGTATTTGAAATCTCAAATTACTCCAACAATCTGATCGTTGTGCACAATCGTAGCGATTGTTGTTTTATGCAGAGTTTGATCTGCAATCTGCAACTCAAAGCAGCGGTATATGAAATCTCAAATTTCTGCTATCTGTCCCTCAGAGCAACAGCACAGCAGTAGTAATCTCAGGATGCAGGATCAAATGTTAAAATGTCTGTAATCTCTCCCTCACGCTGGCAGCTTCCTCTCCCTACCCTAACCCAAGAGCATGTGACATGCAGCACTGTGACTCCAGCTTATAAAGAGGCTGGGTCACATGATGCACTGACCGATTACAGCCATGGCTGTGATGGCTTACCAGTGAAACGTTTGTTGATTGGCTGCCCTGCAGCTATTCAACATGCGTGATCAACTACCAGAACCCAGAACCCGAACCCGAACCCGAACGTTTTTTGAAATGTCCGTGTTCGGGTCCGGGTCCCGGACACCCAAAAGTTCGGTACGGACCTGAACGTTACAGTCCGGGTTCGCTCAACACTACTGACTACTACTAATGAATATGTGCCCTGACCTCTGAACCATCTTCTGAATTATGGTTTGATCACTGCCAACTCTGACCTCAGAATTGTTTAATGGATCAAACATGCCCAGAGCCTGGCCTAACTTTAAACCTCTCCAGTGGTGCCATGGGGTCTTCCAAACTGCCTCAAGGCAACATGTTCTCTTTCCTGTAATCCTTGCCCAGTCCTGGTGCAGCCAAGTACCAGTAGGCCTGATAAGGGAACATGGGCTGCTATAGGCAGAAGAAACACTCACTAGATATAATTCCTGACCTAGACGTCGCACTATGTGTTACAGCAATTCACTTCAAATCTAGAACCTAGCATGGACCAATGTGTATAGACCTAAAGAGTGTATATCTAAAAGATACTTAACACACACACATATAATTGATGTAGATTATATTCACACAGGTGTCTCAGATAATCAAAGCTCTGTTCCATCATGGAATCTGTTAGAAGATTTCCTTAATAAGTTGGATCAAAGCGGAAGCATATGTCCCTTGTGACATCAATGTTCTTTGCTTCATTCATTCATTCCATGATCTTATCTCATGGATGTAAACTATATCTGTAGCTAGGGGCTTGGCTAAAAATAGAGAGTGAGAGAAACCATGGTTGCATATAACGCTTACCTCTAATGCAGGTCAGACACTATATCTAGCTTCTGTGTGCTTCACATATATCAGCCCCTTTTCCCACAAGGCAAGCAGGCCTACAGGTACTCAGTTGCCCCCATGACTTATAGACAATGCTATAGTGCCTGGCCACCGAGCTGGGGTAGGCACAAACTGAGCAAAGCAAACAGGTACTTGTAGTTGGTAAACAGGCAGAGTGGCTCAATAACATTCCAGGTACAAGGCAGGCAAGGTTCAGGACAGTCAGGGTCAAATCTGTAGTCAAAAGGCAGGCAGAGTTCAGAAAGTAGTCATAATCTGATCCAAGGTTATCAATGAAGGAATCCAAACAGCAGAGCAGGACAAACAGAGAGCTTGGAGCATGTGTTACACATGCAACATAACAAGCAAGAGACTGCAGGCTTGACTGGCTTAAATCAAGCTTGTCTTATCTATTTTCCTATCGCACACATTCCTGGCAAACAAGGCTCATAAAATGGTGGGTGCTGCAGCGATTACCAGCTGGGTCCTGGAAACATCAATCAAGTATACATATTCACCAGCACACCATGGATCAACAATCACTGTCCAAAGGTTTGTTTATTGCAGAGAGATCAGATCACAGAGACAAGGGCAATGTTTCGGAGCCACGCAGAAACCCTTTGTAAATCAGGTTTGGTCTCCACCCAGAAACTGGCTACATCGACCACCTTGCATGTGGACAGACAGACAGGAATGCATCCCTGTGGTGCTGAACTAATGTACAGCTGTTTCAGAAAGAGGAGGGAGCTGCAAAAGAGGAAGAGTTCAATATACTGAATCAGGCAGCAGTAGAAACTTTAGTCTAGAGAAGAGACTCTTCTGTACTGATCATAATCTTTTGAATTTCCCAGAGAGGAGATTGCTGGGAGGAGGGGAAAGATTTGCATTTTCCTGGGCTGTATAGGACATAATTTCCTCTTGCTGTGAGGGAATTGGAGAGTGCATATTGCTGTCCATCACGCATCATCATTACTGCATATCAGTGGCCTGAGCAGGATGCAGAGTGCTGAGTTTGGGGGTGGACTAATCGCTGTATGGTGTGACCGGATGGTGAGCTGCAATATCACTAGGATTAGTGAGCTGCTGCTGTGGGCATTTATTATCTCCTGCTACAGATAGAATGAGACTGAGCCCTTTAGGAGCTGACCATACAGCCATCTAGTAGTCTTAATTGCTGACTAAGACTGTACTCATGTGTAGGGACTCAAAATTTCAAGTCCTGAGCTACTAGTCACGCTTTAAGGGTTACTCGCCACCAGTTGCCCCACCCAACCCCTACCCTGCCCCATCCCTAATTCTCCCCCTAAACACGCCCTCATAAATTATCTCATGAAATGACACTTAAATGTTTTATGCAGAATTAAGTTACAAAAATAAATATTAACAACTGTATGGGTACCCATCTGTGCAGCCCCACCAGTACCCATTAATGCAGCCTCATCAAGGCCCATCAATGCAGTCTCAGCTGTGCTCATCAATGCAGCATGACCAGTGACCATCAATGCAGTGTGACCAGTGCCCATCAATACAACCTCACCTGTGCCCATCAATGCAGCCTCACCTGTGCCCATCAATGCAGCCTGACCAGTGCCCATCAATGCAGCCTTACCAGTGCCCATCAATGCAGCGTGACCAGTGCCCATCAATACAGCCTCACCTGTGCCCATCAATGCTGCCTGACCAGTCCCCATCAATGTAGCCTGACCAGTGCCCATCAATGCAACCTCACTTGTGCCTATCAATACAACCTTGCCTGTGCCCATTAATGCAGCCTCACCTGTGCCTATCAATGCAGCCTGACCAGTGCTCATCAATGCAGTCTCACCTGTGCACATCAATACAACCTCACCTGTGCCTATCAATGCAGCCTCACCTGTGCCCACCAATGCAGCATGACATGTCCCCATCAATGCAATATGACCAGTGCCCACCAATGCAGCATGACCTGTGCCCATCAATGCATCATGACTACTGCCCAACAATGCAGCCTAACCTGTGCCCATCAATGCAGCCTCACCTGTGTCCATCAATGCAGCGTGAACAGTGCCCACCAATGCAGCATGACCTGTGCCCATCAATGTAGCATAACCAGTGTCCACCATTACAGCATGACCTGTGCCCATTAATGCAGCGTGACCAGTGCCCACCAATGCAGCCTAACCCGTGCCTGTCAATGCAGCCTCATCTGTGCCCATCAATGCAGCCTCACCTGTGCCTATCAATGGAGCCTCACCAGTGCCCACTAATGCAACATGACCAGTGCCCAGCAATGCAACTCACCTGTGACCACCAATGCAAATCCCCTGTGCCCACCAATGCAACTCACCTGTGCTCATCAATGCAACTCACCTGTGCCCACCAATGCAACTCACCTGTGCCCACCAATGCAACTTACCAGTGTCTTCCAATGCAACTCACCTGTGCCCATCAATGCAGCATAACCTGTGCCCACCAATGCAACTCACCTGTACCCATCACTGTAGCATGACCTGTGCCCATCAATGCAACTTGCCTGTGCCCACCAATGCAGCATGACCTGTGCCCATCACTGCAGCATGCCCTGTGCAGAGTAAGGGAGAGGGCAGGAAGAGAAGAGGCGGTCGGATCACAGAGCGGGGATTGCCCACTGGAATAGCTTTCATTTGAATTGCAGTCGCCGTCACACACAGTCCTGCCTCCTAGGCCATCTCCTTTGATTGATGTCACATGTCGTGGCATTGGACCGGTGTTCTGTCTATCAAAGTAGCTGGGCCAGGAGGCGGGATTGTGTGTGATGGAGAGCAGATTGCAATTCAAATGAAGGCTGTCACAGCGGGCAATCCCCGCTCTGTGATCCGGCCAGCTGTTGTCTTCGTCCCCTCTCTCTTCCTCTGGGAGAACAGCTCCCATTCAACCCAGCCTGCCGGCGGTGCTCGCCCCCTACCTCCGAGGCAGTCCACGCTCGCCAGCAATCATTTTCCACTCGCCAAATGAGAGCAGGTGAGTGGAAATGTTAAGGGCTGCTCATGTGCACCAACAGTACAACTGGGTCCCAACACTAGGTGGCCCAAGAGTTAGGACTAAGGACTGACCTTTACAGCTGCTCCACAGAGACTTCTACTTACTGCCTATACTAAAAGGTACTTCTTAGGGGACATTGTACTATATCCTAGCCGCTCTCCTATAGTGCACTCTAAACTAGTTATGATACTATTATTTAGATTGCAGTTAAGGTTTATATGCACTGTTTACTATGGCTTAGTAATTATGCTGTCTAGCAGACTGCGTCTAAACCTACCTTTTCTGTGTTCATTTATGCCCAAACCATCATTTATGTCTAAACCACCATGATGATAACCATCTTCTTTTGTGAGGTAATGTGGTGGTTAAGGTTTTTTTCATTGCCATCCAAAATACACATAATTTTAAATAGACATTATTTTGTTTGACAGTTTCCCATCCATTAATGTAGGATAGATGGATTATTTCAGTTTTGTTGTCAGTGTCTTTTACCTCTATATGACACTACATTTAGACGCATAACATTAAGTGTAGCGAGAGGTTTTTTACCATTGATATCAGTTCTTATATTGAGACATAGGGGAGGATTTACTAAGACTAGAGAGTGCAAAATATGCATAGAAGCCAATCAGCTTTCAGGTTTCATTGCTAAAGATTAATTCAACAAGCTGAAGATAGAAGCTGATTGGCTATCATGCACAGCTGCAGCAGAGTTTACGCCCTCCAGTTTTAGCAAATCAACCACATAGTGTATTGTTCTCTGCATATAGGTATATGTTAATGTTCGGATATGTGTTCTAATTCTGAAGCCATACTTGTCAATGGGCTTTATGGGTTTCTATACACTTATTTAGTTCCCTTTTCTTCAATGTATGGAGTGAGCCCCAATATACATTTGTAAATCGATAAGACTGCCGTTATCAAATGGGTCGGTCACTCTGTGTGTGCATGACGTTCACGCTGACATGCAGAGCGATTGGCGTGCTGGAGGCTGGTCATCTCTCATTTTAGTATAGAGTTCCTTAATAATGGCTTTAGTGTCGTATTATGGTGGTTAAGGACATTTCATTACCATCCAAAACAGACATCCTCTTATATACACATGTTTTCCTTGGACAGCTTCCCATTAATAGATGCAGGATAGACAGATAATTTCATTGTGAGTGCCTGTTGCTTTTTCTTAAACTACAAGTTGAGGGCTGGGCATACAAGATTGTTCCAATATCCCGATAATTTCAGACATACACACTGAGGAGGTCTAAATTTTTTTGTTTTTATTTCCATAAAGTTTTATTGAAAGAAAACATGTGTAGTAGAATTACAGATACATAGAGGCAGTACAATGGTGCCTGATCAGTATTCGACAAAGTAAAAGGTACATAGGGTGCATTACTATCACAACTCAAGCTAATAAAGTTGAGGTTATATTTTATCAAGTTTGCACTAAACCATATTCCGTATTGAACCTCATTGGTCGGCATATGATGCAGGGATACGGGGTATAGTTTGGGTAGGGATATCATCGGAGATGTCAGATACATGGAGAGGTCACAAGAGGCCAGTTATGAGGCAATATATGGGATTATATGGGGAAGGGGGGTTTGGGATTTGAAGGAGGAGGGGGGGAGAAGTTAGATAAAGGTGAGGAAGAATGTGGAGGGTAAAGGGGTATACAGAAGGGGGGCTCCATGAAGTTATGCTCTTGTGTGGTCACGTTGCGGGATCCGGAATGTACTGTTAAGCAGATGGATTCCCAATCAGGGGTGGGCTGGGCCGGAGGACAGGTATGCAATTGCCCCCCTGGGCCCCTCTGATGTGCTGTGCAAAGGCTGCTGTGCACACAGGGGGGCCCACACAGGGAGGCTTAGTAATAGATGACAATTGTGTCTATTTTCCTTTAACAGTTGAAAGCTGCTCTCCTTCCCTCTCCCTGCTGCCAGCTTTTATCTGCTAAGAAAGAGACAGTCACCCCTCACTAATCCCCCTTGCTGTGTGGGTACCCCTCCACTCAGCACTGGAGTTTGGTATCTCTCTAACTTAGGCTCCATGCACACTGGCTTTAAAAAAGTTGCTTCTACATTAGTTTAGTGCTTTCCCTGTAGAAGCAGCTCAATAGGACGATTACAGGCATAATTTAAGCTCAACGTTTAAGAACAGAAAAAAAAACCCCTTCTGGTTCTCCTAAACTCGTCTAAACTTTGTACAAAAAATGTTCTATATGAGCATTTTTTTTTTTCTGCCAATAGAACTGGAGTTTTTTTAAGCCCAGTGTGCATGGAGCTTAACTTTTTTTTATTTCCCTCTGTCCCTCTGATCCCGGAGCCTGTATATTTTTTTCATCTCATCTTAATTTTTATTTATTATCTCAGTTTTATCTTTTAGATTTAGCAGGGGTTCTGTGAGTTATGTTGTATTTGTGTCTGCTAATAGTTTTATTATATTTTTAGCAAAATATAGCTTTAATACTTTCTTGGGGGGGGCCTGTCAGATAGTCTGTATGGGGCCCCGTGATTTCTATCGGCAGCCCTGTGTGTTGCCAGCTCAGCACTGCGCATGTGCAGTTCCTGAGCTGGCCTAGTGTGGCAGCTCCATCCAATACTGTGAGCGATGTGTTCTGTCACTGACAGAGCGTAGCCCAGCCCCTCCCTCCTCCATAGGAATGACTGGCAGAGGCTGGAGCTGCTCTATTTCCCCACCCACACTCCGGCCAGCCCGTGTGCTGTCTGTGAAGAGGATGTGTGGGTGGGAAAGTTAAAACTGAGCAGTCGGCTCAAATCCAGTGAACCTCCTGGCTGGGACCATCCAACGTAAGTGAGCTTCTCCCTCCCTTCCTGCTCTCTCTCTCCCAAATCCCTCTCCTTCCCCTCTCTGTTGCTAAAGAGTTCAATTTCTAGCAGCCTGTGACAGTACCTGACCTTATGTGCTATGTAATGGGCTCACACTGGTGTGCTGGGCTTTGTCTGCAGTGCTGATGTATTGGCAGTCTTCCTGCATGGTGTCCCTAGCCCCATAGGCCTCTATTATGTTGGACATTATCACTGCATGTTCTGAAAGTGCACAAAACGCACAACCTAAAAGAAGCCTGAGGGACTGCAGCTAAAGAAAACTGCCAGTACACCAGCACTGCAGCCAAACTGCAGCACACCAGTGTGAGCTCAAAGGCATGTATTAACGTGCAGCAGGCACTGCCACTCTGCTGAAAAGTGATCCATACTCAGGTCACTTTTCAGAGGCATTTGACAGGCAGTGAAGAGGTGATCTCACATTTCCTCCCTGCCTCTTTTAACCTCCTAAATGCCAGTCCCTCCAGGTAATGGCATGGTTCACTTTGAATTTAATAAGTGCGCTTGACTCCTAAGGGATGTGTGGAATAGATGCCCACATCCCTAAACACAATTTTTTGTACACAGCCCTCTTGATTGGGACTTTAATGGGCAAAAATTCCACAGAAAAAATTAACTAGGTTTTCGAAAAAAGTCTCATATTTTATTAACAACAGCTAAAATAGCTAAAAACAGGGGTTTGTAGAGACTCCATAGACCTGAACACGGTAATACATCAGTAATGTCATAGTAGTAGTACATATATTGAAAAGACAAAACCACTTTACACTACGCACTCCTACAGAGATGGAGCGGAGTGCTACCCAAAGCGCTTCAAGGTTATGTGTTGTTCCTCTTCATCAGGGAAAGTGGTAACAGTACAGTTAATATTGTATAAGAAGTATCAATATTTGAAGAAAAGTTTTTTCTAATCTTTATTGATTAAAAAACAGGAGACAGGTGCTGCTACGGCATATTTTGGGCTGTCCAACTGAGATGGAAAATGCACATCAGTCCGAAGGCTCCATCAGAATGGAGGGAGCGAGGGCCAACACACCCCAAAAGAGTCAAAACCAAGCACAACCTAGGTGGTAAGAGTCAGTAGATGCAGACAGTGGGGGAGGGTTTTTTGTGGGTTCAGGAGATGTACTCAGATAATTTGATCAATCGGTCGTCTTAGTCAGATCTCCAATACAGAATCGTGCTCATGTGATAGGATGGTATCATAATTAGCTTATTACTGTATAGAACGATAATGTTTATTTGGCCAAAAACGGAGAGTGGTGTATCCACTCTACTCGGAGCCTGTAGGGGGATCTTGCACTGTCTGTTGGTTGTGCAGCACGCCTAAGGAGTGGCTCCGTGGACAAGAAGAACCCCTCTGACATGGTCAGCCCATGTTGGATAGTAAGAGCCTTAATCGTGTTGTCACGGACTTCCCTTCCAGGGACAAATCCTGCCTGGTTCTGGGTGATTAAATTATGGAGAAATGGTAGAAATCTGTTCTCCAGTACTTTCGCAAATAATTTAATGTCTACCTTTAAGATGGAGATTGGATGGTAATTTTCGACAAGGGTGGAGTCTTTTCCCTTTTTTGTGAATAACTGAGATGTGAGCCTCTAGTAAATCCTTTGGGGGATCTTTGTGTTGGGCTAGGGAATTAAAGGCTTTTAGAAAATGTGGAGTTAGGATTTTCAGGTAAGGTTTTATAATATAGGCTGGTTAGGCCATCCGGCCCAGGGCTTTTTCCCGGGTTTCATGTTTTTCAATGCAAAGTGAAGCTCATTACTCTGTAGGGGTTCGTCTAGGGCAGCTGCTGCCTCCGGTGAGAGTTTTGGAATTCTGTGTTGAGAAAGATAGTCCTCTATGGCTTGTGTGCGCGTTTGGGGGTTCTAGTTGGGTTGAGTGGGCTTAAGAGGTTATAAAGTTTTCAATAATATTTCACGAATTGCTGTGCTATGTCCTCGGTTTTTTGTGGTATTTGGACCCGGTTATGGATTGTGTTAACTATCATTTGGGATTTCTTTCCTTGTAATAGCCTCGCTAGCAGTTTGCCACTTTTGTTTGCTTGGTCATAGAAGAGCTTGGTTGTGAGTGTAAATTTGCACTTTATCTGTTTACCAAGGTCCTCCAACAGATCATATATCGCCGAGACCAGTTTTGCATAGTCTGAAGCAGCCTTACTTTGTTTGTGTGAGGCCTCTAAGGACCGAATTTGTGAGGTCAAGGCTTCTATCTTTGCTTGTTTATTTTTTTTAAATTTGTGTTGCAATAGAAATACATCTACCTCACATTACACATTTGTGTGCTAGCCACTGAGTAAAGGCAGAAGTCTCCAGGGAGGAATTCAGTTCAAAATATTCTTTTAAGGCTAATTTTAGGGTTTCTTTTCGAGTCAGGTCACTAAGTATGTGAGGACTAAGTCTCCATGTCTTAGTTCTTTGCTCAGTGGTGGGGAATTGTAAGGTCATAGTGATGAAATGATGATCGGAGATGTACATGGGTTCTCTCTTGGTCTCTTGTAGGTATTTCAGGTCTGTCTGTGAGAGGAATAGATAGTCAATGTGAGAGTACTTGTTATGGGGGGGGGGGGGTGAGAAGTAATATAGCCTTTTGTGTCAGGGTGCAGGGTCCTCCAGGCATCATGTAGGGACAGTAAGTTCAGCTGTTTTTTAATTTGTTTCAGCGCCCGGTAGGGGATCGATGAGGAGCCAGAGGAGGAGTCTGGAGCTGGATTAAGAGGTATATTTAGATCTCCTCCCGCTTCATGGAAAGGGATCAAATGGTCAAAGACTCGCCTAATGAAAGAGACTTGATGATCATTCAGGGAGTAGAGGTTCACAAATGTTACTGGTCTATTATCTATGAAGCCCTTCACTTACAGGTACAGTCCCTCTGGGTCTGCTAGTTGTTCTGAGCAAAGGGATGTTGTGTGCAAACAGAATAGCTACACCTTTTGTTTTATTCGTTGGCAATGATGCATGATAGATGTGAGGGAATTTTAGGTTTGTAAATTTGGGTATGTTTAGGCCTTTAAAGTGAGTTTCTTGTATGAAAGCCACTTGAGCTTGGAGTTTGGCTATTTCTCTAAGAACTGCGGATCTTTTCTCAGGAGTATTTAAGCCCCTTGAATTTAGGGACATTATTTTCAGGGCTGAAAGGTCCTTCATGTTGGTATGGTCACCTCAGTCACGGTAGTGACTCTGGGAGTATGGCTAGGGAAGGGGACAGGACAGTGGGAGGAGGATAGCTAAGGTGGGGGATCGGGGAAGGTAGACTAGGGGGGGCAAGAAAGAGGAAGGTTAGTGCTGCTTTGCCTTTGGATGCCAGGTTTGGCTTCCGCTTCCGGTGAATGACGTTGCTTCCGCCGTCCTGTGCGTTAGTGGCGGGCGGGGCGCGATATGACCACTTCCCGGTCGACGTTGCGATTGCGGCCATTGGGGGCAGTCCAAATGAGACCTGGAGTGCATGCCTCTGGATACGGACCTGGCCTGGTGGGCGCTCACAACGAGGCGTGAGGTTTCACTTGCTCCATACGGTTTGAGGGGCGGAAGTCCCGATCCGCAGTATTGATTTGCCCGATTTTGGAATAATGAATTTTAGTAGGGTCTGCATCTATTTAAGGTGCGATGGGGACATGCGGCCCCCACACCCTAGATGATGTCCACGTGGACGAAATGCCTCGCATGTCCATTGCAGCTTCTTGGTTTTATACTTTTTTGTTTTCCGGCTTTTATTTATGCTGTACATCTGGCTTAAAAATAAAAAAGGTTTTTATTTTATTGCACTATGCAAGGCCTTTTTTTCACATATTCCTGTGAACGACTAATGTTCGGCCCACTTCGATCCGGTGCTGGAGGATAACACCGCTGACCCCTGGAGGGATCTCTCCTAATGACCACCACCGAGGTTGATTACCAGATTACCATTTGGAGTATCCCTGTGGCGTGATCCACACAAGCGTGATTGATCCACCGATCGTACGATCTAGTGGGTCCAACCATTCCGGTAAGAGTCCATCTTATTCACCTGTTGGTCATAGGAGGTTCTACTGTCTAGTTGTCTTCACCTCTTGTCTCCAGAAGCTGATGAAGACCTTTTTTGCCAATTTTTCAGCTTGGATTATATTTTTCACTGTATGGGACTTTCTTTGAATATTATTATTTTGCTTCACTGTATATTTTTTGATTTATACACATTATTTCACATGAATATTTGGGTTCAAGGACTATGAAGTCCACTCACAATTTATGAGGCTTATTGCTTCCATGTCATCACTTATGAGCGCAGCACCTATCTTTTGTGCTATTGTTTAGGCATTATTGGATCTAAGGCGATGTGTGCAGCTGATTTCACCCTTTGCGCATTAATCTTTGTCAATCTATGTCAGCATCATGGTGGCCTGCCGCCCTCTCTACTCCCTCCAGTCTGTCCGTTACCCCTCGCAGTTCTTCCTTTAGCTCTGTTTCGGCATCTGATAATGCACCTTTAATATCCGAGGCAATTAGTTGCAGATTTTTTACTTTTGGAATCTGTTGGATGAGTGAGAGGAGAGTTTCCTGGTCCGCTTTCTGCTTGGACTTATGTGTCCCCTTCAATTGCCTGCGAACCATGGTGGATGGTGAGGAGGGGGAGGTAGAGGCCTCCGAGGCTGATGGCAGCTGAGTGCGGAAAAGTTCCAGGAGATTCTACCCTAGTTGCGAGTATGGGGTGTTAGTGAAAGGTAGCTGACATCCTATTTTGCCCATCGCTGTGTAGATATGGAGCTTTTCTGGTGTTTTATCCTCCCGCTGTGCTGGAGCTCTCAGTTCAAGCGGCCATCTTCTTTGCGCGCCAGACCACGCCCTCCCTTGTTTTGTTTTTAAGGGTGCTGTACATACAATATCTCATAAAAGTGAGTACACCCCTCACAGTTTGGTAAATCTTTTATTATATCTTTTCATGTGACAACACTGAAGAAATTACACTTTGCTACAAGTAGTGAGAGTACAGCTTGTATAACAGTGTCCATTTGCTTTCCCCTCAAAATAACTGAACACACAGCCATTAATGTCTAAACCACTGGCAACAAAATTGAGTATATCGCTAAGTGAAAATGTCCAAATTGGGCCCAAATAGCCATTTTCTTTGGGGAGCAGGTGTGTTAAATTTGGTGTTATCATTCTCACTCTCTCATAATGGTCACTGGAAGTTCAACATGGCACCTGGCACCTCATGGCAAAGAACTCTCTGAGGATCTAAAAAAAAAGAATCCTTGCTCTGCATAAAGATGGCCTAGGCTATAAAAAGTTTGCCAAGACCCTGAAACTGAGCTTCCTGGTTGTAGCGTGTAACGAGTGATACCTCCTCCCTGTGCATTTTGACATATCTGACATCATCGCAGTCTGTATATTGTCGTCCGATTCCGCACCATGTGAATACCCATGCAATTCGATTCTTATAATCGCACTGAATTTTGTGACCTGTTTTGGGGTGTCATTAATTTAACATTGACACCGGTGCCAGATTGCATAAATGGAGTGTGATTTTAGTGCAGTGCGGGAAACGCTCAGGATTTGCTGCGTTTTCCACACTGCATATATGTGAACACATACTGTATATGGTGGATGCTAACTCCAGAAATTTCTTTACTCTCTGCTTTCCTGTTATCTCTCAGTGGCTAAGAAATCTTGCCTTCAATTCTTCCTATGTGCAGCCCAAGCTTTTACCAGCAGATATTGGAACACCACTGAATCTCCTTCTATTCATGACTGAGTGATGAAACTGTGCCAGAGTATGAGAATGGTACACTTGATAACACAATCACATCTCTTGATCCTCTTGGGTTGCCTTCATGAACTAAGATGAGTTCTTGACTCTGGCATGATCACATTTCACCAGGGGCGGCCCATCCATTAAGGGCGCACAGTTGCCGCTCCCCTCTGTCCTCCCCACCCACTATAAGCTATGGAAAGGGGAGTAGATGGATGCTAGGTACTAGAGTTGAGCGAACCTCTGGAAGTTCGGGTTCTGCTGGTCCGGCCGAACTTCGGGACAAAGTCCAGGTCCGGGTCCGGACGGAACCCGAACGATCGCACGGACAACGAACCCCATTGAAATCAATGGGGACCCGAACTTTTAGGCACAAAAATGGCTGTAACAAAGTCCCGGAAAGCCCTAGAGGGCTGCAAAAGGAAGTAAAATGGGGGTAAGAGTAGGGCAAGTGCCCTACAAAAAAATGGGGACAGGGAAATAACTTTAAATATTTAAAAAAAAATAAAAACATAAAAAAAGCAAAAATGGAAGTGAATGTGGATCATCTTCAAACTGTGTCTGAAAAGTATTAATTAACGGTAGAAGCCATATAACTGTTCTAAAATCATCTTCAAACTAGGGCAAGTGCCCTACAAATAAATGGGG
>BLSH010411159.1:106819-120926 GCA_018402905.1 Glandirana rugosa | reverse complement strand
TCTCCTCATATATCATAGTGGTCTCCCCATATACCCTAGTGGTCTCCCCATGGATCATCACAACTCGCTTGGGCCTGACATTGCAAGCCCCTGTCCTCAGAGCAACAGCACAGACAGCAGTAGTAAAGTAATCTATCTCAGGATGCAGGATCAGGTCTTAAAATGTCTCAAATCTGTCCCTCAAGCTTTCAGCTTTCTTTCTCTACACTAACCCAAGGAGCATGTGACTGCAGCACTGTGACTCCAGCTTATAAAGAGGCTGGGTCACATGATGCACTGGCCAATCACAGCCATGCCATTAGTAGGCATGGCTGTGATGGCTTCTAAGGGCAAACCAGTGAAACGCTTGTTGATTGGCTGCCCTGCAGCTTCTCAACACGTGGAGTAAAATAGCAGAACCCCGGACCGAACCCGAACGATTTTTGAAATGTCCGGGTCCGGGTCCGTGCCACGGACACCCAAAAGTTCGGTACGGACCCGAACGTTACAGTCCGGGTTCGCTCAACACTACTAGGTACCCCTCTGGTGATCCCATATACCCCTCTGGTGATACTATATACTCCTCTGGTGATACTGTATAATCCTCTGGTGATACTATATACTCCTCTGGTGATGCTATACTCCTCTGGTGATACTATATACTCCTCTGGTGATGCTGTATATACTCCTCTGGTGATGCTGTATATACTCCTCTGGTGATGCTATATACTCATCTGGTAATACTATATACCCCACTGGTGATAATATATACTCCTCTAGTGATGCTGTATATACTTCTCTGGTGATGCTTTATACTCCTCTGGTGATGCTTAATACTCCTATCTGGTGATGCTGTATATACGTCTCTGTTGATGCTGTATATACTCCTCTAGTGATGCTATATACTCCTCTGGCGATGCTATATATACTCCTCTGGTGATGATATATACTTTTCCAGTGATGCTATATACTCCTCTGGTGATGCTATATACTACTCCGGTGCTGCTGTATATACCCCTATCTGGTGATGCTGTATATACTCCTATCTGGGGATGCTGTATACCCTATTGAGTGATGCTGAGCTGTATACTCCAGACACAATGGATAGAATCTATAAAGGGTGGGACTTATGAGAAGTGGGAGGTGTCAAAAAGGAAGGGCAAGGTCTGGCGCCCCCCCCATCCTAAAATTTCACCAGCTGCCACTGAATTTGACTATTACTCCCTTGAAGATGCAGAACCCCACAATGTAATATAATTGAGGGCTTTGGGGCTACCTTTCTAAACATCCCCTCCCTTTTTTGTTGACTTGACTAAAATCTTATTTCCGTCAGGATTGATGTTGTGTATACCAGTGGTTCTCAACCTCAGTCCTCAAGTACCCCCAACAGGACATGTATTCATTTATCTTGCACAGGTCCTTTAAATCAGAGTCAATGGCTTGGTATTTTGGACAACTATTTTTATCTAAGAGAAATTCCCAAAACATGGTCTGTTGGGGGTACTTGAGGACTGAGGTTGAGAACCACTGGTGTATACTATGTCCCATTGTTAATGTATGTTCTGTACAACACAAAGAACATTATGTACATAATATCATGTACTCTGAAACTGTTTCTCACATGCCTGTACTGATGACTTCTGTCGATCACAATTACCTTCTATTAAAGTATTCTTTCCTTGTGTCCTCCTCCCATACCTCTTTGTTTCTGTAACCCAAAATTATTTTATATTGGTTTAGTAAAAAGCAAATATAAAATATTATTCCTTTCATTATAATGTGAAAAATAAAAACGGTACATTTTTCCCTAAAGTTAAATGGGGGTGTGGTTTAAGCCAAAGAGATATACAAGAAATGATAGGAATACTAGGTATCAAGGCACATAAAAACTCAGGGACTGACAATGTCCATAAAGCTCAACCTATAGTTAGTATAGCATATTTGGGCTGACTGACCCTTCTCTTGGTAGTTGAGACACCTATGGTAGGAGGGCGTTGGTACCTGTAACAAGGTCATCACCACACATTATGTTCATTATAGGAATGACTGGCAATCCCTGGTCCCCATATGCAATGCAGATGGCATAGACATACTGTATAAGAAATTAGACAAACTAATCATATTAACCTTAAAATGGGCTGGTAATTAGCAAATAAGCTAGTTTTACAAACACTTTCCTTGGCCAGGCCAAGAAAATACCAGCTTGTTTATAATCTTATTTTTTGCTCAGCAAACATGGTGCACAATCTGAACAATAAATAATAAGTAAATACAAGTCAAATGGAAGTTCATCCCCCGGTTTAGTAAGTCCATAAAATCACAGTACATCATTAACTTGCTCTGCCAGGACCCCAGTTTTAAAGCAGACTTCTGTGGGCTTTTAAATATTAATATGTGATAAACTATTACAGAGCTCTTAAAGTATGAACATATACAGTATTTTACTTTTGAGGCTTGGGTCTGTGGTAATTGCTTGATAATATTCAAGGGAGACATGGAGGATTAATTATGACTGTGAAGCAGTGGAACATTTATTTTCCACAGAGGGCATACAGATTCAGTTTAAGTGGGAACACTCAATTAGGCGAATATTCAGTCAAAGTCTAGAGGTGATGACTCACTCAATTTCATTGCCTATTTTAAAATGCATCTGTTTAGAATGTCCAGCCTTAAACCTTTACATATCAAATTTTTATATTTGGTTATTGAAATGTATGCGAAGAGGTCAAAAAGTTCTTGATGCGTGAGTCTGAATGGAAATGCATGTCTTGGGTTGATTTGCAAACCATAAATATATATACTTATAGTAGCCTTGACATTTCAGCTATGTTGCAGAGGTTTCCTCCCATAAAATGAGATGTGCTTCTTGTATCAGAAGGTAAATATATGATTTCTGTCAGTCTTCTTGTCAGCGGACTAGCATCACCTCCAATTGTACATGCATTGACATTTAGAAGAAAGCTTGGTGTTCCCTCCTTCTTCTAGTAAGGAAAGAGAGAAGAGACTGTGCGAGAAGCAAAGAAGACCTTGAAAGGAGGTATGCAAAACAGGAACCACATATTAAACATACATTCAAAATGTTAATGGGCCTACTAGCTTGCTGTTCTGCAGAAAACTCATTTGATTTACTACATAAAAAATATTTTTAGCAAAAAACCCTTTCACTACTATGAGGCTAGTTCACACTTGAATGCTGCAGCTTAGTATATTTTTTAAATATAGGTCATGATGTATTTTTTTGGGTTAATTACAAGTATTGTGCAGGAACTGTTGAAATGGATGTTGAATGCTCAATAAATATAAATCATGCCATTTTGGCATGCCATTATA
This sequence comes from Glandirana rugosa, assembly GCA_018402905.1. Taxonomy (NCBI): domain Eukaryota; kingdom Metazoa; phylum Chordata; class Amphibia; order Anura; family Ranidae; genus Glandirana; species Glandirana rugosa. Next base: position 117,617 of record BLSH010411159.1, on the reverse strand, counting down.
GGCATCTGCACCTGGCATCTGAAAAGTCACTAAACTGGACCTGTTTTGTAATGTTATTGAAAACAAAACAGTACAAGTCCAACATTACAGAACAAACCCAACTGAATATGACTGATAGGGATGAGCTGCAGGTATATACTGAAGTAGAATTTGGTCTGAACTTTGCAATGTTTGTCTACCTGACAAACCCAACCTGCAGTGGGAAGTGATACATTAAGCAGTGGCATTACTAATGCATTTCTAATGCTGCTTAATGTGACAGCTTCTCGCTTAAGCTAGTTGTTAGGAAGCCATCCTAGCAACCAGTGATGAATCATTGTCCAGTCCATTCAGCCATAAGCTGGGGATTGCTGGCTGACAGCTGAATATTAAAAAAGGGTCAGGGATGGTAGGTGACATCACTAATCAAATAAGACCATTGCCATATTTAATAAGGTCATGGCCATAACTGACCCATGACATCAGTCACCATCCCCTATCCTCATCCCTCAGGTTACAAACCAGCTGTCAGCTGTAGTAGCAATGAGAGTGGACGTAGCACATTTTTCTTTTGGTGGCAGACATTGTTCATCCTGATTGACAAGGATCTGCATCTCTGGGTGATGTAATTGGCAATTGATTGGAATTGTGGGACATTTTTGTTAATTTAATTTAAAAAAACAGCTTGTCAAAGTGTGTGACGTATTTGTTTATGGTTTATTTTATGTATTGATTTATTTATTTTACGAATGAGTAAGGGGAGCCCCACACTCATCCATTCTTTCCTGGCAAGCCAGACAGCTTGCTCAGATATCTTATTGTTTCTTTGCATAGGTTTCCCCCTTAAGATTCATAGCAGACCCTCTTCAAAGATAAGGGTTCTGGCATTAATTCTGGGGAGACCAAATGGCCATGACCGTCAGTGGTAAATAATGCCAGCCAGCATCCCAGATTGGTCTGTTAACATTGAACCACCTGTTGCGGCAGAAGAGTATTGTCAGAGTGTGGGTTGTTACATCCCTAGGTTATCAGGGCATCAGTCATTGTGATTGGCAGTGGATCTACATCATTGGATGACATGATTAACACTGGAATTACACCTGGGTAGTATGTTTATTCTATTGATTTATTATTTTAACTCCCTGCCCTGGCAATAGGGTTTTTTCCCCCCGGGGGGGGGGGCAGGAAGGATTGATGATCATGTGATCACTGTGATTGACTGTCACAATAGTCACATGATCAGGAGTCAATCCTGATGGCTACGGATCATTAGTATAGACCGAGAATTGTCTTTGACAGCTTAGTCTCTGTTCTGGGAGTATGCATGGAATGCACTCTCAGCACAGAAACACTGGGTGCCCAGGAACATACAGTATATGTGTGCACATGGGCATTAAAGCCCATCCCTTTGCTCTAACAGGTTAACAAAGGAATTTGGCATGGTGTGTGTGTCTGTTTATTTACTTTTTTTGTGAATGTGTAACAAGGTGTACCCTGATCCAGGCAGGCAGCTTTGGTAACCAGAAAAGGAGGCATTAAGTAGCCCCCCCCCCCCCCTCCTGAAACATGCCATGCAAACAATCTTCTGTTTTACATTTTCTTTGGATGATTTTCTGGCTCACCATTGGAGGGTATGTTGTGTCTTTTTTACTTCCCTGTATGACTAAGGACTGAAAATCCCATTTCTAAGGTTCTTTTGGACAATTTCACTTTAAATAAATCCCAGCCTGTTTTAAATCAGTTATATGAGATTTTGATGCACCGAGTATGATAAAACAGGATTTTCTGATCTGAGCACACAAAGGTGTGGATTTTAGTAGCATCAAACATAATAAAACATAATAACTACTACTATTGTGTTACTGTTTGGAGAGCCTAAACTTTAATATTTATCCAACCAATTATTTTACCAATTTCTACAATGACATGTGGACAAATATGGAGACACAACCTTTTGGTGCCTTATTTTTGTTGCATATAATATAATGGCAACATTTTAATCTTTGAGCATATTGAAATAAATACCATCTCATAAATGGTCCTGAATGTAAAACCTCACCAATTTTAATTCATTGTTGGATAATTTAGGAGATGAAAAAATGTTCTTCTCTAAAACAAATTATGATTCATCTATCCATGCCAGTGAAGCATTTGATTTATTACATACTGTAGACATTTGGATAAATACACCTGCACAAAAAAAACTTATTTATGTGACACACGCTACTGGATCCCCAGAGAGAAGACAATCATATGCATTCTAAAAATAAATACAATAATGAACCTTTTTGCAGCAATTCAATCAATGCTCTATAATTGTGAAGTCTACATTCATTTCAAATGACTTTCAGGTTTATAAATAGCTTTGGACTGCCTTTATGTGAAGATCCTCCTACCCTCCTTAGCAATTAACAAGTGTCAAAGGACTACAAGTGCTAAGAAAAAAAAAAACTGCAATACGTGCCTTCTCTACAATTAGCTTGATACGTTTCAGTATTTAACCATTTGTAATTAGTGTCAGCATTTTGGTTATGGAAGAAATTTTTCATATAAATTACAGTCTAATGATTTTAGAAAAGCACTATGTAAAGTACAGCTTGATTTGGGTAGTTTATAAAAAAGATACACATTAAAATAGTGCGTTCAATTAATATTATAAAAGGAAGGTTTCTTGAGGTTAACAAATGTATATTCAGTTTTTTTTTATATTCTACTGATCATTTAAAAAAAACTAAGAAAAGTGTTTGTTTTTGGATGGTTTGTTGATGCTGTTGCTAGCAGCAAACAATCAGGATTAACTATTTATGGAAGATTAATTCTGATTTGTCACAATGTTCTTGCATATTAGTGATTAGCTTTGGCCTGGGAAATGTGTGTGTGCCGCTCAGGCTAGATAGGGAGGGGATATGTAGACAGTGCATCCCCAGCTGCTGCTAAAGTGCTGACAGGGGATGGAGCCCATCCTGGCTCCTGCAAAGGTTCAAGGAAGGAAGGGTGGCCCCTGGCAGTCTTACATCTATAGTGTCCTGCTGCAATGGATGGAGTGGTAACCTCTGCCTGGACTCCGACCAGGCCACAACACCAACACATTTCACTCCTCCCCCAGAGCTTAGTCATAATGGGCAGAGTGCAATGCATTTGGGCGTGGCCTGGTCGGAGTCCAGGCTGAGGTTGCCACTCCATCCATTCACTGCAGCAGGACACTAGAGATGTGCGACTTCCAGGGGTCACCCTTCCTTCCTTGAGGAATTAGCTTTGGATTTGGGTCAAAAATGAGTTTGCTGTAAACCCAATTCAATTACAGTTTGGGAAAATGGATTGTACATGAGTTTGCTGCGAAACTCAACTCATTTGCATTTTGGGAAAATCATGAAGCAAAGTGGCCATTCACTGGTATCATAACCAGTTACCAATAATACACTTTCTGGGTATTGAATTGTGGTCAGGTGTTTTTTGGAAGGCCCAGTAATGGGGATTTTCTTCTGTGACAGCCCCCCTCACTGTAGCCAGGGTTCACAGCAGCCTTTTATCAGCATGTGTTGGAGACTCAGGGGCTAGTTGTAACTAATTCTCTGTGATGCATTCAGTGAAAATGCTTGTATATTCATTGGGGTTCATTTACTAAAACTGAAGAGTGCAAAATCTGGTGCAGCTCTGCATAGAAACCAATCAGCTTCTGGGATTTTTTGTTAACGCTTAATTGAATAAGCTGAATTTGGAAGCTGGCTACCATGCAGCTGCACCAGATTTTACACTCTCCCATTTTAGTAAATCAACCCCATTGTGTGTGAATTAAGCAACATTTGTGCATCAGGTCAAGTTATATTTCACACTATGTATAAATCACAGGAAGATGTGCAAATAGTGCCAAATTCTCTTGAGCCAAATGTGAGTGATGCTAATGTACAAATGTTGCCAGATTTATGTGGCAAATTAAATGTTAATTTAGAGTTAAATGCCACAAAATCTATCAAATATCAAATATCATTACCATATTTGGTCAGTGATGTCACCCAGGATCCCCACCTAGTTTGTTTACATACACCATCTGGGGATCTAAATTGTATTTAGTGGTGGTAGTACAGGGGGGAAACACTGTCAGGTGGCAGGTCATTATGATTGACGATGGATCTACATCCCCGGACTACATGATTGACCCTGGAATACAACAAGGGGGCTAAATAAAATTTATTTTCTGTGTGTGTGTGTGTTTTATTTACAATGTATTTAGTGTTGGTGTGTTTATTTACATATCCTCAAAATTATACTTGATTCTATATTCTGTAAAGGGGACGGTGCTTGGAGGTGGGTAGTAGAGATGGTGAACTGTCCGAGCAAAAGTTCACCCCAAACATTGCCTGTTCGCATGTTCAACACACACTCGAATTTGGGCAAAGCTTTGCCCAATCAGGGCACAGTGAATAGCTGTTGTTAAGGAGTGGAGCCGGGAAGCTGGCCCCTGCGTCCGTAACAATGGATGAGTCATCAGCTGTCAATGGGCTTCCCCGCTAACAAAAAAACATTACCGACAATAGAAAAAAGTTTTAAAATGGCACAGGGCCCCCCCAAAATCCATACCAGACCCTTATCCGAGCATGCAATCTGGCAGCCATGGAAAGGGGGGGATGCGCAAGTGCACCTCCTCCAGAACCACATCAGGTGGGTGTGGATATCAATAAGATTAAAGCCGGAGTGCTCTTGCAAAGAAAATTTTTTTATTGGCTACATGTATAAAAGCATGATACAAAAGATGCTAATGTGTTTCGGCTTTTTCAGCCTCCCTCATACCAAGGGGGTGCTCTGGGGCAGGGGGGCAAGGGCCTCTTTCCCACAACCCTGGGCTGTGGTTGTGGGGGTCTGTGAGCAAGGGGTGTGACGAACATAGGTATCAGGTCCCTGCCCTCCTCTCTAACTCGTGACAGAGGACCAGCCAATCTCACACCGTGCTGTCACTAATGTAACAATGCCACTCTCATCTGCATCCAGCACAAAGATTTTTCCAGCTTGCAGGACCACAATCTAGGTGCCAACAGCCTGAGAGCGGGCTAATTTAAGCAATTAATCCTTTTACTGCCACCACTGACCTTTGATCCGGAAGAGTCAGGACTCCCACCAATTTAGCATTACCAATTATGATTTTAGAAGAATCGCCTGTAACACATACTGTCACCACAGACAGGTGTATTCAGATGATTTATTCTAAACAGTAGCACTTCTTCAAGTGCAAGGTTCATTTATAGCTTGCATTAAGAGCTTTAGGGACAACACTTTTCAAAATAAGGTTTTAATAATAAAAAGGTCAAAATTGGTGCAACTAAAATATTCACAGAAAAAAGGGTGTTTCAAAGCAATAAAGACATAATACAGCAACAAAGAGATAATGTAGAATTTAAGGAGGAAAGATACTTGCAATTAATGTGCTTGGGTTGAACAGAGCTTGGTCGATGATGGTTCTCAAACTTGATGTTCGTGGTTTGATGGTAAAAAGAGAACTGTCAAACTGTCCTTGGCATCTCTCTTTTCTTTGGGATCAAAGGGGTGTTGACATATAGCCTCTTGACCAATTAAGCTTGGGAGGGTTGGTCGCTGGGATGCCACCATTTCATGACCATGTCCCAGGTACAGTTTGTGATAAATATTCAGATCTCTGCATCTCTACTGTTTACAGACTGCTAACATCAATATTATGGTTCAGCATGAAAGTTGCTTCAAATCAAATATAAACATGACATGTTTCTAAAGTCTAATTTATTTGTGAGGAAGAAGCTTTACCAGTGGTTCCCCATATGATCTGACATATTCTAGACTTAAAACATTATAAATTATCACAGGATACTAAATATGTCCATATTATGTCTGTGCTAGACTAGATTAGACTGCTAAACTGTCTGCATCTTATGTGGATTTTTATGACAAGGGTCTGTTAACTTTCTAGTCACTGAAGCACCAGGCAGACAGTTTTATGGACCCGGAGATAGATATTGGGAAACTGATAAGGTGTGTCTGGCCTCAGTCACCAGTTTGTGTATTGGATAACTGAAAGAAAAAGGTGTGCCCTTCACATACCAACATGGCTGAGATGAGCTTGAAACATGACAAAATATCTTCTACACACACAGCTAGGCCTCAGCCCAGTATGCAGGACCGTTACAGGGGGCTTATTGAAATCTGGAAACCCCCAGATCCCACCCCCCCATGTGAATGAGTATGGGGTACGTTTTCCGCTACCCATTCACCAAAAAAAGTGTCAAACATAAATAAAAACAGTACACAGGCTTTGGACAAGTCCTTTATTAAAAAAATAAAAAAACAATTTCCCCCCAATGAAGATCCATCATAAATCACGATGCCGCCACCACCACTGGACCCAAAAAATAAAAATAAAATGCTCCGTCCGCAACGAAGGCTAACCACCTACTACAGGCTCCATAGTTTGACAGTTCTAATATAAGTAAGGAGCGAAGCCACCTGGGGATGTCACCAGGCACCGCCCCCTTGTGATGTTACCGATTTGTGCATGTTGGGTTGGTGATGTCACAAGGGGGTGGTGCCAGCAGGTGACATCGCCAGGTGGCTCTCCCCTCTACCTGTATAATAACTGTCAAACTGCAGTAGGTGGTGTGCCTTCGTTGCGGGTATTTTATTTTTTTCTTTGGGTCCGGCAGTAGCGTCAGCATCATGATTGTTTTTTTACATTTTTTTAATAAAGGACTGGTCAAAAACCTATGTACTGTTTTAATTTATTTTTGACACTTTTCTTGGTGAATGAGTAGGGGTGTAATGTACCCCTACTCATTCACATAGGGTTTGGGATCTGGGGCCCCCCGCCTGCAAACCCCCACAACCACAGCCCAGGGTTGTCGGGAAGAGGCTTTTGTCCCGAACAAAATGCCCCCCAAAGCACCCTCCACGTTGAGGGCATGTGGCCTGGTATGGCTCGTTTATTCCCCCTTTCCTGACTTGCGGAGCTACATGCTCCGATAAGAGTCTGGTATGGATTATAGAGAGTAGCCCACACATTTTTTTTAAAAAAAAGTTTGCGTGGGGTTCTTCTTAAAATCCATACCAGAAATAGCTTGCACATTTTAATGCATTTTTTTTCTTGTGTCAGTTTTGCTGCAGCAGGTCTATACACTGTACAGATGCACCACTTTACAGGCAGACAAAGGGTACCCCCACAGGCACTATATTTAAAGGAATTTTTCATTTTCATTGTTTCACCTTAAGCATCATTAAAATCACTGCTCATTTAAAAAAGATTGTTTCTAAAACAAAGTTTTGCTTTGATACATGTCCCCCAGGGCAATACCCGGGCCCCCATACCCTTTTTATGGCCAATAACTTGCATATAAGCCTTCAAAATGGGGACTTTTGATTCTTCATGTTCGGGTCCCATAGACTTTAATAGAGTTTGCGGCTTGGGCCAAACTTTTTCACTGTTTAGGAGGTTTGGTGCGATCCAAAAAGGGGGGTGTTTGGCCCATCTCTAGTGGGTAGACAATGGAGACAGGGCATGGCTGGGGATTGGTGAGTACCTACACCTATTCTCTGAGAAAAAAAAAGCAACATACACATATATATATATATATATATATATATATATATATACAGTATCTCACAAAAGTGAATACACCACTCACATTTTTGTTAATATTTCATTATACCTTTTCATGTGACGACACTGAAGAAATTATACTTTGCTACAATGTAAAGTAGAGAGTGTACAGGTTGTATAACAGTGTACATTTTCTGTCCCCTCAAAATAACTCAACAAACAGCCATTAATGTCTAAACCACTGGGAACAAAAGTGAGCACACCCCTAACTGAAAATGTCCAAATTGGGGCCAAAGTGTCAATATTTTATGTGGCCACCATTATTTTACAGCACTGTCTTAACCTTCTTGGGCATGGAGTTCACCAGAGCTTCACAGGTTGCCGCTGGAATCTTTTTCCACACCTCCATTATGACATCACGGAGCTGGTGGATGTTAGAGACCTTGCACTCCTCCACCTTCTGTTTGAGGATGCCCCACATATGCTCAACAGGGTTTACATCTGTAGACATGCTTGGCCAGTCCATCCCCTTTACCCTCAGCTTCTTTAACAAGGCAGTGGTCGTCTTGGAGGTGTGTTTGGGGGTCCTTATCATGTTGGAATACTGCCCTGTGGCCCAGTCTCCGAACAGAGGGAATCATGCTCTGCTTCAGTATGTCACAGTACATGTTGGCATTCATGGATCGCTCAATGAACTGTAGCTCACCAGTGCCAGCAGCACTCATGCAGCCCCAGACCATGACACTCCCACCACCATGCTTGACTGTAGGCAAGACATACTTGTCTTTGTACTCTACACCTAGTTGCCAACACAAACGCTTGACACCATCTGAACCAAATAAATGTATCTTGGTATCATCAGACCACAGACATGGTTCCAGTAATCCATGTCCTTAGTCTGCTTGTCTGCAAACTGTTTGCAGGCTTTCTTGTGCATCCTCTTTAGAAAAGGCTTCCTTCTGGGACGACAGCATTCAGACCAATTTGATGCAGTTTGCAGCGTATGGTCTGAGCACTGACAGACTGACCCCCCCACCCCTTCAACCTCTGCAGCAATGCTGGCAGCACTCATATGTCTATTTCCCAAGGACAACCTCTGGATATGATGCTAAGCATGTGCACTCAACTTTTTTTGCTGTTCTGAGTGGAACTTGTCCTATTAAACCGCTGTATGGTCTTGGCCAACGTGCTGCAGCTCGGTTTCAGAGTCTTGGCAACCTTCTTATAGCTTAGGCCATTCTTATGTAGCGCAACAATTCTGTTTTTCAGATCCTCAGAGAATTCTTTGCCATGAGGTGCACTGTTGAACTTCCAGTGACCAGTATGAGAGAGTGAGAGAGAAAAAAACTAATTTAACACACCTGCTCCCCATTCACACCTGAGACTTGTATCACCAACGAGTCACATGACACTGGGGAGGAAAAATGGCTAATTGAGCCTAATTTGGACATTTTCACTTAGGGGTGTACTCACTTTTGTTACCAGTGGTTTAGACATTAATGGCTGTGTGTTGAGTTATTTTTAGGGGATAGCAAATTTACACTGTTATACAAGCTGTACACTCTCTACTTTACATTGTAGCAAAGTGTCATTTTTTCAGTGTTGTACCGTGAAAAGATATAATAAAATATTTACAAAAAATGTGAGGGGTTTACTTAGGGAAAGTAAATTACAAAGTTTACCAGCCTGGGAAAAAGAAACCGGAGCAGATTTACCATGGTAATCTCCTAAAACCATGGAAAGACAAGGAGCCTTTATTGGCAGTGCCCACACCCCAAAAGGACAGGTTACCCTTAACTCCGGATGTGTCCGTAACTGAGTCCTTGTCACTGACGCAACAAAATGACATTAAGGAATTTGTCATTAAAAATAGAGACTTTTTCTCTTCCCTACCCAGACTGACCACTGTGCTACAACATGACATAATCATGGAACCCGGAGTCCGTGTAAATGTAAAACCCTACCTGAGGCTAGATGAGAGGCGGTGGCAAGAGAAATAAAAAACATGTTGGAGTTAGACGTGATAGAGGAGTCCCACAGCACCTGGTTGAGCCCTATAGTACTGGTTCCAAAGCCAATGGCACTATCCGGTTCTGTAATGATTTTAGGAAGCTGAATGAAGTGTCTAAGTTTGACGCATACCCGATGCCACGGGTTGACGAACTTGTGGATAGGTTGGGAGGGGCTCGGTACATAACAACCCTAGACCTAACTAACGGATACTGGCAGATCCCCCTAACGGAGTCAGCAAAGGAAAAACGGCCTTCTCTACCCCTGAGGGGTCCTGTTAGGAAAAGGAACAAGTTTTGCTGTTGTTGACGTTTCCGCGGTGGCGCGCGCTCCCGTGCGCGTTCACGCGCGCCCGTGCACGCGCACGCGCCGGAAACGGCGCCAAACGGGCCTATTTAAACCTGGAGACCCTGGAGACAAGTGCTGCTCGTTCTACAGCGTTCCCGACCTGTGAGCCCCAGCCTCTGATACCTGTTCCTGCGTTGTTCTGCCTCCTGTTTAACCCGGCTTGTCCCGACCTGTTGTCTGCTTCCTGCTCCGACCCCGGCTACCCACGACCATCCGATTGTCTGCTCCTGTGTACCTTTGCTGCCCGCCCGTGTAACGAACCTTGCTTGGACTCTGACTACTCTTTTGCCTGATCCTTTGCACCTTCTTGCCTGCCCGTTGCCGACCCAGCCTGAACGACCATCCGTCTACCTGCACGCCTCCTAGAGCTTCGCTACATCCTCGGTGATCCTCCAGCCCTCGTGCCATCCCGCACTCTTGGGCCTCTGTCCCCACTACCAGGGGTCCTTGAATCGGGTGCGCACGAGCGGTTGTTCCCTGCACAAGACAGACTCCACCGTCAGGTACGTGACAGAAACGAGCAGCCATGACTGAGTCTGCGCAGGGAACCCGCTCCGCCATGGATGACTTGTGTGCACACCTTGCCGGTCTGACCCAAGCCGTCAAGAACCTCCAAGAAGGATACACCCGGCTGGAAGAGCGGGTGCAGGAACTTTCCACCGCTCCGACCACCGGTGCTTCTGCGGCCCGCACCATTGTGGCCCTGCCCTCGGAACCCAAGGTCCCGCTGCCGGACAAGTTCTCCGGGGATCGGCGCAAGTTCCGGGTCTTCCGAAGTGCGTGCGATCTATACCTCGGATTGCAGTACCGCCTCGCCCAAGGGACGCGTCTGAGTCAGTACCGACGAGCAAAGACAGTGCATGGACTGCCACCTCAGACAGAACACGTCCCTTGTTGGCGAGCACG
>BLSH010411159.1:33538-53752 GCA_018402905.1 Glandirana rugosa | reverse complement strand
CCATTTATTTGTAGGGCACTTGCCCTAGTTTGAAGATGATTTTAGAACAGTTATATGGCTTCTACCGTTAATTAATACTTTTCAGACACAGTTTGAAGATGATCCACATTCACCTCCATTTTTGCTTTTTTTATGTTTTTATTTTTTAAAAAATATTTAAAGTTATTTCCCTGTCCCCATTTTTTTGTAGGGCACTTGCCCTACCCTTACCCCCATTTTACTTCCTTTTGCAGCCCTCTAGGGCTTTCCAGGACTTTGTTACAGCCATTTTTGTGCCTAAAAGTTCGGGTCCCCATTGATTTCAATGGGGTTCGTTGTCCGTGCGATCGTTCGGGTTCCGTCCAGACCCGGACTTTGTCCCGAAGTTCGGACGGACCAGCAGAACCCAAACTTCCAGAGGTTTGCTCAACTCTATTCATAAGAAGATGAACATACCGATGAAGTTATACTACATAAACTGTATAATAACTAAGGAGTGATAGGGAATCTGTCATCCTTGACTACGTTTGCTTTTCTATAACCCTTTAACGCCTGTTTTACTGAGAAAAAACGATGGCAAGAAGGTAGCTTGTAAAGGCGCAGAAAAACTAAAAATTCCCTATCAAATACTTACCGTAATTTTCCATTCCTGATGGACTCCATGGCAGCCTACGTGTGGGTTTACCCCACCCCCTCCACTCCTATAGGACCCTATTACCACAAATTTAGCTTCATGGCCCATACCTGTGTTCCGTATATAGCCCCTCCTCTTGACCCGAGGGTGGGGATGGAGTCCATGAGGAAAGGAAAATGACGGTAAGTATTTGATAGGGAATTTTCCGCTTTCCTGACAGACTACATGTGGGACTTAACTAGCCAAAAACTACACGGGTGGGAATGCTGATCAACAGAAAATTTTTAATTCACATTGTTCGCTGACAATACTCTTAAGCCAAAATTAATGGAGGATAATGGCGCTGGCTCCACATAGTAGTGCGTCATAAAGGTATTCAGTGAGGACCATGAGGCCATCCTTCATATGACTTCCGGTGCTACGTGTCGTGCCGCTGCCCAAGATGTAATGATGCCCCTGGTGGAGTGCACTGTTCCCGCCTCTGGAGGGGCCAATCCCTTAGCCCTATAAGCCCTCTGGATGGTTTGGATGATCCAGGCTGCAATTGTCCTAGAAGAGGCCTCCTTTGCCTTGCTCTTTCCAGAAAAAAGGGCAAATAGATTATCTGAGCGCCTGAAAGCAGTTGTAGCCTGCAGATAGTCTTTCAGTGTTTCTCCCACATCCAGAGGGTGAATCTCTGTGGACTCTGGAGATCTGAAAGTGGGCAGGGTAATTTCCTAATTTTCATGAAACACTGAAGTCACTTTAGGCCAAGCCCCGAGCATCGGGATCAGCAATACTCGGTCCGGAAATAAAGTTAAGAATGGTTCCTTGTGACCCAAAGGCTCTGAAAACCTCTTGGCAGAGGTTATTTCCACCAAAAATGCCGCCTTTATGGACAGGTCTTCCACCGATGCTGTGTTGACTCCACTGGGTGCTGGTTCATCCAGAAAGTCAAGAACTAAGGGTAGATCCCATTTCGGAAACCTTGCTTTCCTTTGCGGTCTTAGCCTCGCTGCCCCTCTGAGGAATTGGCGGACCAGAGGGCTGGTCGCCCAGGCCATTCCCATGAATGCTGCTCCATCTTTAACTTCTCGCCTTTGATAAACTTGCTTAGGTGCGTGAGGTTTATAACCGGTCTCCAGGAACCGTTTCTTTTCTGGGCCAGGAAACGAGGGGAGTACAGACCTTGAAACTTTTCCCCCCTGGAACCGGCACTGCTGCCCCTTGGCCCACCAATGAGTCCCCATGCGTCAGGAGAATCTTCCTCTTCTCCTCCGATCGTGGCATTAGTGTAGGCCTGACTTTGAGCACCGGAGACTTACCGAAAGAAAGCCCAGAAGTGCCCTGCGGAAACTGTCCTGATGACCCAGGCATCCAAGATCGAGGCCACCCAAACATGCTGGAAGTGATGCAAACGCGCTCCCTACCGACCTGTTTGGGCGGGCCCAATCTCAAAAAGCCTTAGCGGACTCATGCTGTCACGTACCTGGTGGTAGAGTCTGGCTTATGCGGGGGCAACCTCTCTTGTGGCCCTGGTTCGAGAACCCCTGGTAATGTAGACAGGGAGCCCTGGAGCACAGGGGGGCACGAGGGCTGGACAATCTTCAGGGGGTAAGCAGAAGTCCACGGAAGCTCGTGCAAGACGGGAGAGTAGTGGTTCAGTCCGGGTCGGCAACTGGCAGGTGGTGCGGTACAGCGGGATCAAGCAAACGGATGGTCGGGCACAGGCAGGGTCGGTAAGGTGCTGGCAACAGAAGTACAGAGGGAGCAGGCAAATGGGTGGTCGTAAACAAGCCAGGGTCAGAGGAGGCAGATATCAACAAGTCCAGAGGGGTAGCCAGGGTCACAGGAACAGGAAGTCACTCAGAAGTAGTCACCGGGGGGGGTCACAGGTGCAGGGAACGCTGTAGAACGGACAGCACTTGCTACAGGAAGCACACTGTTTAAATAGAGCTGCCCGGCCCCGCCTCCTCCAGGAGTGCGAGGAAAGAACAACAAAATGCAAACAAGCCCTCAGCAGTCTTCTTCTGACATTGCCCCCCCCAAGGGGCAGCCTCCGGATGCCCAAACGGGCTCTCTTGGTCGAGTTGTTCCTCAAAAACGTCCGGATAAGTTCAGGGGCATGAAGATTGCTCTCCGGTTCCCATAAGTTTTCTTTGGGACCATATCCTCTCCATTTTACAAGGAACTGTATGCCTCCTGTTCTTCTCCTGCAATCGAGGATGGCTTCCACTCTCCTCCTCTCCGTCTATCACCACCGGTTCTGGTGGGGCCGTCTTTCGTCCTGGAAACAGGTCCCTGGCCACTGGCTTGAGGAGGTGCATGTGGAACACTGGGTGAATTTTAAGTGCGGGTGGCAGGTCAAGTTCATAGGCCACCTTATTGATTCTCTTCCGTATTGGGAAAGGCCCTATGAACTTCGGTCCCAACTTTTTAGATGGACAGGAAAGTCTTAGGTTGGTGGTTGCCAGCCAGACCCGATTGCCTGGCTGGAGATCAAGCTCTCCTCGTCTTTTCCTATCATAAATCTCCTTGTTGCATTACTGAGTCTGGATGAGGGTTTCCTGCAGCATCTTATTGTTCCTTTCCAGGAACTTGGTGATCTCCAATGTGGCTGGGATTGTACTTTCCGGGAGGAGATCAGGCAGGAACGTGGGATGGTAGCCAAGATTCGCCCAAAACGGAGACTGCTTGGTGGCAGAATGAACTGAGTTGTTGTAGGCGAACTCGGCTAGTGGTAACAAGGAGACCCAATCGTCTTGGGAGTAGGAAGAGTAGCAGCGGAGGTACTGCTCCAGGGTCTGGTTGGTCCGTTTTGTTTGGCCATTGGACTGAGGTTGGTAGGCTGAGGAGAAGGCCAATTTGATCCCCAGAATAGAGCACAAGGACCTCCAGACTCAGGACATGAATTGCACCCCACTATCTGACACGATGCCTTTTGGAATGCTGTGAAGACGTACAACTTCCCGCATGAAGACTTTGGCCATTTCAGTGGCCGAGGGAGTGGCCCTCATCGGAATAAAGTGCGCCATCTTCGCGAGACGGTCGACCACCGCGAAGATTGTTGTGTAGCCTGCAGATGGTGGCAATTCCACTATAAAGTCCATCGAGATTTGTGCCCACGGACGCTCAGGAATAGGTAATGGGTTTAATAGACCCCAAGCCTTAGCTCTCTCAGTCTTGTTCTTGGCGCAGACAGGGCAGGCACTTACATAGTTCCTACAGTGCTCCTTCAAATGTGGCCACCAGAAGGTGCGGGCAAGGAGTTCAGCCGTCTTTCTGTGGCCAAAGTGCCCAGCTAACTGATGATTGTGGCAGAGTTCCAGGGCAGACAGACGGAGTCCTTCTGGCACAAAAACTTTTGGACCCGACCACCACAACCCATCCTTGAGAGAGAGTCCAGAGGCTGTGGGTATGGTGGAGCTGGCCAACGTTTGCCTGATTTGGGTGAGAAGGTCTTCCTGGACAGGAAGTGGTGAGCTGGCAAGATGGTGTAAGGAGGAGATACCTCTCCGGTCTTGTGAAACATCCTTGACAGCGCATCCGGCTGTCTGTTTCTGTCACGTACCTGGTGGTAGAGTCTGGCTTATGCCGGGGCAACCTCTCTTGCGGTCCTGGTTTGAGAACCCCTAGTAGTGTAGACAGGGAGCCCTGGAGCACAGGGGGGCAAGAGGGCTGGACAATCTTCAGGTGGTAAGCAGAAGTCCACGGAAGCTCATGCAAGATGGGAGAGTAGTGGTTCAGTCCAGGTCGGCAACTGGCAGGCAGTGCGGTACAGCGGGATCAGGAAAACGGATGGTCGGGTACAGGCAGGGTCGGTAACGTGCTGGCAACAGAAGTACAGAGGGAGCAGGAAAGCGGGTGGTTGTAAACAAGCCGGGGTCAGATGCAGGCAGATATCAACAAGTCCAGAGGGGTAGCCGGGGTCACAGGAACAGGAAGTCACTCAGAAGTAGTCACCAGGGGGGTCACAGGTGCAGGGAACACTGTAGAACGGACAGCACTTGCTACAGGAAGCACACTGTTTAAATAGAGCTGCCCGGCCCCGCCTCCTCCAGGAGCGCGGGGAAACAACAGCAGAATGCAAACAAGTCCTCAGCAGTCTTCTTCTAACACACGCCCTGTGGGTGTCGAGTTCTTAGGGGTCCGTTGGCTGGAGGGTTGGCCTCTCCTCCAATTACGCCTGAAGTCTCGCCCAGGTCTGTAACTGCAGACCTCTCTAGTTCGCTCTGAGCCTTGTCTTCTTGACTGAGGCTTCTTCTGCCCGAACAGTCGCCTATCCTGTGGGAGGAACCCCGACTTCCCCCCCGGTGGCCCTTGCAATGGCATTGTCGAGCCTGTTACCGAACAGAGAAGACCCCCTCAAAGGGGATCCTACACCAGGCTTGTTTAGAGGACGGGTCTGGAGCCAGGGACTAAGTCACAGTGCCCGTTTAGCCATGACTGAGGACAGCATTACTCACACCACCAGGCGAATAAGGTCAAGGGAGGCCTCACCCAGGAAGGCCGATGCCCACTTCATCTCACGTAGGGGTGAGCTTCTGGCTATTTCCATCAAAACACCACTTAGCACAGTGTCTACATCTTCGGTCCAGACTTCCATCGCTTTTGACGTGGCTGCCAGGGCAAGAGCAGGTTTGCAGACCATGTCCGCCATCACATAGATTCTTTTAAGGTCTAGGTCAATCTTCCTATCAAAAGGGTCTTTGAATGATACGGCATCTTCCAGGGGAAGGGTGACATGTTTTGCCAGCCTCATTACTGCCGCGTCCACCAATGGAGCGGAATCTAAGTTTCTGACTTCCTCTTCCTTGAAGGAATAGAGTCTGGCTGCTTTGTTGAACAGAGAAGTCTTTTTGTCCACTTTTTCCCATTCTTCCTTTAGAATATCTTTTAGCTCCGGAAGTAGTGGGAAGTTGGGACGATCCTTACTCAAGTGCTTGAAGAATTTCCTTTGTTTTGCCGGGGAAGAACCCGGCTTCTCCCATGTCAGGGCTTCCTTAATGGCCTTAATTAGTGGAGGGATCAAGGCTGCATCAAAGCCCACTGAGTCATCCCCCTCCATCTCGCTGTCTGAGGAATCCAGGGAGGTAAAGCTTGGTTGGGATGGGCCCGGCTCCTCTTGGGTCAACCCTTCCAGGCAGCCCACAAATTCGTTCAGCGACTGCTGAACCACCCATCTCACTAACGCCTCCATACCAAGACTAGGGCTAGCTTGCTGGTCTCTTTCCTTCACCGCCCAGGAATAACACACGTCACATAGCAATTTTCCCTCAGGCACCTGGGCGCCGCAACCCCAGCAGGACTTGTGCCTGGGGTGGCTGTCATGGCGGTGGGAATTGTGTCTGGAGGAAGAGTGGGAGCTCCCCCGTGATGTCGTCCCCTTGACTGGGACCTATGGTGTCTGGACTTTGATGAAGTGTGCTGTTTCTGTGGACTGGCAGGTTCTCTGCCATCCCGTGAAGAGCCTTAATGATCCAACCTGGGAGGGCTAAAAAGATACAACAAAGAGGAAGAGAAATACAGTTCCAAAAAAGTGTCAGTCAGGGTGCAGAGTATAGCACACACCCCCTTAGGTGCCCCCCCTGCTCAGCCCTCCACCATACCTGCTAGGTAAGGGCTGGCCACTAGGAGGCGGTGAGTGATGCATGATCTGGAGCACAGGCATGGTTTCCTGTAGAGAAGGAGAAACTGCTTCAGACACAACTGTGTCCAACACACTCCCCCCCTCAGAGCCTCCTGTCCTCAGTGGGTTACTTGGAGGGGAGAGGAACCAAGCCTGGGGAAGCCACCGCAATGGCCCGCAGTCAAATCCACTATGGCTGGGGCTGACAGAGATTTGAATGCCCCGCCAGCCGCATCATCATTGCGTCACTGCGCATGTGCTGACCGGACTGAGTTCATTGCGTGTGCGCTATCCAAGCCTTGGTTTCGCTCCGAGAGCGGCACCTGCGCAAGAGAGACTTGCGGCCGGCCTACTCCTGTACCAACAGCCTGCTGATGGAATGCAGATCTGTTCCAGCCACCACCAAAGCCGGACCAACCACACAGGGGCAACCAGGGACACACAAGACGAGACACAGCTGCAAAAAGATATATATATATATATAAATATATATATATATATATATATATATATACTGGATATACAACGCTGACATGGAGCCTTACCAGACCTTTCTTGAGACCCTGCTTGCAAAAAGCATCACCACAGGCAACCACCGGCCGCCCCTCTTGGGGATATTCTTGGCCTACTGCCTCTCGCCCGCCATAGCTGGGCCCTGGGCATAGGGGGCCACCACCACCCCACATCTGCCTGCCCCGCTCCAGGCTCAGATCTGCACGGGTCCGGGAGGAGGACAAAAAAGGAACACAGGTATGGGCCATGAGGCTAAATTTATGACAATAGGGTCCTATAGGAGTGGATGGGGCGGGGTAAACCCACATGTAGGCTGCCATGGAGTCTGTCAGGAAAAATGAAATTCCAGATAGTGTTTTGCTAATGTGAGACCAAGAGTATTTTTTTCTCCATTTGTGAATGAAGAAACTGTAGAACTAACTGCTCTGAATACATGCTGATGTTGATCTTTAATGCAGATAAAAAGCACAGCCACAGCAACCACGATGCAGAGTAATTTTTCCACGCAGAAACCGCTACAGAATTTTTTATATTTTCAAAAATTAAATCAGATCCCATAAATGGGGTGGGCATGAAGCCCCCACTTGGTCTGCCTCTGGCATCAGGAAGGAAAAATGATCCATTTGTAGACGAGAAAGGTTATCAGCTATTATGTTTACCTTACCCTGGATAAATTTAGCCTATAACCAGACGTTTCACTTCAGACAGAGAAAAACCAAGTGACGCAATAAAGTAACCACCTGTGGAGACTTAGAGGAAAGACAGTTAACTGCATAGCATACACCTTTGTTATCCGACACCTTTGTTATCCGTACTCAGCAATAACCTTCTGTTAGCAAACTGACTGCCCCAAAGTTCTAAAGCCACTACAAAAAGGAATAATTCCAGAAGAACTATGTTCTTGCAAAACCCACTAGTAATCCACCTATTAGGCCAAGCCGAAGCACACCAGTGACTCTTCCATACTACTCCAAACCTACCGAACCTGCTGCGTCTGTTGCTAAACAAATTCTGTCAGAAATGAAACCCTGCTGCCATATTGCTTTCCCATTGACGTTTTCCAGAAAATTCAGCCAGACCAATATGTGATGAGAGGCTTTTTAATCCAGAGATAGCCAAATATAGCCTTCTTGAAAAAACTCTCTGCATTTGGCATTACATTAGCTGCAAATGCCAAATGTCCTAGCAGCGACTGCATTTCTTTCAGCATTATTTTTCTGTGTCTAATAAATTGTAACAAAACTTGTGTTAACTTGTAAACTTTTTCTTCAGGTAAACGAAACTCACCGGCAACTGTGACACCTCTTGTACTCCTGATGAGTGGACAAGCTCCACGAAACGCGTCGAGTGTTATAATGTCAAGAGATTATGGTCATCAGTGTTTTTTTATACTTTTTATGTTTGCTACATATTGTTCACAATTATCATGTATGTATGCCCATTAGACATTGTATATTCCTTTAATCATATGCCCATGTATGTGTTGGCTCTCTTTATGAATTTCTTATGAATTTTTACCCTTTTGCTTCACAATATGTCTAATATGATCATGTTATATTTACTCTTATATTTAATAAACACCATCTATTTTTATTCATGACTATATTCATTTTTTTATGACAAGCCTCATTTGAAGTCCCAGGACCGCTCTCTTTCTCTCTTGTACATATAAAATAGGCATGGAGGCTTGATCATAGCGGATGTGCCAGAACACAATTTTCTTTTTGTCTTAACTCCCACTAACGATCTACACGAGTTCCGTCCCCCTCTTCCTCTCACTGGCATTTCTGTTCCTGCACGGCTGCTTCTCATGGCAGAAACTGTCCTCTCCCTACTATTCTTCTGAGTGGCAGGCGTGTATGGGCTGAAACTCCTCCTTTGTTGATGGCTCCTTTTGCATGGGCTCAGTGCCCATATTTTAAGGCTTCAGGAGGGGTGGGGCTACAAGTAGCAATGATTAAAAAAGTAAATTAATATTTCATTTGCCATCCATGTTTTTTCTTATAATCCAAATGAATAGCCTTATTCAAGGCAGCAATCAGAACGTTTGTTAACGTAGAGCAGTGTTTCTCAACTCCAGTCCTCAAGGCACACCAACAGCTAATGTTTTCAGGATTTTGATTATTTTGCACAGGTGATTTGATCAGTTTCACTGCCTTAGCAATTACCACAGCCTTTCATCTAAGGGAAATCCTAAAAACATGACCTGTTGGTGCGCCTTGAGGACTGGAGTTGAGAAACACTGCTCTACGTTAACAAATATTCTGATTGCTGCCTTGAATAAGGCTATTCATTTGCATTATAAGAAAAAACATGGATGGCAAATGAAATATTTATTTATTTTTTTAATCATTGCTACTTGTAGCCCCACCCCTCCTGAAGCCTTAAAATATGGGCACTGAGCCCTGCCTCCTCTGCATTCTACAGCACTGTGCATCCATATCTCTCCTGTTTAGTCCAGACCTGCAGCCTGCTATTCAAGGGAATCAAGAGAATAGAAACCATCAGCTTGTGTTGTGACTTATTGCAGCCTTTGTAAAAAAGGCATTACATGATAGCTAATGTTTTGGGGCCTTGCAGGGGCAAGATAGTTGACTGAAGTAAAATGCATTTTAGAGATAGTTTTTAAGTTACATGTCCTGTGTATAACTCTTGATCAGTAGCTTTAAGCTAGTTTATATGGTCAAGTGACATTTGAGAACACCTAATTTTCAATATAATGATGAGTAAGTTTAGCAAAACGTTTTCACACCATGTGGACCCTACATGCAGAAGCTCCTTAGGATCTATCTTTACATGTTTAATTTCTAGCAAATTAAAAAGCACTGAAGTAGAGTAGCAGCTAGAGAAAGAAGGCAGCGTAATGTGAGCCTAGCATTATACATTAATATTAAAATACGGCGCATAATACACAACACAGGCTCATTATTATCATAAACTATTAATATTACACACCCATTCTTCAGAAATAGTATTACTATTATTTCAATATATGTGCTTGTTTAAATCATACTTTCTGTTCAACAAAAATAAGGCAAATATATGATTATGAATATGACTTGCTTATAAAAATCAGATACAAATTAGGCTGATTGTCTTTTGGTGTTTTTCACCAAGAGTGTTTCATATGCCCAAAACTTTAACATATAATGATATGTATAGTTTTCCATTCTTTCCTTGCAGATAAAATGTTGACTTGTGTACTCAGTGCTACCATGTTGCACTATATAACTTGACAATTAACATGACAGCATTGCCAGAGGTCTTTTCTTGCTCTTTGCTGCTTGAATTAAACTTCCTATCTGAACCGTATTATAACTATGATAAAGTACTAAACAAATCTGATGTTACATTCTTATATATTCTTATATACATTCGTATACATTTCTTGCACAGTTGGACATTGACAACCCCAATCAGCTGATCAGTTATACTGAAGTGAATCTTTTTTTAAATGTCACTTTTATTAACAAAACATTTACACTGGTATTCCTCGGTGTCTAGGGTCTTCCTAGCTCATTGCAATTGAAAACAAATTAGACTGTTGTCAAGGATCTCTGAACAACGCAAGTCACCTGTTGGTGTACACAGCTGTTTTGTGTTAACACTATATAGAAATGTATTAGAACATGGTCTACTGTATATAGTTCATGTACACTTAGAGGTATTCTTGTACAAGTACTTTGTGTCCAGAACCAGTTTAAATGTGTTCACTTTTCCATGAGCAGGAGCTAAAAAGTAAGACATGGGTTTATAGTGTATATGTCCTTTTGTCTCATGCACCATCTCCATACTTCTAAAAACATAACAAGTTTCCTGTCTTATGTGAATTTATTTTGTAAGTAACAGTGGTTAAGTCCTGTTCCCTTTTTCCCGGGTGGAATACTGCTTTAGAAACTTCTAGAGTGCCATATATGCTAAATAATACAGATTTACCACAAAGTACAATATATGCAAAGAGACGAGTCAGAATGAGCTTTTAGGAAAGTTACCCCAGAGCATAGTGAAAGAGGTGAAGCCCTTCTGACTTCCATAATCTAGCCATGTAACAGCAAGGCAGTGTCCAGGGTCAGGGAGTGATAGATGTTTCCTTCTTTGAACCGGGGCACCAGCAGAAGCCGATGCCGTGATCCATGGAGCTGCCACAGGGAACCCTTCAGAGAGCTGTAAAACAAACTGTCAGAGATACCGAAAACACTCAGAGATGTGTTTTAAAGGCAAGCCACGCCTTCTTCATCAGTCTACCTCATGCCCTTACCTCCAGGAATATATTTGTCTGTCACACTACCCAGATAGCAAGTAATTGTGCTGCAAGTTTGAAAATGACTTGCTAAGCTATTGCTACACTTACCAGGCTTTACAAGTTTGTTGCACAATTGCAGCAAGTCCACATTGCGTGACTCCAGATCAACTTTCCTTGCAAATATTCTGCAAGTCTGCTGCAAGTTCTGGTTCAGTAATGCTGTGCAGTAGTCATCCCACCACAGGAGTTACTGTGGCTGAATTTTCATGCTGTAGACTTGCACAGCTCTTGCTGTAGACTTACCACTGCAACTTTGCTCTTGCTAGAGACTTGCCAGACAAATTTGCTACAAATTGGAAAACTGTCAACTAGAACTTGTGCTTCAAGTGCTCTGCAAGTGTACAACTTGCCAGTGAAAATGTGCAGCAAGTTAACAGATTTACAATTCAACACTGCCACATATGTATGGCAAGTTATCCTTGCAATCTGTGTAAGGACAATACAGTTTCATATTTGCATAGCTGATTGACTAGAGAATGTGCTGTTGTATGGCAAGGCTAGGCAATGAAACACATACCTTTATAAAGAACTGGGTTAGCAAAAACATTGTGAATAGTTTATTTGCAAAGTTTAGCTCTAGCTGTGTTTTCCTATTGTGATGTTAGAGCCAAGAATCTACCTTATCATTACAGTTGTATCTTCAGTGGCTTTCGAACTGTACAGGTTTTCAACATGTACAATTAGTAGATTTACTTTTTCATGAGCAGAAGCTAAAAAGTAAGACATGGGTTTATAGTGTATATGTCCTTTTGTCTCATGCACCATCTCCATACCTCTAAAAACATAACAAGTTTCCTGTCTTATGTGAGTTTATTTTGTAAGTAACAGTGGTCAAGTCCTGTTCCCTATTTCCTGGGTGGAATACTGCTTTAGAAACTTCTAGCGTGCCATATATGCTAAATAATACAGATTTACTACAAAGTACAGTATATGCTGCAAAGAGACAAGTCAGAATGAGCTTTTAGGAAAGTTACCCCAGAGCTTAGTGAAAGAGGT
Source organism: Glandirana rugosa (assembly GCA_018402905.1). Taxonomy (NCBI): domain Eukaryota; kingdom Metazoa; phylum Chordata; class Amphibia; order Anura; family Ranidae; genus Glandirana; species Glandirana rugosa. The sequence continues at coordinate 41,719 of BLSH010411159.1, read as the reverse complement.
GAAGCCCTGCTGACTTCCATAATCCAGCCATGTAACAGCAAGGCAGTGTCCAGGGTCAGGGAGTGATAGATGTTTCCTCCTTTGAACCGAGGTACCAGCAGAAGCCGATGCAGTGATCCATGGAACTGCCGCAGGGAACCCTTCAGAGAGCTGTCAAACAAACTGTCAGAGATGCTGAAGACACTCAGAGATGTGTTTTGAAGGCAAGCCACACCTTCTTCATCAGTCTACCTCACGCCCTTACCCCCGGGAATATATTTGTTTGTCACACTACCCAGATAGCAAGTAATTGTGCTGCACGTTTGAAAATGACTTGCTAAGGTATTGCTACACTTACTAGACTTTACAAGTTTGTTGCACAATTGCAGCAAGTCCACATTGTGTGACTCCAGATCAACTTTCCTTGCAAATATTCTGCAAGTCTGCTGCAAGTTCTGGTTCAGTAATGCTGTGCAGTAGTCATCCTACCACAGGAGTTACTGTGGCTGAATTTTCATGCTGTAGACTTGCACAGCTCTTGCTGTAGACTCACCACTGCAACTTTGCTCTTGCTAGAGACTTGCCACACAAATTTGCTACAAATTGGAGAAGTGTCAATTAGAACTTGTGCTTCAAGTGCTCTGCAACTGTACAACTTGCCAGTGAAAATGTGCAGCAAGTTAACAGATTTACAATTGAACACTGCCACATATGTATGGCAAGTTATCCTTGCTATCTGGGTAAGGATAATACAGTTTCATATTTGCATAGCTGATTGACTAGAGAATGTGCTGTTGTATGGCAAGGCTAGGCTATAAAACACATACCTTTATAAAGAACTGGGTCAGCAAAAACAATGTGAATAGTTAATCTGCAAAGTTTAGCTCTAGCTGTGTTTTCCTATTGTGATGTTAGAGCCAAGAATCTACCTTATCATTACAGTTGTATCTTCAGTGGCTTTTGAACTATACAGGTTTTCAACATGTACAATAAGTAGATTTAGATGATGCACGTTTATTGAACTTGATAGTACTAAGAAAATTCACTAATTCACATTTAGTTTGAATGCCAATTTTTAAATGTTATTGGTCAGTGCAAGTTGACCAGATATATCCAGAGATATTTATTGAGATATCCAGAGACAGATTTATTAAACTGTAAATTTCTAAACATAGTGACTTTTGCCTAGAAGTTATTACCTTGGAAAAATTTGAATCACAATTAGTGTTGAGCGAACCGGGACTGTAACAAACTTTCGGGTGTCCGGGACCCAGACCCGAACACGGACATTTCAAAAAACGTTCGGGGTCGGGTTCTGGGTTCTGGTAGTTGATCACGCATGTTGAATAGCTGCAGGGCAGCCAATCAACAAACGTTTCACTGGTTTGCCCTTAGAAGCCATCACAGCCATGCCTACTAATGGCATGGCTGTGATTGGCCAGTGCATCATGTGACCCAGCCTCTTTATAAGCTGGAGTCACAGTGCTGCATGTCACATGCTCTTGGGTTAGTGTAGGGAGAGGAAGCTGCCAGCGTGAGGGAGAGATTACAGACATTTTAACATCTGATCCTGCATCCTGAGATTACTACTGCTGTTGCTCTGAGGGACAGATAGGAGAAATTTGAGATTTCACATACTGCTGCTTTTAGTTGCAGATTGCAGATCAAACTCTGCATACAACAACGATCGCTACGATCATGCACAACAATCATATTGTTGGAGTAATTTGAGATTTCACATACTGCTGCTTTGAGTGACACTTTGCAGATCAAACCCTGCCTAACACAACAATCGTTACCATTGTACACAACGATCAGATTGTGCGATCGTACTCAACGATCAGATTGTGGGAGTAATTTGAGATTTCACATACTGCTGCTTTGAGCGATCTGACTGCACTAGGTAGAGACTTCTGCTTAGAGGGACAGATTATTGTTCAAAAATTATTGCCTACGCCTATAGGGCCAGCTGTTGCTGTAAGTGACACATTATTGTTGAAAAATCATCTCCTAGTTCTAAAGGGAGAGTTTCCAGGTGTTGCTTAGAGGGACAGATTCTTGTTCAAAAACCATTGCCTACTCCTATAGGGCCAGTTGTTGCTGTAAGTGACACATTATTGTTCAAAAATCATCTCCTAGTTCTAAAGGGAGAGTTTCCAGCTGTTGCTTAGAGGGACAGATTATTGTTCAAAAACCATTGCCTACTCCTATAGGGCCAGGTTCCAGCTGTTGCTGTAAGTGACACATTATTGTTCAAAAATCATCTCCTAGTTTTAAAGGGAGAGTTTCCAGCTGTTGCTTAGAGGGACAGATTCTTGTTCAAAAACCATTGCCTACTCCTATAGGGCCAGCTGTTGCTGTAAGTGACACATTACTGTTCACAAATCATCTCCTAGTTCTAAAGGGAGAGCTTCCAGCTGTTGGTGTGAGCAGTGCATTTCTTGCACCAAAATGAAAAGTCCGGCTACGTTGGTGTTTTCCAAAATAAAGGTATTAATTGGTATTAATAAATACTTACATAGGGCTACATAGTACATTTGCAGGCCCAATGAGGAGAGCAAATAAGGGACGTGGTCATGGTGCTGCTCGTGATGCTGGTGCTGCTGGTGTTGGTGGTGTTGGTGAACCTCCTGTTGGAAGGAGAGGACGTGGTCGAAGTGTGCCAGCTACACGCACAAGGGAAACACCTTCCTCAGGAAGCCAACAGAACCTTCACCGGTATATGGTAGGCCCAAATGCCCCCCAATGATTAGTGAGGCCAGAACAAGTACAGGCGATAGTAGATTGGGTGGCTGACAATGCCTCCAGTTCCTTCACATTGTCTCCCTCCCGGTCCCTTGATGAAAGCTCAGAGTTGGCACCTGAACCCCATGGCCATCTGTCTTTCAAGTCCTGCAAGAGACTCTTATGCTTTTTGATGACTCTCCTGGTGTGCTTTCTGTGAGCCATCCACATAGCACTGCCCCAGAAGTGGAAGACATTGAGTGCACCGATGCCCAACCACTTCTGTTGCAGGATGAGGACATGGAAACACCAGCACAGCACATTTCTGATGATGACGAAACACAGGTGCCAACTGCTGCAGCTTGCCTCAGTGTGCAGACTGACAAGGAGGGCAGTGGTGAAGGGTGGGTGAAAAATGATGTGGAGGATGATGAGGTCCTAGACCCCACATGGAATGAGGGTCATGCGAGTGACGTGTGGAATTTGGAGGAAGAGGTGGTGGTCGCACAGAGGCACCAGCACAGCAAAAGAGGAAGGAGGTTGCAAAAGCGGAGCGAGCGTCCCCTAGACAGTAGGCCTGCTACTACCCACCGCACCCAGGGACCTAACACACCAAAGGCAGCTCAAAGGCATTCCCCCGCGTGGCAGTTCTTCAGACAATGTGCTGATGACAAGACACGAGTGGTTTGCAAGCTGTGCAATGATAGCCTGAGCCGGGGCATAAATGTTCTCAACCTGAGCACAACCCCCATGACCAGGCATCTAAATTCAAGGCACAAGCTGCATTGGAATAATTACCTCAAAATCCAAGAAAGGTCTCGGCCTCCTCCTGCTTCCTCTTCTGCTGCTGCCTCGGCCTCTTTCTCCACCTCTACAGTGACAGTGTCACCTTCCACCCAGCAAACAGACGATATGACAGCAACGCCACCATGTCCGCCAGCATCCAAGCATTTCCACATGGTCCCATGGAAGCTTACAGCTGTCCATCTCCCAAACACTGGAGAGAAAGAGGAAGTACCCCCCTACCAACCCGCGATCCCTGGCCCTGAATGCCAGCATTTCAAAATTCCTGGCCTTTGAAATGCTGTCATTCCGTCTGGTGGACACGGACAGTTTCAAAAACCTGATGGTGGTGGCTGTCCCACAGTACGTTGTTCCCAGCCGCCACTACTTTTCCAGGCGAGCCAAACAAACAAGTCGGGGACAAGATCAAGTGTGCACTGCGCAACGCCATATGTGGCAAGGTCCACATAACCACTGATCCATGGGCAAGTAAGCACGGGCAGGGACGCTATATCTCGCTAACTGCACACTGGGCAAATGTAGTGGCGGGTGGGCCTGAGCCGGCTAGCCATTTGGCGCATGTCCTTCCACCACTGAGGATTGCAGGCCTTTTCTCTTTGCCTCCTGTTGCCTCCTCCTCCTACTGCGCTTCCTCCTCCTCGACCGCCCACTCATCCGCTCAGCATAACACCTTCACCACCAACATCAGCACATCCAGGGGGAAACGACAGCAGGCTGTTTTAAAACTGATATATTTGGGGGATAAACCCCATACTGCGCAGGAGCTGTGGACGGGCATTGAACAACAAACCAATGAGTGGTTGTTGCCACTGAGCCTCAAGCCTGGTCTGGTGGTGTGCGACAATGGCCGAAATCTCGTAGCAGCTCTGGGCCGAGCCCATTTGAGGCACATCCCTTGCCTGGCGCATGTGCTGAATTTGGTGGTACAGAATTTTCTAAAAAAACTACCCGTATATGTCAGAGCTGCTGCATTAAGTGCGGGCCATCTGTGCGCACTTTCGGCATTCTCACCCTGCTGCTGCTCGCCTGTCTGCGCTGCAGTGGAACTTCGGCCTTCCTGCTCACCGCCTCATATGTGATGTGCCCACAAGGTGGAACGCCACCTTGCACATGCTGGAGAGACTGTGCGAGCAGCAGCAGGCAATAGTGGAGTTTCAGCTGCAGCACGCACGGGTCAGTCGCTCTGCGGAACAGCAACACTTCACCACCAACGAGTGGGCCTCCATGCGAGACCTGTGTAGCGTATTGCGGCGTTTTGAGTACTCCACCAACATGGCCAGTGCCGATGACGCTATTCTCAGCTTTACTATACCACTTCTATGTCTCCTTGAAAAAACACTTTGGGCCATGATGGAAGAGGATGTGGCACAGGAGGATGAGAAGGAGAAGGAGGAAGAGGGGTCATTTCCACGGTTATCAGGCCAGTCATTCGCAAGGGGCTCGGAGGGTGGGTTCCTGCACCAGCATAGGCCATGTCCAAAATATTCAAGCCAGGGCACAGTTCTGGAGGACGAGGAGGACGAGGAAGATGAGGAGGTGGCACCCAACGCAGCTTGTGGGCATCACTAGAGCGTGGCTGGCGGGATACAGAGGACACAGATGATATACCTCCCACAGAGGACAGCTTGTCTTTGCCTGTGGGCAGCCTGGCACACATGGCCGACTACATGCTGCAGTGCCTGCGCAACGACAGCCGAGTTGCCCACATTGTAACTTCTGATTACTGTGTGGCCACCCTGCTGGATCCCCGTTGCAAGGACAACGTGCCGTTCCCTCACTGGAGCGTGAGAGGAAGATGCGCGACTACAAGCGCACACTGGTAGAGGCGCTGCTGAGGGAATTTCCAAATGACACCGGGGGCTCAGCGGAAGCACAAGGAGAAGGCGGAGGAGGAGGAGGAAGAGGCCACCAACACAGCTGTGGCACCGCCAGCACCTCAGAAGGCAGGGTTCGCATGGTCGAAATGTGGCAAAGCTTTGTCAGCAGCCCGCCACAACAAACAGCACCACCAGCCAATAGACAACGTCTTAGCAGGAGGCAGCATTTCAGCAACATGGTGCAAGAGTATGTGTGCATACGCCTACACGTACTGACTGAGGGGTCTGCCCCATTCAACTTCTGGGTCTCCAAATTGGCCACATGGCCTGAGCTTGCCGTTTATGCCTTGCAGGTGCTGGCCTGCCCTGCAGCCAGTGTATTATCGGAACGTGTGTTTTGCACGGCAGGGGGCGTTATCACAGACAAGCGCAGCCGGTTGTCCACAGCCAACGTGGACAAGCTAACCTTTATAAAAATGAATCAGGCATGGATCCCACAAGACTTGTCTGTACCTTGTGCAGAATAAACATTTAGACCGGACTCACACAGCCATTCATATACTTGTTTTTTTGAATAGGCCTCAATATTTTGGGGGCTACCCCAATTATAAACAAACAAAAAAAAATACCAAGTTGGCTACCTCCTTCTCCTACTCGACCACCGCCACTTTCACCTACACTGCCATGGCCACGGCCTAGTCAACCTCTAGGCTCCTACTCCATATCCACCCCCTCTTCCCATTTTTTTATTTGATTTTAATTTATTTTCCCTATCCCCATTTTTTTGTAGGGCACTTGCCCCATTTTACTTCCTTTTGCAGCCCTCTAGCACTTGCCGGGACATTGTTACAGCCATTTTTGTGCCTAAAGGTTCGGGTCTCCATTGACTTCAATGGTGTTCGGTGTCCGTGATAACGTTCGTTGCCGAACCCGGACTTTTTCCCAAAGTTCGTACGGACCCTCCGAACCCAAACGTCCAGGTGTTCGCTCAACTCTAATCACAATAATTATTTGAGATTTTTGAATGGGGGTCATGGAACACTTATTATTAAAACACAGGAAAACATGTTCCAGTAGGTTATATACACAAATATCAAGTTATCTCTAGCTGAGATGATATTTTATTTGAGTTGCTTGCATTTTGCGTTTTATGTATTTCACTTCTTATGCTAACATAAAATAATATTAATTCGATATAAAACTAAAATTGTCGTGTAGTAGTATTTGTAATGCAGTCTTAAAGTAAACCTGTGACATGGAAAAAAACATGTAGATTAGGAAGTCCTTATCTGCAATCACATTCTGAATAACTGTTTGTTGAGAAGCAAGTTGAGGAGCAGAACTCGGCATTAAAAAAGGTGTAGGGTCCCCCCTGTCCATACCAGGCCCTCTGGGTCTGGTATGGATTTTAAGGATAACCCCATGCCATAATTAAAAAAAAAATGGTGTGGTGTACCCCCCAATAGTCATACCAGACCCTTGTCTGGGCATGCAGCCTGGCAGGTCAGGAAAGGGGGGAGATGAGCGAGCACCCCCCTGAACCATATCAGGCTACATGCCCTCAATATGGGGGGGTGGGTAGGTGCCTCCCCACCCCAAAGCAACTTGTCCCCATGTTGATAGGGACAAGGGCCTCATCCCCACAATCATAGACGGTGGTTGTAGGGGGTCTGCAGGCAGGGGGCTTATTGGAATCTTGAAGCCTCTTTAACAAGGGGACCCCCAGATCCCAACACCCCCATGTGAATGAGTATCGGTTACATTATATTGGTCAGGCAAAACACTAACATCTTTGCTGCCATAGTGCTATGTGCTGGGTGTTCAGTGTGCCCCTGTACCTTTAATGAGGGGTGGACCTTCCAGGTCCACCTGCCCCCTGCCTATCCATTAAAATGCACAGTTCCATAGTTACATAGTTAGTCAGGTTGAAAAAAGACAAGTCCATCCAGTTCAACCAAAAAAAAAAAAAAACATTTATATATATATATATATAAAACCAAATAATCCCATATACAATCCTTCACCCACAGTTGATCCAGAGGAAGGCAAAAAACCTCAGCAAAGCATGATCCAATTTGCTATAACAGGGGAAAAAATTCCTTCCTGATTCCCCGAGAGGCAATCGGATTCACCCTGGATCAACTTTACCTAAAAATGTTAGTACCCAGTTATATTATTTACATTAAGGAAAGAATCCAGACCTTTTTTAAAGCAATCAACCGTGCTGGCCAAAACCACCTCTGGAGGGAGTCTATTCCACATTTTCACAGCTTTTACTGTGAAGAACCCCTTCCGTATTTGTAGACAAAATCTTTTTTCCTCTAGATGTAAAGAGTTACCCCTTGTCTTTTGTGATGACCTTAAAGTAAATAACTCAACACCAAGTTCCCTATATGGACCACTTATATATTTGTACATGTTGATCATATCCCCCCCTTAATCTCCTCTTCTCAAGAAAGAATAAATTCAGATCCTCTAATCTTTCCTCATAGCTGAGCTCCTCCATGCCTCTTATCAGTTTGGTTGCCCTTCTCTGCACTTTCTCCAGTTCCCCGATATCCTTTTTGAGCTTCTCCTCTAATTCCCCCCCTATACTAGTTGTACATGTTTATATATTCACCAGGTATATCCCTTGAACCACAACTCAATAAATGAAATTCCAGTAGTGTTTTCTGTTCCCCATTGAGAAATGTAGATCTCCTTTTTTCTAAAACAGATGTTTATGCCTTCCCCAAGAAGTGTCATTTTCGACACTTTTACACCTTATCTGAGGGAGGTCTCCACCAAAACCGGTCGTGCCAACTAACGAAATTTTTTCCAGACCTAAGAAAGGAATTACATTTATTATATTGACCCA
>BLSH010411159.1:8637-24485 GCA_018402905.1 Glandirana rugosa | reverse complement strand
TGCTATTGTTTAAGTTTCACACACAGTTTTCAGATGATTTTAGAACAGTGATATGGCTTCTCCTGGTTATTGTTTAAGTTTCACACACAGTTTTCAGATGATTTTAGAACAGGGATATGGCTTCTCCTGGTTATTGTTTAAGTTTCACACACAGTTTTCAGATGATTTTAGAACAGGGATATGGCTTCTCCCGGCTATTGTTTAAGTTTCACACACCGTTTTCAGATGATTGTAGAACAGTGATATGGGTTCTCCCAGCTAATTTATACTTTTTTCACACAGTTTGAAGATGATTTTAGAACAGTGATATGGCTTCTCCCGTTAATTAATACTTTTCACACACAGTTTGAAGATGGTCCACATCCACCTCCATTTTTGATTTTTTTATGTGATTTTTGTTTAAAAATGCTTTTAAGTTATTTCCCTGTCCCTATTTCTTTGTAGGGCACTTGTCCGACCTTTACCCCCATTTTCCTTCCTTTTGCAGACCTCTAGGACTTTCCAGGACTTTTTTACAGCCATTTTAGTGCCTAAAAGTTCGGGTCCCCATTGATTTCAATGGGGTTCGGGGTCCGGGTCAAAGTCCGGGTTCTGTCCAGACCCGAACCCGGACTTTGTCCCAAAGTTAGGCCGAACCAGCAGAACCCAAACTTCTAGAGGTTCGATCAACTCTAGTTAGAATGTCTAATCTTTTCATGATTTGGTAAAATATTTTTTCTCTGTCTCTCGCTTGTTGCTCTCCATCTCCCAAAAATCTTTTCCCAAACTCACACAGGTATCTTCACAAACCACAAACAATGCCATTGCTGTTACAATTTTAAAATGAGTCGCAATTTTGTGGGTTTTTTTTATTTCCAAATGATCCTAATTTGAGCCCAAAAAAATGTGTGTGATATGTGTGCCAACATCAGAAATAAAAATGTCATTCCCAAAAATCATATAATAACATCACTCTTCTACACTCCAAGAACCACCAAATAGCACAGAATAAAGGAGAATAACTGATTAATGTAATTCCACCAATTATATGTCCAAAGAAATACAGTATATGTGTATTTATTTGTAGGAGGGCTGCACACTTGGCAGCCTGGTGGCTAACAGCTTAATGCTTCTACCTAACAACGCAGAGCTTCTGGGTTTGCATCCTGAGCATGCCACTTCATGTAGAGAAGTTGTCTGTTCTCTCTATGTTGTTAAATATAACTCATGTCCTTACCAAAATGATGTCCAAATGTAGTACTTATGTGTAGGAGCGTTTCACCACCATTGCAAATTGTGTCATATGTTTTCCATGGGCAAGGACTATAATCAGCCTTAACATGTCCCAACCAGCAATAATTGCAGCCTTTTACCAAGCAAAATGCCCCAAAATAAAAGATGTTCTATAGCAGAATGCTCACAGTACTGAGCCATAACCAACCTTTAAAACAGATGGCATATGCCAGAAACAGGTTGTTCACTGGTTATCCAGCTTTCCACAGTACATCTGCATTGGTTAATTTATTGCACCCTTGTGACTTAGGACTCTTTGACACCACAGAGATGGAGGCTCCATGAACGTGGCTAAGGGGATAGTGTTTCTGCTTAGGCACCCTAGGGTCATAGATTCAAGTCCCAAACATGCCACTACCTGTAGAAAAGTTGTCTGCTCTTCCTGTGTTGTTAAACATAACTCATGTCCTTCCACAAGTTACATATAGATGAAGCATTTATGTGGATGAGGGTTCCACCACCATTGCAAATCTGCTATCTTGGAAAAATTATGCCTGCCTTTACACACACATGAACTTTAATGGCATCCCAGTCTTAGTCCCTAGGGTTCAAATTTTATTTGGTCCACCGTTTGCAGCTATAACAGCTTCAACTCTTCTGGGAAGGCTGTCCACAAGGTTTAGGAGTGTGTCTATGGGAATGTTGGTCCATTCTTCCAGAAAAGCATTTGTGAGGTCAGACACTGATGTTGGATGAGAAGGCCTGGCTCACAGTCTCTGCTTTAATTCATCCCAAAGGTGTTCTATCGGGTTGAGGTCAGGCCACTCAAGTTCCTCCATCCCTAACTCGCTCATCCATGTCTTTATGGACCTTTCTTTGTACACAGGTGCGCAGTCATGTTAGAATAGGAAGGGCCATCCGCAAATTGTTCCCTCAAAGTTAGGAGCATGAAATTGTCCAAAATGTCTTGGTATGCTGACGCCTTAAGCCTGGGTTCAAATTAGTGCTATCACAGACATCGCATGTGATTTGCACCCGCACCGCAGGTGCGATCACATGCGATGGCTGTGCAATGCGAGTTCAGCCATATAGTAGTATAGCTGAACTCGCATTGGATTTGCAGAAGAAAAGGTACAGGGATCTTTTTTTTCCCCGCACCAGAATCGGATCGCATGGGTGTTCTCACCCATGGGATCTGATTCCTAATGCAATCCACAGTTCGCACTGCGATCTATGAACCGATCTGCAGGTGTCATTAACATTGTATTGACACCTGCAGCAGTTCACAGAAGGCAGTGTGAACTGCCTGTGGAGAGTTGGAATGCAAGAACCGGTGCTATAAATGACTGCAGTAGGGGGGTTGGTTTGGCCTGAGAAGAGGCTGTGTTATTTGCTGCGATTTTTGGGGAAGAAGGGCTGATATTGTGCATAATGACAAATGCCACACTAGGGCTGTTTACTGAAATTCCTGTGCATTTTGTCCATGCTGTCAATGTTGTGTGTATTGTTCCTGCCTGACTATGCATTCATGGGTTGTAGGAGCATCTGCTGGCCCTCTACTCTTTGAACTTATTGGTTAATCATGTACATAAAAATGCAGCTTACAGCAGAACATAGTCCCCAATGTATGTGTGTGGAATATTTGTTTTTTAAGCATGACTATTTTGTATTTTTGTACAGGGTGGGCCATTTATATGGATACACCTTAATAAAATGGGAATGGTTGGTGATATTAACTTCCTGTTTGTGGCACAGTAGTATATGTGAGGGGGGAAACTTTTCAAGATGGGTGGTGACCATGGTGGCCATTTTGAAGTCGGCCATTTTGAATCCAACTTTTGTTTTTTCAATAGGAAGAGGGTCATGTGACACATCTAACTTATTGGGAATTTCACAAGAAAAACAATGGTGTGCTTAATTTTAATGTAACTTTATTCTTTCATGAGTTATTTACAAGTTTCTGACCACTTATAAAATGTGTTCAATGTGCTGCCCATTGTTTTGGATTGTCAATGCAACCCTCTTCTCCCACTCTTCACACACTGATAGCAACACTGCAGGAGAAATGCTAGCACAGGCTTCCAGTATCCATAGTTTCAGGTGCTGCACATCTCGTTTTTATTAACGTGTATCCATATAAATGGCCCACCCTGTATAATCTTGCAGCTAAACATTTGTTGGGGGGAGGTGGGTGTTGAGTAGCTGTAATATGAAATGTGTTGCCTGGTATACACTGTGAAAGTAAAGCTGTGTCTGCTATAAGGTTTAGAGAAATATTAGATTGTAAGCTCCTATGAGCAGAGCCCTTAGAACCCAATTGTTAAATGTTTGTCAAAATGTACCACCATATACGCTGTTGAATATTTGAATGCCACTAAATGATTATATAATTGTGTTGTTGCTGTGCAAATAAATGTAAATTCTTGAGCTATTTATGTTTTTATTTTTTTTATCAATTTGTTTTGGGGGGGAGCTGGGTTTGGAAAAATGAAATGTTTTAGCCCAGGTTCACATAGTGTGATTCCAGTGCAGGTTCCTGCATCGCACCTCTCCTACAGGCAGTTCACACTGCCTTCTGAGAACTTCTGCAGGTGTCATTACAATGTTAATGACACCCCCAGATCAGTTCACAGATCGCATTCCGAACTGTGAACTTCCACAGGAATCGGATTGTATAGGTGAGAACTCTCACGCGATCTGATTCTAGTGCGGGGAAAAGAGACCCTGCACCTTTTTCTGTGTGAATCTAATGCGAGTTTAGCCATAACTGTATGGCTGAACTCACATTGCACAGACATTGCATGCGATCGGCATCTGCATTGCGGGTGCGAATCACATGCAATGTCTGTGTTCGTACAAGTGTGAACCTGGGTTTATTAATGACAAATTATGATAAGGTGTAATCGTGGACAAAAAACCTAATCTCTTCAGCACACCTGCAAGTTAATGATAAAGGGGTTTAGGTTTAGCTCTGGTTCAGATGTGTGCGATTCGGGAACCAGTGCTATTACAGAGCCGGTTCCCACATCGCATCTCTCCTGCAGGCAGTTCACACTGCCTTCTGCTAACCACTGACGGGTCTCATTACAAAGTTAATGACACCCCCAGTTTTGTTCACAGATCGCAGTGCGAACTGGCACATGAATCGGATCGCATGGGTGAGAACACCCATGCGATGTGATTCTAGAGCGGGGAAAAAAGGTACATGAACTTTTTTTTTGGGCATCTAGTGCGAGTTCAGCCATACAAGTGTATGGCTGAGCTCACACTGCTCAGAGATCGCATGTGATCGGCACTAGCAGTGCGTATGTAAATCACATGCTCTGTGATCTCTGACATCGCATTACTCTGAACCCGGGCTCAGTCTTTATATTTAACAAAAGCTGTGGAGAATTGCAGTTAATATTGAATTCAGCTTGTAGATAGGCAGTGTTGTACGTGTCAAACCGGGCCTTTGTCTTTGTAATTTACCTGCTGCAATCCCAGGGACACCATTTCTTGTCAAACTCCCTTTAGTTTCCCTCAATCTATTGCCATATACAGATTCACATATATGCAAATAATAAAAATTGCACTAGTGATTAAACTTTCGCAGCCGTAATAAAAAAATCGTAAAAAAGCGTGACTTTGGCCTCTGACCCAAAAATGGGTCATTGTGTTCACCCAGAACTGCCTTTGCTGGTCAGGATCGCCATATAGGTGGACATGGTGTGGTCCCTCTTTACCAAAGAGGAAGTGCTACTTATTTGCCAGGCAAGTATATATATATATATATATATATATATATATATATATATATATATATATATATATATCCTTTCACACCTGGTTGACTTTTCCTGAAACCATTCATATCTGTACTACTTCAAGTTGCGCCAACTTCAAAGAAGTCTCTGTACTACTTTGGTGTGACCTGAAGTTCATAGCTCTCAATATTACACAGGCATTCCTTGAAGTTGTGGCAAAGTTGTCACAGCAAAATTGTGTGACTTTCAGGTTGCAGCAGTGTGAATGAGATTCATAGATATGGCCCTATTCTCACTTATGTGTACTGAAAGTTGCACAAATTTGTCCCTGCAGTACTTTGAATGTGATGCAACTTGAAGGTGTGCAACTTTAAGGTCACACAAGTGCGAATGGGGCCTAATTCAAAAGTTTTATCAATGAATCTCATTACGCTCCTTTCACACTTGGGAGACTTTTCATGCAAATTTGGGCCTCAGAGTTGCATGACAAGTCGCCCCCCATGGATACTATCCATATCTGTGCAACTTTGCCCACGTTCACATTGTTCCAATTTGGCCTGCGATTTGACATGTCATCTTGACATGTCATTTTGATTTTTTGACATCATCTTGATTGCTTCCATACTATGAACACTTTAAATGCATGCAATGGTATGTACATATTCAATAACATTATGGTATGGAATTGCAAAAATCACACACTACTTAAAATGCAGGCTGTTAGTTTGTAGAGAATTAAAAGAATACAAGATTACTAAATGTATTTTCTCTATATTATTGCAATGAGGTTGGTAGTGTAGTGGTTTGCCCTGCTACCTTTAATGCCTGATGTCATGGGTTTGAATCCCACAGATGGTGCCACCTGCTGAAAGCTTGCATTGTACTCAGCATTATATGCTGAAAATATGTGAAGGCATATAAACCAATGCACATAATTTTGATTGCTTCCATACTATGAACACTTTGGTCTGGTCTAGATTTTAAGGGGAACCCAATGCCGCGGGCAAGTTTAAATTACATTTTTTACTTTATAAATATCATTATTGCTGTGACTTGTTCTATACATTGTACAGATGCGCCACTTTACAGGCGGAGTAATGGAACCCCACAGGCACGATATTGAAAGGAATTTTTCATTTTTATTGTTTCACTTTAAGCATCATTAAAATCACTGCTCCTTTAAAAACAATCATTTTAAAAACTTTTTTTTGCATTGATACATGTCCTCCACGGCAGTACCCGGGTCCTCATATACTTTTTATGGCAATAACGTGCATATAAGCCTTAAAAATGAGGACTTTTGGTTTTGCATGTTTGAGCCATTGACAATTCCCGCATATGCCAATTTGACATTTACAAAGGCATATCCACCGGCAATAGCATGATTTTTTATACCCCCGTTCGCCTACTTGAAGTTATAATTGCCTTTAGTGGGTGCTATTTTTATGCATCGCGAGATCGCATATTCGCGCTATATTAAATTACCCCCTATATGTGGACATGATAACCAGCGGGCTCCTCTCAGCATCACACCGCCTATCAAGGCTAGAGGCAATCCCTTCCATATGTTGATACATTTGGGATACCACATACAACAGCGTTAGGACGCCATATGACATCACACGCATGGTGTGGAAGTGTGGCGCCGATGTCAGGAGAGATAAGCCCACTCCCTTCCCCGCATCAACTAATGCTAATGAAGGGTCGCCCTCACGCTCATCCCAGCTCCTGGGTACTGAACAACAAATAAACAGCCCCACAGACCTGGACTACAGCAGGCTGAACAGGCTTCTGCGCAATTGTCATTCAAAATGCGACAGCACTGAAAGCTGAAAATTGGCCTGGGCGGAAGGGGGGTAAGTGCATGGTATTGAAGTGGTTAAAAGATGTCACTTTACCCCATGTGGAATTTTCAAATTCTAATACATTTTTAAATTCCGATGCCAGATTCAATAGGATTTTTTCCATTTCTTTAAAGGCTAATTTCACCTTTTTTTCTAAATTCCAGCTCTAAGCCCTAAGTACCAATATAACATTAATGTACTTTTTTTGCAAACATTTCAAAGCTTTCCATTAATTCTACAGACACTTACTTCACTTGTCCTCCTTCATGTTTCCAAACATATCCATTGCTTCGGTCTTACTTCCTGGTCAGGCTTTAGGTCATGATACAGGAAGGAGTTGACCAGCTGACCTCATTAGCACACACCCTGCATCATCCACCTCCCTACCCACCCCCCCATTCCCAGCTGCACATTTTTTACATGAAATGCAATCAATCTGTAATCACCCTTCTCACTAAATACACAATATGCAATCAGATTGTATAGTGTATGGCCACCTTTATACACCTAAAATTACTAGTTGCGCTTTCAGTGCCATTTATTGTTAATGGCACACCAAACACAGAAGCAAACACTCATTTTGCCATGTGAAAAAAAACTGGTGGCAAATGCTGCAGAATGCACAGTAAAAAACATGCAACCCACAAAATGTCCTATAAGCCACATGTAGTGCAGCCCATTGAAATCAACAGGTTGCCCAATGCGTGTCAAAAGAAAAACGAGCCATAAAATGTGCGCTCTTACTATGCTTGATGTGAATGGGGCCTAAAAGTGAAATTGTTGCATTAACACAAGAACAATGAAGCTCCTTTCACATTTGTGTGTTTCCTTGCATTTCAGAAATGTGCTGCAACAAAAATCACAGTAAAAAACGCACCAAGCTCGGCTCCAAAAAAAAAAAAAGTACCAAAGCTTCTTTTGTTGTGTGCAGGGCAGCCCATTCAGATGGGTGGACTGCCCTATGTGTGATAAGTGAAAATGCTTCAAAACGCTTCCCCCCTCACTGAAAAAAAACCCCCAAAAAATACATGTGGCAATGCGAGTTCCTGCTATGCAGAGATGTGAAAGTGGCTTGACAGCTGAGTGTTCCTGTCCACTCCTTCCTATGTACTTGTATAAAAATGGCCATACACTATGCAATCTGATTGTATATTGCATATTTAGTGAGAAGGGTGATCACTGATTTGATTGCATTTCATTTATAAAATGTGCAGCTGGGAATGGGTGGGTATGTAGGAGGGTGAATGATGCAGGGTGTGTGCTAATGAGGTCAGCTGGTCAATTCCTTCCTGTGTCATGACCTATAATCTCACCAGGAAGTAAGGCAGAAGCAATGGATATGTTTGAGAACATGGATGAGGACAAGTTAAGTAAGTGACTGTAGATTTAATGTAAAGATTTGATATTTTTGCAAAAAAAGTATATTAATGCAATATTGGAACATAGGGGAGGTGGTATTTAGAAAAAAAGAAGGCGAACAAAGGTGAACTTATCCTTTAAACTAAAGATAAAGTCCAGGCTTTTCCTATCTATGCTTAAAGTATAAGTTCGGCTTTAAAAAACAAAAATAATAAATGCACATTTTTTTGCAGATAAAAAAAGGGCATTTACTATTTTTTCAGGAGACTGGAAAGCATTGCATCAATGAGCAGCAGATCACTGTTGCTATGCAGGACTCCTGTAGATTGTCAGTGTAAACTGTCTGCCTGTACTTTCTAAGGCCAGGCAGTTTCACACTGACAGGAATTAATGAACTACCAGTGTGCTCAACAGTGCAGTGGTAGTTCATTGAGAACCACAAGCTGACAGCTTCAAAGGGAGTCGATACGTGTAGTTTGTTCATTCACAGAACCATGTGAATGGATGATTCGGCTGTGTGGGCGGAGCTACGCATGGCCATGCTCTTTTCAAAAAGTGACAAAATAGTAAAGCATAACTCCTGTGTAGTAGCTAACCGCATGCCATCATCCCTAATTAATCAAATTGTTTTTAGGAAACCCTCAGGTTGGGATTTTTAAGGCACAAAAAAATAGTGTTTATAAAAAGTTATATATTTTATTGAGTACAAAATTAAAATAAAGTTAATTAAAAATGTTGTTCAAACTCAAATACATTCAATATACAGTAAATAAATTGACAAATATTAATGTACAAGACCTAATGCATTTCGGTACATATTGACCTTCATCAGAGGTATTTATCTTGTACAGAATAAGTCATATATTTCTGAAAAATAAAGAAAAGAAAGATGAAGTATCATGCCTGTATGAAAACTGAAAATTATCAGAGTGACTTTATGCAACCATACCTGTTTCAACGTTTGCGCAAAAATGTGTTCAAATTAGACAGGATTGTGGATAGAGGGCTGCCCCCTAAACCCTGCCTTCCAAAACCAGATCAGATGTTTCCCTCCAAACAAGAGCTCCAGGTACCACCACTAGGGAGATGAACGGCCGAGATATGCTAAAGTGATATTAAAGTATCCAGTTAGATATATGTAAACATATTCCCAATGGAGTACTCATACAAAGCCAGTTGAAAAAGGTAAAAAGTGTAAATATCTCACTTAGCCACTAGAGGGTGCCGTAACCAGATCCCAAAAGGCCAGTGGGTACAGCATAGGATATGAAGCACTTTTAAACGCTTAAACAGGGAAAGGGATAGGCTTGCTGACACAACACTACAGAAAGATAAAAAACAAGTTCATCAAATCACTAGAGTATACTGAAGCAGAAACATAAAGAGGTATAGCATGGAGTAATGCGGTATAAATTTACCTTGCTTAAAGAAGATAGTTTTGTGATTGATTGGCCAAGTATATTAGTAGTCTCATTAGGCTGTATAAAAAATATATATGAATATAGCGTCACAAAAGGACCTTGTATATTGTCTCTAAAGGAGATATATAAAGGCTTCCCCCCAGAGACACATATATGAACAGCAAAAACGCTGCAAGGCAAAAAAGACGCACAAAAGGAAAAAAAAACACAATTACCTTATAAAGTTGCCTCAGTGTGTGTGAATGGATCGCCAGCTTACAGAGCAGAGATCCCTCTCAGGAGGGAGTGTCGACACAGGAAGCTGGCTAGCTCAGCTGTGGCCTTAAATAAGGCAATCCAACACAGCTGATTTAGTGGAGTGAGGGCTCCTACTAACAGGTCCCGCCCAAATCACCTGGGCACATTATATGACGGAGCTCCCAACCAGCCAGACGAGAATGCCCACTCAGGGCAGGATGTGACATCCACAGCCGACTGGGTCGCCGACGCACAGCCCACCCCCGGACCGCCCAGCACCGTAAACACTTCTTGGTAATAACAGGAAGCGTAACCATGGTGTTCTTCCGGGCCACCGTCACGGGGGGGGGGCGGTGCCTAAGGATATGGGCCGTCACCAGAGGAGGGAAATGTGCCACCCTTGCCAATAGGCGGGCGGCTTGGGTGCGCCGGGTCTGGTAAAGGAAAAATGACCCAACAATGGCCTACAGGGGGAGACAGTCAGATGCCACAAAACCACATCCCTAGTAAACAGAACACACAAAAAAATTTAAAAAAACATGTATTTTTAAATGTAATTTTTAAATGTTGATGCTCTAAAATGGGGGGCCACAACAAAAAACTGTACCTGTGACACAACCATTGGGGGGTAAAAAGGTTAAGAAACCATCTGACTTTTTCCTCCACTAAATACAAATGGCGGTGTTGCCTCCTTTGTAAAAGCAACAATAGATGACATTAACAAAATGTCTTCTAGCCCACCAAAATCTCTGCAGTCACCCCCCCCCCTTTTTTTTTTTTTTCTTCTTCTTCGTTCCTCTCTCTCTCTCACCCACCCAACTCCCCTACCAAAACTCCCTATTGTTCAAACCGCATGTGCTGGTCACATGCCCCCGTGGCTCACCTATTATTGCTTTAAACAATGTGATTATACCTATTTTACAGGCTTACGAGGTAACAACCCAATCTTTATTCAGTATACTGCCTGTTCTCTGTTTTGTCATACGATATTGCAATGCAAATGTTGTGAATTCTTTCTTATCCATATCCGCCTTTGTATGATGCAATTTTGTCTTCTTGATTCATAATAAAATCTTTTTGGGAAAAAAAAACAAAAAAAACAAAAAAACAAAATGTCTTTAGATACTCAATATAGCAACCTTTCCTCAGATGAAAGGGAAGCTATTAAGACTCTGGCAAATAACACCGAATTGGTGATAAAGGTTGCGGACAAGGGAGGCAACATTGTAATAATGGATAAGTCTCAATATATCAACATGTGTGACAAAATACTTTCTAATCAATCCTGGTATAGAAAGATTCCCAAATGCTTGATAGATAAATTTGAAAAGGATTTTTATGAGCTGGTGGATATGGCCTTTTTTAGGAGTGCAATAGATCAGGAGCAATGGGAGTTCGTGCGTACACCATTTCCACGCATGCCCACATTCTATTCACTGCCTAAGCTACATAAAGATAAAAAAAAAACCCCTGGACGTCCAATCATTTCTGGCAACGGTAGTTTAATGGAAAGTTTAAGCATTTTAGTAAATGATTATCTACGCCCACATGTTATAAGTTTACCATCATACGTAAAAGATACCATCCATCTCCTACAAATTTTGGACGATGTAGTTCTAGCCCCCACGTCGGTTCTAGTAGCAATCGACGTGGAGGCCCTTACAGTTCCATTCCACATAGTTTGGGCCTTGCTTGAATTAAATGAGTACTCGGAACTAGAACTCAACATGATTGGAAGTTTGCTGATTTTGTCCTTGAAGCTTTGGATTTTATTCTTCATCACAACTTTTTCTCTTTCTCCAGTTCACACTTCCTCCAGGTGCAGGGGGTGGCAATGGGCACTTGTTGTGCCCCTGCTTACACCAACCTGTACCTGGGGGAGTGGGAAAGGACCCTGTTTGATCAGGAAGATATGGCTGAATTTGTGCAATATGTGGGTATGTGGCATAGATATATAGACAATATATTTATGGTGTGGGAAGGCCCTATTGATACACTTCAAGACTTTTTAAAACAGCTCAATATTAACACAAAGAATCTGAATTTTACCATGACTTTTGATGAAATCTCTTTCCTTGACATCAAAATCTTTAAAGGCCATGATGGCACAATTGGGACCTCACATTACCGTAAGCCCACAGCAGGTAATAATATCTTACATGCCTCCAGTTCACACCCGTCCCCTTTAATAGCCTCTATTCCATACAGTCAATACTTACGCATTAGACACAACTGCACTGATGATCACACCTTTAAATTAGAAGCCAACCCTCTAAGGGAACGTCTTTTAGTGCGGGTCTATTCAAAAAGATGTCTAAAAAAGGCCTTTAACCGGGCATGTGGTCAGGAAAGACATAAAATAATCCACTATAAAAAAAAGTCTAACATCAATTCTAATCAAATACGTTTGATCACTCAATTTTCAAAGAATCATGTTGACCTCCATCGTATTTTGCGCAAACACTGGCATTTCTTACTGTCAGATCCTGAAACTGGTCCTCTTGTGACCAAACAGCCTTTGGTTACATTCAGACGAGCGAAATCCTTCAGAGATAGTCTAGTTCATAGTGATTTCAATGCCACCCAGGGTGATCCCTGCAAACACCTAGGAACATTCCCGTGTGGAGGATGCACCTATTGCCAATATACCACTGTATGTGCACCACTCGAAATCCCATCTTGCCAAATGGAGTTACATAGTTACATAGTCAGAGAGGCTGGAAAAAGACACAAGTCCATCAAGTCCAACCCATGTGTGTGTTTTTTATGTCAGTATTACGTTGTATATCCCCCAATGTTGTGGTCCCTTAGGTGTGCATCTAATAGTTTTTTAAAATTATCTATACTACCAGCAGAAACCACCGTTTCTGGAAGAGAATTCCACATTCGCACTGCTCTTACCGTGAAGAAACCCCTACGCATCTTAAGGTTAAACTGCCTTTCGTTCATTCTCAGTGAAGGGCGCGTGTCTTCGTGTTTTCCCTTGCGCTGAATAGTATTGCCCCTATAGCGGGGTCACCAGTACAGTATTTGTACACTGAAATCATATCCCCTCTCAAGCGTCTTTTCTCCAGAGAGAACAAGTTCAGTGCTTGTAATCTTTCCTCATAACTTAGGTCCTCTAATCCCTTAACTAGCTTTGTTGCCCTTCTCTGAACCCTTTCCAATACCAGGACGTCCTTCTTGAGGACAGGTGCCCAGAACTGGACGGCATACTCCAGGTGTGGCCTCACCAGGGACTTGTATAGTGGGAGAATTATTGATTTATCCCTGAAGTTAATCCCTTTCTTGATGCATGCCAACACTTTGTTAGCTTTGCTTGCAGCAGCTTGGCATTGCATGCCACTGCTGAGCCTGTTCTCTACTAGGACCCCTAGGTCTTTTTCCAGTGAAATGTGTGAATGAGTGAAATTCAAACCAAAGCATTATGCCAATTGGAAGACCAGGGGGATGGTATATCTACTTCTATGTGACTGTGGTGGATTTTACGTGGGAAAAACAATCCAAGAATTCTGGCAAAGAGCATATTGGCACATACAAAGTATGAAAACAGCAAACCCAGATCTACCACTTGGCCGGCATGTCCTGAAAAAGCATAATAAAATTGTTCCCAAAGTCAAATTTCTAATTCTGGACCGTATTCACCCCAACCCATGTGGTGGAGATTGGAACAAAAATTTGTTACAATC
This sequence comes from Glandirana rugosa, assembly GCA_018402905.1. Classification (NCBI taxonomy): domain Eukaryota; kingdom Metazoa; phylum Chordata; class Amphibia; order Anura; family Ranidae; genus Glandirana; species Glandirana rugosa. The sequence continues at coordinate 10,977 of BLSH010411159.1, read as the reverse complement.
AGAAACACATTGGATATACTCCCTGAGAGCCACATTGTACCCGGGCCTAAATGAAACCACCTCTTATAAACCTTTTTTAGATGGTTTTGTGTCAGGAGGCTGGGAACAATAACAACAGAATATCCTAAACAATAGCATCACTATTATAACATTGATTTCCCCAAGTCAGTCTTCCCAAAACTCTTTAGTCCATTTTCTTTTTCCCTCCCCTCCGCTTTTTTTTTTTGTCGTTTTTCTTGCAGTTTCACCTGATTCAAATAGAAATGACTGCATAGATTTACAAACTTACTGAGAACAAATCATTCTGAGTAAAAGTGATGTGAATTGCCTGTGACTTTAACTGCAAATACATGATGCCTGTTCGCAAAAATGACTAATTTGTGATTTAGTCACTGGGGCCACATTTTGTTGTGGCCCCCCATTTTAGAGCATCAAAATTTAAAAATGACATTTAAAAATACATGTTTTTTAAATTTTTTTGTGTGTTCTGTTTACTAGGGATGTGGTTTTGAGGCATCTGGCTGTCTCCCCCTGTAGGCCATTGCCGGGTCGTTTTTCCTTTACCAGACCCGGCGCACCCAAGCCGCCCTTCTATTGGCAAGGGTGGCACTTTTCTCTCCTCTGGTGATGGCCCATGTCCTTAGGCACCACCCTATTATTACCAGGAAGCGTTTACGGTGCTGGGTGGTCCGGGGGAGGGCTCTGCGTCGGCGACCCAGTCGCCTGTGGACATCACATCCTACCCTGGGTGGGCGTCCTCATCTGGCTGGTGGGGAGCTCAGTCATAGTATGTACCCAGGTGATTTGGGGGGGACCTGTTAGTAGGAGCCCTCACTCCTGACGGCTCCACTAAATCAGCTGTGTTGGATTGCCTTATTTAAGGCCACAGCTGAGCTAGCCAGCTTCCTGTGTCGACACTCCCTCCTGAAAGGGATCTCTGCTCTGTAAGCTGGCGATCCATTTACACACACTTAGGCAACTTTATAAGGTAATTATGTTTTTTTTTCCTTTTGTGTGTCTTTTTTGCCTTGCAGTGTTTTTGCTGTTCATATATGTGTCTCTGGGGGGAAGCCTTTATATATCTCCTTTAGAGACAATATACAAGGTCCTTTTGTGACGCTATATTCATATATATTTTCTATACAGCCTAATGAGACTACTAATATACTTGGCCAATCAATCACGAGCCTATCTTCTTTAAGCAAGGTAAATTTATACCGCATTACTCCATGCTATACCTCTTTATATTTCTGCTTCAGTACACTCTAGTGATTTGATGAACTTGACTATCTTTCTCTAGTGTCGTGTCAGCAAGCCTATCCCTTTCCCTGTTTAAGGGTTTAAAAGTGCTTCATATCCTATGCTGTACCCACTGGCCTTTTGGGATCTGGTTACGGCACCCTCTAGTGGCTAAGTGAGATATTTACACGTTTTACCTTTTTCAACTGGCTTTGTATGAGTACTCCATTGGGAATATGTTTACATATATCTAACTGGATACTTTAATATCACTTTAGCATATCTCGGCCGTTCATCTCCCTAGTGGTGGTACCTGGAGCTCTTATTTGGAGGGAAACATCTGATCTGGTTTTGGAAGGCAGGGTTTAGGGGGCAGCCCTCTATCCACAATCCTGTCTAATTTGAACACATTTTTGCACACACTTTGAAACAGGTATGGTTGCATAAAGTCACTCTGATAATTTTCAGTTTTCATACAGGCATGATACTTCATCTTTCTTTTCTTTATTTTTCAGAAATATAAGACTTATTCTGTACAAGATAAATACCTCTGATACCTCTGAAGGTCAATATGTACCGAAATGCATTAGGTCTTGTACATTAATATTTGTCAATTTATTTGCTGCATATTGAATGTATTTGAGTTTGAACAACATTTTTAACCACTTGACAACTGGGCACTTAAACCCCCTTCCTAACCAGACCAATTTTCAGCTTTCAGTGCTCTCACATTTTGAATGACAATTAATCAGTCATACTACACTGTACCCATTTAACTGTTTATAATTACATGTTCTGGATTACGTAAAGCCATGTATAACTGGAAGTCTCCATAGTCTCCATAAATAGAACATGTCTTATTCAGAATATAAAGACTTTTTATTTCTTTTCTTTCTACTTCATAGTACGGACATACTTTTGACTTTTAATAGTCTCACTGAAATACGTTGGTATGGACAAAGTTTCACACACGTTTTTACACAAGTTTAATCTGTCCTAACACCTATCTCCCGACGGGGGATTTGGGACGGAAGGTTTTGGTCTAGTCTACAAAGGGAGGTTTATTCTCGAGGTCCATGGTGGTGATCCCTCTACTTGCCG
>BLSH010411158.1:26082-42874 GCA_018402905.1 Glandirana rugosa | reverse complement strand
GTTTTACTATGATGTCCCTTGGAGAGCCATCCTTCCTTGGGGGTCCCAGGGCCCTATGAGCCCTATCCAGTTCCAGGCGATGGGCTGGAGTGTTCGGCATGAGGTTGTTGATTAGCTCATGAACAGCTCCTGGAATGTCAGATATATTTTCAGGGAGGCCCCTTATTCTGAAATTATATCTTCTGGAACGATTTTCTAAGTCGTCAATCCTTAGCATGGCTGTGTCCAGTTGATCTTGCAATGTGGAGATTAGGTCTGTATTTTGGTTTGAGACCGCGGCTGTACGATCCAACTTATTTTCGATCGCATCCATTCTCATCCCCAGCATCTGGAAATCCATCTTAATCTCCCCTGTTATCTTTTCAATTGTGTTCGCTAGGCCCCTCTCCAAGAGCATTGAAAACTTCTGATATAGGTCCTCTACCTGTGTGGAGATGTCATGACTGTGAGATCCTGATGCCTGATGGGTTTGGAAGTCCTGGCCTGGGTGAGGGTGCCCGGTGTCTCCCTGCATGCGGCCCAGTGACGACACCGTTGAGGCTGGAGATGGGGTGTCCATCTGTATAAAGCTGCTCGGGGCCTTGGGGGTGAAGTTGAGGATGGCTGGGGAGAGTACTTGCCTTGGATCCGCAGAGTGAATGGTTCCCGTGCTAGAGTCACTGAGTGCCTCGTGGAATCCTCCTGCTGCTGTCGGAGCGGCGGCCATCTTGGTACACCCAGGAGCGGGTGTCGCCGTCAGCGGTGGAAATAGCTCCTTTTTGCCGCTGGCCCAGCCATATAGCGTGGTTCTACAGTGCGCGGGGGTTCTAGGGAGCCCCTTGTTACCCGATTCCGAGGGCTCAGTGAGGCAGGGCGGGCTTCTAAATCCGGCGGCGTTGCGGAGCTCCGATCTAAGCGTCCATATCGGAGCTCCCGCGCCTACTCTGCTTCCTTAGACATCTCTGGGGGGGAGTGTCATTGTGGGTCCCTTGCTCCTCGTTGGGAGGAATAATGCGGGGATCCCTCGATCCCCCTACAGATGACTTAGCAACGAAGAGGCATAAACAATGGATAATATGTTACAGCTTCATTACAGCCTCCTGTATTATTTACTTACACCTAAGATTTTCTCTAACTCTTCAAACCTATACCAGATTGCCCTCTTCCAGGCTATAATGCACTACATCAGTTAGAGTTTCCTTCTTTATTTTTTTCTGTGTATAACATAAAAAGCCTCCTCATCCCCATAGGATACTATAATTCTTCCAATGGGTATCACCTATATAATCCTCATCTTCACGCCCTCATTATTAGCACCCAGTACACACCATCCATAGAGAGACAGCTGTCCATTCCAATAACACACCACAATCCCCCCACAGTCAACTCCACACACTCCCTCCTCTTTAAACCATTGAAGACCACCCCAGATCTAACTCCACACAGGATTCCATACCATACTTGGTCTCCCCAGCTCCACCACGGCAGGTGCACGCCTCCTCACATTCAAAACTAGACCACTCTCCCACACAGAGAGAGATCCCTTTCTCTCCTGACAGTACCGGACTTACCTAAATATCATATCTAAGCATTCTCCCTGCCACTACTATAGGAACATTAGCTGGTCTACTTCTCCCTCCGGACATCCACTCTTACCGTCTTTCAGACACCTCCTTCTTCTATCCTATCTTTCTTTTCCTATCTACCCCCTCCCCTTTCCCTGTTCTTGTTCTCTTTTCTCTGAGATTTAATTCCACCTACCAAATTGCCAGCCGTTGAACTCAAGCTCTGTTAGTTTTCTTCGCCCTACCAGAACATATTAAGCTTGCTATATCTATTACTCACAATTGTTGACTGGGCAAACCATTAATAAACAATAATGACATCTCCAATAACGATCAAAAATCATCTCTCGTTGAAAGTAGTCTCTATTAATGCCAAAGGGCTAAACCTCCCTGAGAAACGCTCCCAATTATTAAGAGAATGTCATAGGCTGAAAGCAAATGTGGCTCTAATTCAGGAAACCCACTTTCTTGAAGGGAAGATTCCCAGCCTCTCCGACAAGAACTACACAAAGATATATCACGCCACCAACAAAGAATCGAAATCGAAAGGAGTCACAATACTCATTTCTAGACACACCCAATTCAAAATCACGGACTCCTTGAGTGATCCATTGGGAAGATACATTTTCCTTCAAGGCACCTTTAACAACCGACCCATCACAATCGCCAATATCTATGCACCCAATACCAAACAAGTAGCCTTTTTTAGACAGATAACTGACCTTCTGACTTCATTTTCAACAGGAATCCTCATACTAGGGGGAGACTTCAATGTCCCCATGAACCCCATTATTGACACCTCCTCTTACTTACCATATAGAGCGCTAAGACAAATTAAAAAACAATTACAGAGTCTCCTGTTGCATGATACCTGGAGAACTCTTAATCCACAAGGGAAAGATTACACATTCTTCTCTCCCCTGCACCAAAAATACACGAGGATAGACTACCTCTTCGTCTCGCAACCTGACCTATCCCTTCTTCAAAACGCTACAATTGAACCCATGCCTTTCTCAGATCGCCATCCAATTACTGTTACCCTGACCTTTCCAAAAATCATAAATAGGACCAAAACATGGAGACTTAACTCCGCCTTACTAAATGACCCTGCAGTAATTTCCAACATCTCTTCATGCCTCCAAGATTATTTTTCACTAAACGATACACCTGACATATCACCTCTCAACATTTGGGAAGCACACAAATGCGTAGTACGGGGCAAATTTATAAAAATAGCCTCCCAAAATATAAAAATCCATCAGAAAAAAATCTCTACCTTAATGTCACAAATTTTCAAGCTAGAATCGTCACACAAGAGAAACCAAGCTATTGCAACATACTAGGAACTTTTATCATTAAGACAACTCCTCTTAGAGGAGCTAAACTTAAAGGTGAAAAGACGCTACATCCTGCGGCATAAGATTTATTACGAACAGGGAAATAAAAGTGGCAGGTTGCTAGCTAAGGCGGTACAAAGCAAAAAGTCAGCTGATACAGTTCACCACATAAAGGACAAACACGGAGATATACACTCATCTAATGACAAGATAGCCCTCCAATTCGAGAACTACTGTTGTTCACTATATAACATTCCCTCCTACCCCAAATGCCCTCTAGGATCATACCTACGAAACCGCTCTTTTCAAACGTTCCTTGATAACTTTGGTATCTCTCCCATCTCGAAAGATGTATCAAATAGACTAAATGCACCCATTTCGGAAACGGAATTAGTAAAGGCAGTTAAAGAAATGAAAGTAGGCAAAGCCCCTGGCCCAGATGGACTCCCCCTACAGTACTATAAAACATTCATGAACATATTCAAACCCCGTTACCTCTCTTCCTTCCACACACTCAGCCTCGAAAACCAAGCTCCCCCACACTTTCTTGAAGCTCATATTGCCGTTATCCCTAAAGAGGACAAAGACCCTTCCCAAGTATCAAACTATCGTCCCATATCTCTCATTAATGTGGACATAAAGATATTTGCGAAGATCTTGGCCAATCGCCTCTTACCTCTTCTTTCATCCCTAATCTCATTAGACCAAGTCAGATTTATTCCGGGTAGAGAGGGCAGAGACAACACCATCAAAGCATTAAATATTCATCACTGGCTCAATTTGAATAAGAAACCAGGATTTTTCCTCTCCCTAGATGCTGAAAAGGCGTTCAACAGGGTGGCCTGGGATTATATGCACGCGGTACTCCGACACATGGGAATTCCCAAATTAATGCTTTCATATATTAAAGCCCTCTACTCCTCCCCTACAGCTAGAGTGCGTGTGTCAATGGCCACCTGTCGGATGCCTTTCAACTTAAAAATGGCACTAGACAAGGGTGCCCGCTCTCCCCGATATTATTCGTTTTGTCCCTCGAGCCCCTCCTTAACAAAATTCACCTGAAACCCAATATAAAGGGGATTACCATTGCAGAACGCTTATTCAAAATAGCGGCCTTCGCCAACGACCTCCTTCTCTTCCTTTCAGAACCAATTATTTCTCTTCCAAACCTGATAAAAGATTTAGATTTTTTCCACCAAATTTCAAATCTAAAAATGAATCACTCTAAATCATCTGCCTTGAATATAACCCTCTCCCCTGAAACAGTCCACCTTTGCCAAAGCAACTTTCCCTTTAAATGGGTCAAAGACTACATTACCTACTTGGGAATTAAACTACCACATACTCTTTCCAAACTCCTCCAACTAAACTTCACTCCAATGCTAAAAGAGACCAAAGAAGCTCTAAAGAGATGGCACATACTCAATGTTTCATGGTTCAGTAGAGCATCTCTAATTAAAATGACAATCGTCCCCCGATTCCTATATCTTTTCCAAACAATTCCCATTAAGATTCCTATATCCTTTTCAATAACTTCCACCAGCTTTGCTCTTCTTTTATCTGGCGCAACAAGCAACCCAGAATTAGATATGACAAACGAACCCTTCCAAAACATAGAGGCGGGATTGCCCTCCCTGATCTCCGCAAGTATCACCTAGTAGCTCTCCTTACCCGTATTGTGGATTGGAACTTACACGGTTCTATTAAGGACTGGGTCATTCTTGAACAACTCACTTCACCACAAAATCTAAGAAACTTACCATGGATAGATCCCCAACATATCACTCCTCAAAATAAACAACACCCATTTATTGGCCCTGCCTTAGCCGCCTTTCATAGTTCAAGTAAAAGCTCCAACCCTAAACCATGGCTCAGCCCTTTAACCCCCCTGAGAGGGAACCCAGACTTCCCACCAGGCCTGGACAAAAACTTCCTAATAAACATTTGGCCCCACAGAGACGTTCTAGCGTCACATTTCTATACAAGAGGGGCGTTCATGTCACTGGAAGAGTTAAATGATTCCCTACTCCCTAACCATATCCCACGTTGGACTTACTTGCAGGTCAGGAATTTCTTACATAATTCCTCCAACATTCCGCTATGGATTCGGAAACCATCCACCCTTGAAGACCTCTGTTCTAAAAAGTCTCCCCAAAGACACATCATCTCCACTCTGTACTCTTCTACATTTGAGAACCTCTCAGCATTCTCGGACTCTGCTTGCAGAGCATGGGAACAAGACCTCGAAAGGTCTCTATGACCAGAGGAATGGGAACTCATATGCACCTACACCCACAAAGGATCTCTTAATGTGGCTACTCAGGTGTGCAGTTTCAAAATCATGTCTAGATGGTATAGAACACCGGAACTTCTTAACAAATTCTCAAATACCATTTCAAACAAATGCTGGCGATGTAAGGATGGCATAGGATCTTTTTTTCATATCTGGTGGTCATGCCCCCAAATCCAAAAGCTTTGGAAGATCGTTCATAACACCATCCACCAAGTTACAGCGGAGACGCTGGAATTTTCCCCTGCCACATATTTGCTTCACCTTTCCAATATCCCAAAGAAACATTATAATAAATCTCTAATAATGTTTATGATTAACACAGCTAAACAATGTATTCCATACCACTGGCAATCCCTAAACATTCCAACGAGAGAGGAATGGTTCAGGAGCATTAATAACTCCGAAAAAATCAAAGAACTTATAAGCATTTCACATGAAACCCTCACAAAATTTACAGCGACTTGGTTCAACTGGCAAAAATTCAAATCCTCACATGACTACCCATTGAACAACACTCCTCCTTAAATCTAACCAAATCAACGGCACTATGTGCTCCATGAGTGGGGAGGGGAGTCATAGCTGGGCTATGTCTGCCCCTGTACACATACACCCCCTCTTCCTACCCTACCAATAAGCTTCTTTAACCCCACTTCTCCCCTTTTTTCTTTTCTTTCTCTTCTCTCTCGTTCCCCCCTCCTTTTCCTCCTCCCGCTTCTCGTACATACCAATAAACTTCCCGGCAAATTATCTTCTCCCAAACAGTGCAGAATACTTAAAAGTCTCATGCCCATATACCTTCATATATTAAGTTTAACATGACGCAGGTGAACCGCATGCCTTGACTTCCTCTAAACAGAATCAGAGTAGAATTATCTTCCATCTCAAAACACACGTGTCTATAAACCCCATTTAAATTTAAATCATAACTTCCCTATATCCCATCCATCCTTGGTATTTCTACCCCTCCTATCTATTAGTAACTGTAAAATACTCTACCTGGTTAAAGAGCCTGTTGTGACTTTACATGTCCAATGTTCTGTATTGTTGCCTATTCAACTCTCTTTTTTTATCTTTTTTATTAGCAAAATTATATTCATCCATAGTGTTTCTGTATGTACAACATCTGTCATCATTTTTTCCTGTATGTACATTTCTTCTCAATAAAAACTTTAAGAAAAAAAAAAAGGAACAGGAGGGACCCCAAGCCAAGATTTGCCCGGAAGTCCAGTCAACATGTGGAGAATGGAGCTGTAACCAAGGAAGGCCCAATATGATGGGTGTTGAGGCCTTAAGCAAGATGAAGAAGGACATCCACCTCTGGTGGAGTTTCCCTATCAACATCTTAACGGGTTGGGTCTGGAAGCGGATAGGAGCCCCTGGGATAACAGTGCCATCAATGGCCAATACCATCACTGACATGGTGAGGGGTGAAAGGGAAAGTCCCATAGAAGGTGCAGTACCCCAGTCCATGAAATTGCCAGCAGCCCCGGAATCCAGATATGCCATGACCAGATGAGAGGAAGCGTCAACATGGAGGGACACAGAAACAAGAAGACGAGGAGGTGAAGGTGATCATTCTGGGTCCAATACTCCACCTTCCAGATGTATTGGACCTGAACATTTTCCTGAGCGAAATGAACAAGTGTCACGAAAGTGAACTTTGCCCCCACAATAGAGGCACAGGAGTTCTGCGCCTAGCATGTTTCTCAGAAGATAGCCTGGTCTGGCCCAGCTGCATGGGTTCCTCGAGACAAAGAGAGGGGAGCGCAGACTGCCTAAGGGCCAGGAAGTACTGGCATCTTTTTTCTAGGGACCTCTCCTGAAAACGGATATCAATCTGGTTAGACAAGGAGATGACCCCGTCCATGAAAATGAAGCGCATATTGTCCTACAGAAGTGCACTCTTGACGGCAGCGTAAAAGGGTGCTGGCCGCTGAAGAGAGACAACCTGGTTCCTCGAAGATATTCTGAAAGAGTTTCAAGAAGCTAGACAGGCTAGAAACCACTGGATCATTATTCTCCCAGAAGGGGGCAGCCCAGGCTAACTCCTCGCCAGACAGGAGAGATATAATATAGGCTACATTTGCCTGATCGGATAGGAAGTTTTGGGGCTGGAGCTCAAAATGAATGGTGCACTGGCTAAGGAACCCCCTGCAGGCCTTAGAGTCCCCAGAGTAATGGGACAGAGCCAGTAATTGCAACATGTTAGCGGCTGCGAGTGTTACTGGAACCGATATGGCCACAGTCTGTGGTGGAGATTGTTGGACTGGAGGTCCCAGGGAGGCCTGCAGCTGGTCAAAGTGGGACACCAAATCTTGCAGGAATCACATCACCTGCATCTGATTAGACTCTTGGGTCTCCAGTCTGAGGAATATGCCTTGCAGCGGATCATCCCCAGTTAGCGGCATATCAGCCAGGTCCAGGGCTGATCAAACTGTCACGAAACCAGGAGTCAGGTGACAGGTGTGCACCCCCTGGAGTGCAAATCGCACCAAGGGTTGTGAAGCACACCACTAAGGTTGTGGATCTAAAGCTGACTGCTGATGATGAGTTACGGTTGATATGGGAAGAGGGCTCCCTTGGAGCATGGATACTGAAACACAGGGCGCTAGTGAATCAGTTTCCCCGGAGCACGGAGTCTAAGAGCCAGTGTGTGCGCACCGAGCCTTTAGTGGTGAGGATGGATTTGGCTGCAACTGGATCCAGGTCGTGGCCCCCGGGGTCCCCTAGCTCTTGGCTGCCTACAAGTGGAAGAGAGGAAGCAGCAGCATAGGAACAGTAAAGAATAGTCAGAGTTAGTAGCAAAGGGTCAGGGCTACAAGCAGACAGGAGAAACAGAGAACAAGCTGAAGATAGGGGTATCAGGCAGGCAGGGACAGTCAGACAAGCCAAAGATCGGTACACAGAATAAGACTCAGAGCAAACGCTGGGATCAAACCACACACAAAGCCAAACAAGGACAAACATTGATCAGCAATGCAGGCTTCCACTGCCAGGTGTAATATCCTGTTCCCAATTAGGCCTGGGGTTGAGACCAGCTGAGGAAACCTACTAAAGCACAAAGGTGAGGGAGACCCGGCCTTTAACTGGAAACATGCAGAAAGGTAGGCAACAGACAAGACATGAATGATTGCTGTGATTTCATGACAGAATGTTTACTGTGGATTCATGACACTCTGCCTTTTACTTGCAAAATACATCTGCAAATTCATGGTATTCATGAGGTAAGGTAGGAGGGATGGCCACGGAAGCCAACAGACAACCAGTAAGTCTTTTGGGTCGAGACAAGCAATTCAGGTGACAAGAAGGCCCCCAAGAGGTTAATTCTCCATTTAACCAATCAAAAGAAGGGTTGTGGTGTTGTAACCATGAGTAACCAAGGATAACAGGCAGTAATGGAGAATCAATAAGAGACAGGACGATTTCCTCTTTGTAGGGTGCGCCTACCTGAAGGGTGATTGTATTAGTTTCAAACTTTACAAGGCCATCTCCCAACGGTTGTCCATTCAGGATGGTGATGCTCAGGGGTCTAGACTTGGGAACAAATAGGATGTTATTTTCTTTAGTGAAATAGTAATCCAGGAATATACCAGCAGCCCCAGAATCCACAAAAGCCTCACAGGAGACAAGTTTAGAGGCTAAATGGAAGACTGCGGGCACAATAATCTTGGTATTCGAGGAAATACTTGTAAGGTCTAACCCAGCTCTTCCAACGTGGGTTAGACCCTGCCCTTTTACTGGACAGGAAGGGAAGGAAGTCCACAGTACAAGCATAGGCCCAAAGCACACCTCCTTTGTTTCTCTGACTTTTTTAGGTGGAGAGGGATGACTTGCATGGGTTTTGCAGGTGTCTTGGACTCAACTAAAGATTCAGGTTCAGGCTGGGGTGGTGCTTGGAAGTTAGGGGCCAAACGGTAAACTGGCCTAGGATGCTCATGAGTTCTAAGTCTCTCCTGGCACCTTTCATGAAAACGGACATCCAGACGGACACACAGCTCTATGAATTTTTAAAGATCTTCTGGTGAATCTTCATAGACCAATTTGTCCTTAATGCAATCTGTAAGGCCTTTACGGAAAGCTGCACATAATGCCCCATTTAGTCTCAGCAGCCAGGGTACGGAACTCAATAGCATACTGTGCGACAATCCTGGTATCTTGCTGTATGTCCAAGAGTAGACAGAAGCTCTTTCTGGTTTGCCAAATACAGTTTGGAGAGAAGCCAGGAATTTATCAGCATCTTGCAGCACAGGATCATTGCGTTCCAGGTAAGGAGAGACCCATGCCAGGGCTTTCCCCTTTAATAAGGAAGTTGCAAAAGTCACTTTGGTATAAGAAGTGCTAAAAGTCCCAGGGTTGCAGACATGCAAACGGTAAACTTTTAAAAAACCTCTGCAGTCCTCCATATCACCACCAAATGTTTCAGGTAAGGGAAGTTTGGGTGGCACAGAAGCGGTGGGCTGAGTTGGAGTAAGAGTGAGAGCTGGAGTCCGGACAGGTGCAGGGGAACCAGACAACCAAGACTTAAGCAGAGCACAAAGTTCAACTAGCTTAGTGTCCAGAGAAGCAAGATGCTGTTCATGAGCTCCAATCAATTGTCATTGATGCAAAATCACCTGAACAATCTCAGCAGGGTCCACTCTCATTGTGGCCCATTTGTAATGTTAGGTACCTGTGGTAGGCAGTGTCCGAAGTGGAACTAGTGCACTGAGGATACAGGTGAAAACGTAGTCGGGAAGGTCAGGTCGGCAACAGATCAGGCAAAATGGTACAAAGACTCTGGGTGGAACCTGTCCCGTTAAACCACTGTATGGTCTTGACCACCGTGCTGCAGCTCAGCTTCAGGGTCTTGGCAATTTTCCTATAGCCTAGCACATCTTTATGTAGAGCAACCATTCTTTTTTTCAGATCCTCAGAGAGTTCTTTGCCATAAGGTGCTATGTTGAACTTCCAGTGACCAGTATGAGAGAGTGAGAGTAATAACACCAAATTTAACACTCCTGTTCCCCATTCACGCCTGAGACCTTGTAATACAAACAAGTCACATGACACCGGGGAGGGAAAATGGCTACTCGGGCCCAATTTGACATTTTCACTTAGGGGTGTACTCACTTTTGTTGCCAGCGGTTTAGACATTAATGGTTGTGTGTTGAGTTATTCTGAGGGGACAGCAAATTTACACTGTTATACAAGCTGTACACTCACTACTTTACATTGTAGCAAAGCGTCATTTCTTCAGTGTTGTCACATGAAAAGATAAAATAAAATATTTACAAAAATGTGAGGGGTGTACTCACTTTTGTGAGATACTGTATATATTAAACATTTAAGATTGATAATATTACAATTAATATAATATCATTGTATATTAGTATATATTATGTTATATTAAATATATTAATATAAAATGATGCATATTTTAAGTTAATTAAAAAGGAAAAAAATGTGAACTACCAAATGCCATATTAAGTCAGGCACGTAGTTTAAACGAAGGAACAAATAACACCCCATCTCTTTCTCTTTCTCCTCTCCTCTCTCTCTCTATATACTGTATTTATACTTTAAGTCAACAGAAATATTTAGGTCAGCTGAATTAATACGGGTTTCTCAAGCCTCGAGCAATAAATACACAGTACAGTAAACTTTACTCTGTTTTAAAGTCCATTGAGTAGTTAATAATGGATTGTATTAAGCCACAACTACACAAAAGCCTGACAGCTAATGTTGTTCTCCACATCTGAAGCAATTTAAAAATAATTGTGGTTTCATATTAATAGCATTGAAATAAAGGAGTTTAGTTTAAAGGATTGAGCATCAATAAAGAAGAATCCATGCAGACTTTTTACACTGGAGACTTCCAAATAAAGTCATGCTGAAGGGTTTATAGATGAGTGAATTTGTGAACAGTTGAAATATAAAGTATCCTCCAGCTGTTTATTGTATCAAAAACAATTCCCTCTGCCTGTAAGAATAGCCTAGCTTTTACATTCTACTTGGCACACTAATGTGTTCTAAAAAGTACATAGGTGTTTTAAACGAACTAAGATGTATTTAGGAAGCAAACTGAGTGCCTGTATTGAAAAGGCACATTTAAATAAACTTCATAAAAGGAATACATTTACCGTACTGCATTTTCTGTAAGGAAATATATGCATCTCAATAAACAATGAAACCAAGGATAAAATGTATTGTAAATGGAAGCCACCAATAGCTAACCTATTAGCTGTAACTAAGAATAGGGATGAGCTCAAAGTTCAAACTTTGGCTGTCCAAGCATTCCTCTTAGCCCTTCCACTTTTGACCCACCTCCCAGCTTCTGCTCAGCAGACAACGGAGCTAATTATGGTGAGGGTGACTCGCTGGGTCACTGATAAGGAGAGAGAGTGGAAGTGTGTGTGTGTCACTTCAGCAGCCAGGGAAATAGGGTGTCTTCTCATGGGAGCCCAGCCTGCTATGCTGGGATTTGTAGTCCCATGGAGGACACACATGGGGGGGGGGGGGTAATGTAAGGTAAAAGACTCTGCAGATGCTATGAGGGAGCTGCCATGGCTGACCCCCTTCTACAAATACTCATTGTCTGGCACACTGGTTTAAAGGGAAACTCTGATGTAAGTGGACTCTGAGGTGACCAGAGCCCCCCTTACATCACAGTCCACAGAGATTCCCCCTTACATCATAATCTCCCTTACAGTCTATACAAAGGGGTACTCTGATGTAAGGGGGTCACCAGAGCCCCCCCCCCATATCAGAGTTCCCCTTTGTATACACATTAAGAGGGACTATTATGTAAGGGGCATCTCTGTGAACTGTGATTTAAGAGGGACCGCTGAGGATAGTGATGTAAGGTGGACTCTGGGAACCCTGATATAAGGGGTAATACTAGGAACTCTGACAGTGACCAGAAACCACCTTATCCAGTGTAAAGGGGAACTCTGGGAACCCTGATGTAAGGGAGGCTCTCTGAGAATCCTGATTTAAAGGGGAACTCTAATATAAGATGTAACGCTGTGGACCTTGATGTCAAGGGGAATGCTGTGGACTCTGATTTAAAGGGGGGGGCTCTGATGTAAGGAGGGAATACTAGGGAGAATCTGATTTAAGGGAGACACTAGGGGCGCTAATGTAAGAAGGAACTAAGGGGAAATATGATGTAAAGGGGGACTCTGTGGACCCTGGTGTAAAGGGTGACTCTGTGAACTCTGATGTAAGGGAGGCTCTGGGCCCTCGTTTAAGGGGAAACTGTGATATAAGATGTAAAGCATTGAACTCTGATGTAAAGGGGAATGTTCTGGATTCCGATGTAAGGGGGAGTGCTGCAGACTTTGGTGTAAGGGGGAATAATATGAGCTCAGATGTAAAGGAGGACTCTGATGTAAAGGGGGCTCTGTGGACACTGAGGATAAGGGAAATACTGTGGACTGTAATGTAAGGATGGAATGCTGGGAACCCTGATGTATAGGGTAATGCTGGGGACTCGGATGTACCAGAGGGTTCATCCTGATTACCGCAATATATACAGTATGTTGTTTTGTATATTACTTATCCTGACCCCTGCATTCTGTACATTATGTTGTAAATGACATAGTCCTGACCAAAGTCTTCATTGACTGCACAGTTGCTGGTATTAAAGTGATTGTAAAGTCTTGTTTTTTTTTTTTTTTAATAACAAACATGTTATACTTACTTGCTCTGTGTTTTTTTTTTTTTGCACAGAGCAGCCTGGATCCTTCTCTTCTCGGATCTCTCTCTGCTGCTCCTGGCCCCTCCCTTCTATAGAGTGCCTCCTTAGCCACAGCTTTCTATGGGGGCACCCGAGCTGAGTCAGACCTCTGTGTGTCCATTCAGATATGGCCCTGACCTGGTCCCACACCCGCTCTCCCCTGATTGGCTGACTGACTTTGATTGACAGCTGCAGGAAAACAATGGCGCCGCTGCTGTGTCTCAGCCAGTCAGGAGGTGTGTCCCAGGTGGCTTAGACCAGTGGTTCTCAACCTCAGTCCTCAAGTACCCCCAACAGACCATGTTTTCCATTACTTTGCACTGATGCTTAATGGTATTGTACAGTATGGATGAGAGCTATTTTATCTAAGGGAAGTTCCCAAAACATGGCCCATTGGGGTACTTGAGGACGGAGGTTGAGAACCACTGGCTTAGACATTCATGGACATCACTGGAGAGAGAAGGGGCTTAGGTAAATATTTAAGGGGGTGCTGGGGGGGCTGCTACACACAATTTTTTTATCTTAATGCATTGAATGCATTAAGATAAAAAAAACATTCTGCCTTTAGAAATCCTTTAATGAAGTTCTTTTTTAATGTAGGCTCGGTCTGTAGTCCTTTTTTATGCATGACAGCATATGCAATGAAAACATTAAAATTTTTAAAAATTATCCTTTGTCTGGGGTTTATTTGTGTTTTGTAGGGTTGTCAGTTGTAGTACATTAATTAGGAGAATGTTGTGGGTACAAAGACTGTTAAATGTGGGCAGTGTATATAGTGAATAGGCACAGATTCTGTTCATTGATCCCTCTTTAAGCCGCTTTACTAATCAACAAAATCTGGCCAAGCATACCGTTTGCTGCAGCATGCATAGTCTAAACCTAGCATAAACCTAATTAATCTGTATCTGCTTTAAATAATCTCTTGTTTTGAAATTACATTGACTTTTTTCGTAAGAAGCAGGGGGGGGGGGTTGCGTTTTCATTTTATTTCCATAAAAAGGCCCACTAAAATCCTCAGCACCATGCCCATGATGCTCTTAATCCAGCCCTGCATGTCACCTTTGTACAGACACTGCCTTGATTATCCTCCCTCCCTCTCAGCTCTCTCCCGTGCTCCCACGGCAATGCTGCCAGCATAAATCTTACAGGGGAGGAGGCGGAGATGCCGCTGACAAGTTCTGGGATGAGAGGCCGGGAGCTCATTGCCCAAGATCAGAAATCCTGTTGAAAGGATACCAGCAGTACGAATCCATTCTGCAGGATGTGTGCAGAATGGATGTAAGTTGGCGGAGTTATGCAAGCTGCCAGGAGGGACTTTTGTGCAGCGATGGCGCAAAGGGCCCACTTTTGATTTTGCACACAGGCCATTGATTTCATTATATGCCATGCTTCTACTGTAAGTTAGACCCCCGTTTAGCATAAGGGTCTGGTAGAGGGGAATCCCTGGATGTTTGTTTAAAAACAAACGTGATTGAAACTGTCATCATTTGCAGGCAATTTACACAGCATTTTTATCTTTGTAAATATCAGTTTTGCCAATGTAGGTGTATTCCAGGCTGTACAACGGCATTTGTCATGCATGTTATTCAAAGGAGTGTAGCAATTTTTTTGTTGCTTTTAAATCAGTATTAAAATTGCTGTCCCCCATCAAAAGGTTTTTGTTTTTTACATTTTTTTGCTTTGGTACCTGGTCCTCTGGGTGCCCAGCCTAACCCTGCCTCCCATGCCACAAGTTTGACATTAACCTAGAAAATTGTCATTACTGTGTTTTACCATTCAAGCTCCCATTGAGTTAAATTGGGTTTGGATTCAGCCCCCAAACTAACCCGAGAAAATTCAGCTCATCCCTACTTAAAGATTAAAATCTCGATAATTCATAAAACGCGACCTAAAAAGTTGGGAGAACTCATCTCTCTCATGGTTTGGAAGGGCAGGTGTCCTCAAAATGAATGTCCTCCCAAGAATCCTTTATGTTATGCAAGCTATTCCCATACATCTACCCCCTCCTTTCTTCTCGACCTACAAAACCATAAGTATCAACTTCCTCTGGCATAACAAGCCCCCACACATTAAGTATGAGCACCTGACCCTTACCAAGGCCAGAGGGGGCATTGGCTTACCAGACCTGAGAAACTATTATAGAGCTTGCCTCTTGACCAGAGTAGTGGACTGGAACGTTCATACAGCTTCCAAGCAGTGGGTGGGCTTAGAGAACTCCCTTTCCAACATCACACTAGCCACAGCACCTTGGATAACCCCTTGTTCCATTCCCTCCGCTATCAAAGACCATCCCCTCATTGGTCCTACATTAAGCTGCTTTCAAGATTTGAGCAATAAATGCCAACTTGCATCCATACCAGGCCCTCTAACCGCTCTCTGGCCCAACCCCGAATTCCCTCCAGGGCTTTCTACTCGATTCCTAGCAAAGACTTGGCCACACTAGCATATCTTAGCACGTCATTTCTTTCACAGGGACTCCCTACGAACCCGCGAAGACTTAGCCGCACAAATGACAGACCTTAAATTCCCACTGTGGACATACCTTCAAATACAACATTTTCTCTCAGATCCACGGCACAGACCTTTATGGCTTAAACAACTCACCCCCATGGAAATGTTATGCTCTGAACTCACCCCACAAAAGCATCTAATATCCTCATACACTATATACACTACTTTTTAATCACCGCCCCTTGAAGCATAAAACGTGCCTTTCATGGGAAAAAGAAATGTCGCTGGATCTCTCAGAGGACCAGTGGGAACGGATATTCAACAACGTCTTCAAAGGATCAATAAATGTATCCACCCAAGAAAATGGATATAAAGTCCTAAGTCGGTGGTACAGAGTCCCTACTCTCATTCACATATTTGCACCAACGGCATCCAATCTGTGTTGGAGATGCAACGCAGATCCTGGCTCGCTTATCCATATCTGGTGGTCCTGCACCACGATTCACATGTTTTGGCAGGAGGTCCACAGAATCACCTCAAAGGTGTACACCCTAAACCTAGAATTCACACCGGTCCAATTTCTATTACATCATAACACACTCACCAGACATCGTTATTTCAGGTCCCTGGCGATGCATATGCTCAACGCCGCCAAGTTATGCATCCCAGTTTTATGGGGAAAGTCTAGGGCACCCTCAATTAAAGAATAGTTTCTAAGAATAGATAGAATCACTGAAATGGAAGAGCTCATTGCCATTTCACACAACTCTATCTCTAAATATAACAATATTTGGGCTTGCTGGTTACACTTTAAGACTACCACAGAATACACCCAAGCAATAAATCCTCACAACAAATAATCCCATCACACCTACCCAAAAATGACCCTCTTGACTCACACACAAGGGTCTACAGCCTGTGAAGGCTACAAGGCCTGAGGAGTCGGATCCCAGGGTTTGTTGGAGGCTTTCACCCCCCTGGACTGACCCACTCTGGCCCTTGGCCTTACAATAGCACACTTCATTGCAAGTCCCTGAAAGATATTTCATCATTACAACCCAAACCCCCCCTCCTTCATCCCTTCCTCCACCCTATTGGGCCACCCCCACCCCCACACAGTGTCCACGCCTGTCCCCCCATACATGGTCGATCGCCCACTACCAAAGATCCCTTTAGAGGTTACCAGCTGGTCTGCTAGACCAAATAACATCCCCATCTCAACAAGCCCCCACCACCTATCACCGGTTACCTCAGACGTCCCTCCCCAGCCGCACCCTACATATACCCGTAAGATAACAAGGATGGCCCCCTGATTCTCGCCCAAACCCCTAGCTCCAAACACCCCATCGAGTACTGCCCGGCTCAACAGGCCTAATAACCTGAGACTGAGATACTCATGCTTTGTCAGGCTACTGAGAAATCTTGTACCGATGGATGTGGTAACCTACTC
>BLSH010411158.1:7674-26072 GCA_018402905.1 Glandirana rugosa | reverse complement strand
GGAGGCTTTCGCCCCCCCTGGACTGACCCACTCCGGCCCTTGGCCTTACAATAGCACACTTCATTGCAAGTCCCTGAAAGATATTTCATCATTACAACCCAAACCCCCCCTCCTTCATCCCTTCCTCCACCCTATTGGGCCACCCCCACCCCCACACAGTGTCCACGCCTGTCCCCCCATACATGGTCGATCGCCCACTACCAAAGATCCCTTTAGAGGTTACCAGCTGGTCTGCTAGACCAAATAACATCCCCATCTCAACAAGCCCCCACCACCTATCACCGGTTACCTCAGACGTCCCTCCCCAGCCGCACCCTACATATACCCGTAAGATAACAAGGATGGCCCCCTGATTCTCGCCCAAACCCCTAGCTCCAAACACCCCATCGAGTACTGCCCGGCTCAACAGGCCTAATAACCTGAGACTGAGATACTCATGCTTTGTCAGGCTACTGAGAAATCTTGTACCGATGGATGTGGTAACCTACTCTGCCCTTCATCCTCCCGTTCTGTTTGTTTCCCGACGGGGTACTGCAGCGAGGGGTCTCTACCTACATTGCTGGCTTATTGTTAATATGCATAACTGCAGCTCAAGCCCCAAATGTAAACTTGGGTGCAACAATTTGACCTCTCAAATGTTCAACTGCCCTCTGTTTTTGTTCTTATGTATACCGGACATCGACACTGTTTCTTTTCTTATTTTATGTTTATCATACCTCTGTACTTTTACTTTTTGAAAACCCAATAAAATCTTTTGAAACAAAAAAAAAAAAAAATCTCAATGATTTAAAAGTTGCCTACAATCTCACTAAATATCTATCATGTTTCAATAGATTTAAAGAGAGCTTCAAACTCTAAAAGCTGTGCCCCAAAAAGGTAAGTAAAGGACACTAGTCACTACTAGTCACTAGCCACTAGTATTGCCTGTAGGCACCCTGAAGCTGATCTTTTTTTTCCCACTACTGACTTACCATTTCTTTATGTGCACTGTGTTTCTGTGTGTGTGGTCATTTTTTATTTTTATTTGGTATTTATTATTTGTCAGCAGAGCAACACAGTTATTATGTTTGATTATTTGGTTAGAGGGGAACACACAAACAGTACAATAGTGATATTTCTACAACTAAATGAATAAAACAATGTTACTTTTGACTATTGTATTTGTTTGTGGGTTTGTTATTATGCACCAGAACTATAATGGAAGGCCTAAATAAAACCTGTGTGGAATATTTATTTTATTATAAATGCAATTGTATCAGCATAGTTATACTTAGTAAGGCCTTGTGACATGACAATTTGTGTTACATTTTGCTTGTGTTTTCCGGGTTGGTAAAATGTCCAATAGTTGCCCATACTTCTTCAGAGTTGTGTCATTGTGTCCTGAAAGAACACACTGCATTTCACTTCACTGCTTACTGCTATACGTGTACTAGGTTTCTGTAACATTTTCTTACAATTAAAGCAAGACATTTGGCTGACAGACAGCAAATCATGCATCAACAGACTTAAAAGCATCGGTGAAAGTCATTAGTGAAGTACAAATTACTTCTGTCTGTTTTCATTGAGCATGGCAGTAAAATAATTTGTTTTCCAAATTATACCACCAGCTTGATTGGCTCTACTAGTCAGAAACCTCTCCTGGCATATTATAAGAGTGCATCAACTGGCAATCAGTGATTTTATATATATATATATATATATATATATATATATATATATATACAGCTGTACTCATAAGTTTACATACCCTGGCAGAATTGATGATTTCTTGGCCATTTTCAGAGAATATGAATGAGAACACAAAACAATTTCTTTAACTCATGGTTAGTGTTTGGCTGAAGCCATTTATTATCAATAAACTGTGTTTACTCTTTTTAAATCATAATGACAACAGAAACTACCCAAATGACCCTGATCAAAAGTTTACATACCCTGGTGATTTTGGTCTGATAACATGCACACAAGTTGACACAAAGGGGTTTGAATGGCTATTAAAGGTAACCATCCTCACCTGTGATCTGTTTGCTTGTAGTTAGTGTGTGTGTATAAAAAGTCAATGTGTTTCTAAACTCCTGACAGACCCTTGCATCTTTCATCCAGTGCTGCACTGATGTCATGGGGAAAGCAAAATAATTGTTATAGGATCTGCAGGATAAGGTAGTTGAACTGTATAAAACAGGAAAGGGATATAAAAAGATATCTAAGGAATTGAGAATGCCAATCAGCATTGTATAAACTCTAATCAAGAACGGGAAAATGAGGGGTTCTGTTGAAACCAAACCACGGTCAGGTAGACCAACTAATTTTTCAGCCACAACTGCCAGGAAAATTGTTCGGGTTGCAAAGAAAAACCCACAAATAACTTCAGGACTCTCTAAAAACATGTGGTGTGGCTGTTTCAAGTTGCACAATCACGGCTGGTCACAGTGTAAACAGGAAAAGCCATTTATCGTTTTTTTCACTACTCGCATCTGCAGTGGAGAGCCGATTGGCTGCTATCCTGACAGGGGGAGGTCTGTGCTGATTGCTTATCAGTGCAGCCCCCCCTAGCATCGCCCCCCCTAGACCACCAGGGAGCCTGCCCAGGGACCACCAGGGATGTGCCCACCCAGGACCACCAGGGAGCTGATCCTGACCACCAGGGAGTACACCCTAGACCACCAGGGAGCACACCCTAGACCACCAGGTAAGGGGCACAGTGCCCAACATGGATGGCACTCAGTGCCAACTTCAAATGCCACCCTAGACCACCAGGGAATGGGCCCCTATTAGTGCATCTGTCATCTGCTGCCCACCAGTGCCCCCTATCAGTGCCCACCAGTGCCACCTACGAATTCCACCTATCAGTGCCCATCAGTGCCACCAATTAGTGCCCATTAGTGCCACCTATCAGTGCCCAGTCCCACCTATTAGTGCCCATCAGTGCCACCTATGAGTGCCCATCAGTGCCGCTTATCAGTGCCTGTCAGTGCTGCACATCAGTGCACATCAGTGCTGCATATCAGTGCCACCTATGAGTGCCAATCAGCGCTGCATATCTGTGCCGCCTATCAGTGCTGCATAAATGTGATTCATCATTAGTGCCCATCAGTGCCACCTCATCATTGCTACCACATCAGTGCCAATCAGTGCTGCCTCATCGGTGCCAAGCAGTGTAGCATCGTCAGTGTCCATCAGTGATGGAGAAAATGTACTTATTTAGAAAGTTTTGTGACAAAAACAGAGGAAAACTTTTTTTTTCAACATTTTCGGTCATTTTGTATTTGTAGCGCAAAAAATCAAAATCCCAGAGGTGATCAAATACCACCAAATGAAAGCTAAATTTTTGGAAACAAAATGATAAAAATGTTGTTTGGGTACAGCGTCGCATGACCGAGCAATTGTCATTCAAAGCACAACAGCACTGAAAGCTGAAAATTGGTCTGGTAGGGAAGTGTTCTAAGTGCCTGGTATTGAAGTGGTTAAAGATATGGTACTTTATATAAATAGCTATATGAGTCCAAGCTGGACCAATGTAATTATTTAAAAAATGCCATACCTGGAATTATTTAATTCTGCTTGCCATAAAGAGGAAATATTTAGACCATATTTACAATTTGTTTTTTAGGTTATTCATCAGCAGGGGTGATATTTTCCTGGGAACCAGGCAGGCAAGTTTTTTTTATGCCAGCTGCTATAGCGAAAAAAAAATTATAAACTCCAGTCACCCCATGCCCAACGCCTAAACACCAGCTTGGCCAGAGTGCTGGCTTTACAGGTCCTGCTTTTTCAGCTTGTGGATTCTGCCCCCTTTCAGGAATTTTTAGCCTGAGTTGTACCAGAGTGGCAGGTTCCCGGCTTCCTTACCTGTAAGGTCATCCCTACCCCTTACCATCATTTGGAAAGCAATATTTCCAGGTAACTGGTCCATTCAGTCAACAGCAAGGTCCACATAACCATGGACATGTGGTGCAGCAAGTATGGGTAGGAACGCTTTATATCATTCACGACCCACTGGGTGACTCTGCTGGCAGCCGAGAAGGATGGAAGACAGAGCACATCACTGGAGCTTGTTTAGATAGCCTGCATCCTTCCAGTTGGTAGTGACAGGCTTGTCGCCTATGCCCCCTCCTTCTCCTCAATGCTCTTTTCTATGGAGTCAATCCCGGCTGCTGGAAGTCCCATCCAAGTGCTGCACCCTCCGCTCCTGGACACTCCACTCCTCCCCACCACCATCACACTGACACTTCCACCCGGGACACTCTCCTCCTTCCTGGGAAAGAAGTTACATGAGCCTGTGATCACTTCCAGCAGCAGGGATGTTGGCTGACTTGTAAGCGATCAGTGGAAGTCGGTGACTTTTTCTGGTGACAATCCATAGAGTGGTTGAGACAAGGAAGAAGTCCTCTCAGGTTTTTCACAGTTGACTCAACAGTTTGGCTCAGAAAGTGAACGTTGGAAGTTTTGTATGTATGAAGTGTGCTAAAGTTTAATCTTGAAGGAATTATTTATCAGAAATGAGTCATTAAGGATAATCTGAAAAATGGTCAATGTTAGGGCTCAGCTGGACAGAACTGAAGAACAAAACAATGAGTTAAGTCATGCAGTATCTCACAAAAGTGGGTACACCCTCACATTTTTTTAAATATTTAATTATATTTTTTTATGTGACAACACTTAAGAAATGACACTTTGCTACAATGTAAAGTTGTGAGTGTACAGCTTCTATAACCGTGTAAATTTGCTGTCCCCTCAAAATAACTCAACACACAGCCATTAATGTCTAAATCGCTGGCAACAAAAGTGAGTACGCCCCGAAGTGAAAATGTCCAAATTGGGCCCAATTAGCAATTTTCCCTCCCCGGTGTCATGTGACTCTTTTGTGTTACAAGGTCTCAGGTGTGAATGGGGAGCAGGTGTGTTAAATTTGGTGTTATTGCTCTTACTCTCTCATACTGGTCACTGTAAGTTCA
The DNA here is from genome assembly GCA_018402905.1 of Glandirana rugosa. Taxonomy (NCBI): domain Eukaryota; kingdom Metazoa; phylum Chordata; class Amphibia; order Anura; family Ranidae; genus Glandirana; species Glandirana rugosa. Next base: position 21,120 of record BLSH010411158.1, on the reverse strand, counting down.
ACATGGCACCTCATAGCAAAGAACTCTCTGAAGATCTGAAAAAAAGAATTGTTGCTCTACATTAAGTTGCCCTAGGCTATAAGAAGATTGCCAAGACCCTGAAACTTAGCTGCAGCATGGTGGCCAAGACCATACAGTGGTTTAACATGACAGGTTCCACTCAGAACAGGCCTCGCCATGGTTGACCAAAGAAGTTGAGTGCACATTCTCAGCATCATATCCAGAGGTTGTCTTTGGGAAATAGAAGTTTAAGTGTTGGAGGGTCAGCCTGTCCATGCTCAGACCATACGCCACACACTGCATCAAATTGGTCTGCATGGCTGTCCTCCCAGAAGGAAGCCTCTTCTAAAGATGATGCACAAGAAAGCCTGCAAACAGTTTGCTGAAGACAAGCAGACTAAGGACATGGATTACTGGAACCATGTCCTGTGGTCTGATGAGACCAAGTAAACTTATTTGGTTCAGATGGTGTTAAGCGTGTGTGGCGGCAACCAGGTGAGGAGTACAAAGACAAGTGTGTCTTGCATACAGTCAAGCATGATGGTGGGAGTGCCATGGTCTGGGGCTGCGTAAGTGCTGCATGCACTGGGGAGCAACAGTTCATTGAGGGAACCATGAATGCCAACATGAACTGTGACATACTGAAGCAGAGCATGATCCTCTCAGAGACTGGGCCGCAGGGCAATATTCCAACATGATAACAACCCCAAACACACCTCCAAGATGACCACTGCGGATAAAGGTGATGGACTGGCCAAGCATGTCTCCAGACCTTAAGCCTATTGAGCATCTGTGGGGCATCCTCAAACTGAAGGTGGAGGAGCACAAGGTCTTTAACATCCACCAGCTCCATGATGTCGTCATGGAGGAGTGGAAGAGGACTCCAGTGGCAACTTGTGAAGCTCTAGTGAACTCCATGCCCAAGAGGGTTAAGGCAGTGCTGGAAAACAATTGACATTTTGGCCCAATTTGGACATTTTCACTTAGGTGTGTACTCACTTTTGTTGCCAGCAGTTTAGACATTAATGGCTGTGTGTTGAGTTATTTTGAGGGGACAACAAATTTACACTGTTATACAAGCTGTACACTCACTACCGTATTTTTCCGTGTATAAGACGCCCCCATGTATAAGACGCCCCCCACTTTTCCAACCCAAAATTAAGAAATCAATAATAAAACAGAGGAAACTTAAGGAGTTGTTCTTCCTGTTTTCTCCACTGCCTGATCATACTCTCAGTGGGAAGAGGTCCAAACTGTCTCTCTGCAGCTCTATTCCCATGCTCTTTTGCATAGGAGATTACATTGAGTTTAAACTTAGCAGAGTAAGACAATCGCTTACCAGTATTCATTTTTTTATTTTCTGACATCTGGGCTCCGGTCACTGGCGCATCTGCACACTCTCCTCTGGTATCTGCACACTTCCAATCCATTCACCTCCTCCTCCAATCACGGCATCAGCACCTCCTCCTCCAATCACAGCATCAGCACCTCCTCCTCCAATCACGGCATCAGCACCTCCTCCTCCAATCACGGCATCAGCACCTCCCCTCCAATCACGGCATCAGCACCTCCTCCTCCAATCATGGCATCAGCACCTCCACCTCCAATCACAGCTTTGGCTGACGTCAGTAACAAGGCGGAAGCCTCTTTGACAGACTACGCACCCGCGCGGCTCTCCCTTCACTCCTCACTGACTGACTGCTCACTCACTCCTCACTGCTGACCGTGTATAAGACGCCCCTCGATCTACAGTACTGCAATTTTAGCAAAAAATAGCGTCTTATACACGGAAAAATACGGTACTTTACATTGTAGCAAAGTGTAATTTGTTCAGTGTTGTCACATGAAAAGATATAATTAGACATTTACAAAAATGTAGGGGTGTACTCACTTTTGTGAGACACTGTATCATCAAATCCCAATCTGGTGTGTGATATGGAGTTTAAGGGTGAACAGCTGTTGAGAAGTGGACATTTGCTATTACATTCTCCCCTGGATGGACCTAGAGCTCTAGATCACCTGTTAATCAAGCGCTCACTGACCCCCCCCATAATAGGAGCTCATGGTGCTGCGGTAAGCGCACATCTATATACTTTGGTGGCGGAACAGTCACATATATTGAACAACACGATGATGCAGTGTTTTTTGGATCCTATTTATTAACCCTTGAAGCTCATTAGTTGTGTCTGTGGACTTCACTCATGGTCTTTAAGTTTTTGAATACAGGACTTTTTCACCTTAAATAATTACCACATTTACTCTTTATTTATTTGGTTATTGTTCATGGGACATACACCAGTCCCTTCTCTTTGATAATTTGCACGTATCATGTATTGTACTTTATACTGTATTTTTATTTAGTGTCACATTTACTTTTTTAGATATTTTTAGTGCAAAACTATTACAGATTTGCTTAAGGAAGAGCAGCAAGAGGAAAGGTGGACTTTATGCATCTTAGGGTCTGTTCTATCAAGTCGCCATTCCTGTGAGGGCACGGCAGGCACAGGAGGAGGACTATAATTGTCATGGTGCACTGAGGCAGATGTTAACATCAAGAAATCTTCCAAGAGGAGGTTTTATGCATCCCAAACCTGAGGGGTAGTACACAGCTAGGGGGATGTAGATTGAGATAATATCTGCTTCAGCGATATTGAATTGACTTGAGTTCCACCACCTCCAGTAACTTGCAGTGCATGGACTCCCTTATGCTCCAAAGCCTGCAAAAGGACCTTAGAATTTATATCATAGAGAGAGTGACCACACTGGTTTGCACGCTTATTTGATCCACAGTAAAAGGGGAACACCACAGAACTCATCCTGTTCTCACAGAGGGAACAGAGGATGAATTTTCTGGAGGATACATTGCAAAAAGTGAAGGCAGAGCTGAGATTATACCGTACTCTGCACAAATTCCACGCATTGTTGAACTCTTGGCTCATGGATCTTCATTGTAAAAGACAACTGTTGACCCCCCTTCTGTGAAATCTGGTTCGTTCTAGGATACTTGTTATTCTCTAATCTCATCTTTTTGTTGTTTTTTTTTAAATACATTTTTATTGACTTTTTACATGTACAACAAATTAAAATTAAAATAGATACATAGAGGAAATGAGAGGATGTTAACAAAGAAATAGATAAGGGGTATAGGCAGTGGGCGATGGTTATCAGCCATAACATTGTGATACTCATCATCTTGGTACAAAGCAACAGTTTAAACATTTTACTTTTGCCTTTTGTCTTGGACCCTGAATAAGCCCCCTGCCCAACATCCCCCCCACTGTCCATCCATCTGGTGTTCAAACTAAGGAACCAAAGACCGCCTAGAAGTGTGGATGGAATTGCGAAATCATTAACTTAGATTATCTAAATGGACATATAGAGGGGCATGACCAACATCAAGCGCATTTGGATTAATGTCTGAGAGGTGACGGACCGCATTAGGTTTGGGAATAGTTCCAGCAGAGGTCGCGGGAGAGCATCAGCCCGTCAAGTTAGGGGAAGATTGGTGTTGGTGTCTGAAGCGGAGCCAGAAAACTTAAGTTTACCCAAGGAGTTGCTGAGGTTTCCCTTGGAATATCAGGTGGTGTATTGTAAAGTGACCATGAGTTGTTGAATTTCAGTCGATGAGAAGGAGTATTCTATGAATGCCTTCAAATGCGAAAAAAAACGTTTGGTGGTACTGAAGTTCTGTAGTAGTGTGTCTAGTTTTTCCAGGTAGAGAAGTGCTTTTTGCTCTTTCTTGACCGTGGCAAGAAGGGGTGTATGGGTGGAAGTCCAGGACCGCAGAAGGACCCTTCTAGCCGTCAGGAGGCAGAGATGCATTCATGGGGAGAGGGACAGTTGTTTGTCACTGTTTGGGTAATCGGGGGCAGCCTGAGGTGGACATCTAAATAAGCTCACCATGGGTTCTTTCGGTAGTTTTTTGAAGGTAACACTGAAGATGAATTGTATAATCTGGCCCCAGTAATCCCGAATAGTTGTACAGGTCCAGAACCGGTGCAGCAGTGTTGGCCTGCTAGCATCGCACCAAGGGCACATTGCCAGGAGAGGGTTGGATGCATCAATCAAGGCTGGTATGAAAGCCTTGTGTATTAACTTGAATTGGGTCTCCCATCAGTGTTCATTAATTGTGACTTTGCAAATCGCCTTATGTCCTTCTAGGATCTGTGCTGTGTCTCCCAGCTCTGGAATGTCCTTTGACAAGACTTTCAACAATGTGTAGCCCATAGAGGCTGTGAGGTGTTGCAAGGCTTTAAAGTACAAGGCCGATATGGAGTAGTCTTTTTGTCGCATTGCAGTGTCTACAATGGGATGCTCCACTTTGGCCCTCTTGCGACCAGTTTGAAACTTGACAAAATCTACCAATTGGTAGTAGTAGAAAAAATGGTGTGGGGGTAGATGGTACTGATTAGCAAACTCCTGGAATGTTTTAATGTTGCAGGTGCCAGGTTAACATATTGACATAGCCCTAGTAAGGCCTAAGGAAGTCCACATGATAAATGCCTTGTGCTCCATTCCCTCAGGAAACAGCGGGTTGCCCTGTATAGGGAGGTGATTGGAAATGGTATAGGGTATCCTTATTAATTTGCAAATTTCTCTCCAGGCTATCACAGTGTCTTTGATTAGCAGGTTACTTTTCAGATGGTGTGGTAAGACCCTGAGTGGGGGAGTGAAGTATTGCGGACAGATTAAAGGGTGAGACCAGGGCAGCCTCCAGTGAGTAAATAGAGTATGTAGACCTGTGTAATATCCAATCTATGCCCTGTCTCAGAAGACATGAAAGGTTATATAAGCGAAGATTGGGAAGCCCCACCCCCCTGGTGTTTTGGAAGATGCAGCTTTTGCTGGGTTTTTTGTTTCTCCACAGAAAAGTTGATAGGGCCCTGTTAAAGTTCTGGACATCCTTGTGCCTGAGTAGTAGGGGAAGTGTTTGGAGAGGGTACAGCAGTCTGGCAAACGAAACTATCTTAAAAAGATGGCATCTTCCGAAAAATAAAATAGGAAGGGGCATCCACACCTCCAATTACGGCTTAATCCTGTCAAAGATTGGAGTAAAGTTAAGGTGGTAAAGAGATGAGGGGTTTCACCCTATAGTGATGCCCAGATATGTTATGTGCTGTTTTGCTACCTGTAGTGGAGAGTTTTGGGTCCAGCGGCGTGAGCGTGCTGGGTTTAGCGCTAATACTTTGCTTTTAGTGAAATTAATACGCAGACCTGAGCATTGTCTAAAGGTAGTAAAAAGATCCTGAATAATAGGGAGATCTGATGACATATCTGAGGAAAAGAGTAGGATATCCTCTGCAAAGAGTGCGGTACGTAACTTGAGATGACATATCTGGATGCCTAAGAGAAGTGGGTGGTCATTTAGCAGCCTGGAGGGGGGCTCTATGGCCAGATTGAAAAGCAAGGAGGACATCCCTGACGTGTTTCCTTGTGTAGTCAGATGGGAGCCGATATGTTGTTTGGAGTAACTAAGCATGCGGTGGGGGCAGAGTACATAGTGTGTATGAAATTCGCCATAGGGCCCGCTATCCTGAATTTCCTCAGAACCAGAAACAACCATTGAAAGCTAATGTTATCAAAAGCTTTCTCTCCATTGAGAGAAAAAATTGCCATGTCTTTTTTTCGGGTGGAGTTTAGCGTGTTCCAAGGCCAGTAGTACTTTGCGGATATTTATAACAGCTGACCTACTCTTTACAAACCCTGCTTGCTCTGGGTGGAGAAGGGTGGGGGGTATAGAGGATAAACGAGATGCAATAATTATGGATAATATTTTGGAATCAATATTTATTAGGGATATGGGATGGTATGACCCTGGAAGAGTTGGGTCTTTTCCCTTTTTTGGCAAAAGCTTTATATGTGCCATATACCCCATATGGAGGTATGGCCTACCTTTCCATATACTGTCAAATACTTAAAAAAGGGTATTCGGTATATAATCTATTGTCATCTTATAAAATTCTGCAGAGTACCCATCTGGGCAGGAGCTTTATTGTTAGAGAGGTGTTGGATAGTGGCTAGAATTTCAGGTAGCGAGATAGGAGCATTTAGCAAAGCTAGCTGGTCATCTGAGATAGAGGGCAAGTTAACGGAGACGAGCAAGGACTTTGCCTTGTCTAAATCAACAGGGTCCTCAGAGTATAATTGGTTATACAATTCCGTTAAGATAGAGGTTGTTTCTGGTTGTGAGGATGTCAATACACCCATACTGTCTTTCAAGAATGTTATGTGGGTGGGTGTGTAGGGTTCCCTGTATAGTTTGGCTAACAGCTTGCCAGCCTTATTGCCATATTTATGAAATCGGAGGGAACAGAAGGAGGCCTTGATCCATTCCCTTTGATCGGCCCACAACTCAAAGCTGCGTTTGGCAGCCAACCAGGACTACTTGGTCTCTGGGGTGAACTTTATGGCTAGGGTCGCTTGTGCTGCCCGAAGGACATCACTCTCTTGGTGGTATTGTTCTAGAGAGTGCTTTTTAAATTGGGTCGTGTATGAAATGATTTTACCCCGCAGAACCGCTTTGCCCGCTTCCCAAAATAAATTGAGGTCGGACATGTGTTCAGTTGACGGTGGCGTAATCAGTCCATGTCTTAAAAATTACATGACAAAAGTCCTCGTTGCCCAGTAAGTAGGATGGGAAACGTCAGGGGGAGGAGATAGCCCGAGGTTTAAAGTCATCTAGGACCACAGCGATAGGACTGTGGTCTGAGATTGCAATTTCTGAGATCTCAGAGTCCAGTACTACCGGGAGTAGGGAGGGTGAACTGAAGAAGTAGTCAATACATGACAGGGAGTCGTGGGAGGGTGAATAGAAAGTGCAGTCCCTATCCATTGGATGTAACAAGCGCCATATATCACACATATGTAAAGTGGACCTTGTGGTGGCCAGTAAGGTGGGGGGGGGGGCAGTTAAGTGCTTGGCAGAATTTGGCAGTGAGGTGACTGTGACTGTGTGCAAGATCTGTCCTCCGAGACATTTATGACAATATTAAAGTCTCCCCCTACCAAATGTAATGGCTCTGATGCGCATAGTACCCAGGTGGTGAAGTCCTGAAAAACACAGTATTTGGGGAGTTGGTCGCATAAATGTTGGTGATAGCTATCTCTATTGACGCCAGTGTCAAATGAACAGTCAACTTGCTGCCATCACGATCACTGTCAACTACCGTATACGGTAGATTTTTATGTAGGAGAGTGATCACACCTGCCTTTTGGCCTACTGCTAGGGACCCAAGGACCTCCCCCACCCAAAGCTTCTTTAGGCGGTGGAAGTCATGTTCTTGTAAGTGGGTTTCTTGGAGGAGGGCGATATCCGCTCGCATCCGTTTAAGGTGGCGGAGGATTTTTATCCGCTTGTGTGGTGAGCGAAGCCCCTTTATGTTCCAGGATATAACCCTCATGATATAGCCTGTATAAATAAGGAGCCTGCTTAGGAAGTAGGTACCACACAATCAGCAAGAGGGAGGGAGATACGGGAGCTCGACTGGAGGCCCTGGTGGACGTCAGTCCAGTATGCGAGCACAGGAGGGTATGTAGGTTGATATTATATTGACAAATATAGGAGTCCCAGGGGTGGGGGGATTGTACCGTGTGAGATGGAGGATAACCCCGACAACTAAACCGAAACCCTCAAGAGAAGAGAGGGAGGAAAACAGAGGAAAAGAAAAAAGAAAATAACAACCTTATATAACTATTGACTTCACTTTTTTCCGTGCGGGATAATGATAAAAGAAAAGTAACAATAACAAGTACAGGAGAGTTCAGTTTCCATGCCCTCATCAATGAGTTTCACATAACACGCCAACATAGATTTAATTTTAAAGTTGGGAGAGGAGAGTGAACGTGTGGTGGCATTGAGGCGGCACTCCCACCCTAGCACTATTGAGTTTATCTCACCTATGGCGTGGCAGGGAAGCTGACGGATCCTGGTGTTAAACATTAGCAATGCAAGACATATATAACACATAAGAGGGAGGCTCTAGAGCCAGCAGAGAAATTTAACCAGTAGGTAGATCTCACATTGCCACCTATAAAGTGGCATTCTTCAGTATACTCTAGGGTATAGAAAATAGGACAGACTGGTGTTTCTGTCAGTCAATGAGTCAACTTATACCTGACTTTTGGGGATTGGGGGCATAGCGCCCACATTTGGATGTGTATTTTAGCGGGCTACTTTGATGTTTGGTCGAAGAGGGAGATGGAGAAGATGGGGATGGAGGGGTGTCATCCATGGAGATGGCAGATGCCATGTCTCCCATCTGCTGGGTTTCAACATAACGCTTGGCTTCACTAGGGGAGGTAAAGGATCGCCCTGGGGCAATTGTATGCATAGCACGGCAGGGTAAGACAGAAAATTTCACATTTAGCTGGTGTAATTGTGAGCAGATGGGGGCCAAAAATGTCCACTGTTTGGAAACTTCAACTGAATAGTCGGAAAATAGCAATAGTTTGTAGCCAACCACGGAGAGCCCCCGTCCCCTGCGATAGTGCTGCAGTATGTGTACTTATCCACATAATTTAGGTAGCACACTATCACCGGCCTAGGTTTGGGTTGCAAGTCTTGTGAGGGACCTATGCAGTGCGCTCGTTCCACCGTGCAGGTATAGCAGAGGCCCAAAATCTCTGGTATGCGATGGCTGCATAGCTCCATTAAAGATGATGCCTTATAAGATTCAGGGAGGCCTATGATGCGTAGGTTGTTCCTACGGGTCTGATTTTCGAGGTCCTCCAATCTGTCTTTGAGGATTTGGGATACCCCCTGATGATCAGACATGGAGCCTGTTACCTGCTGTAGCTGCTCCTCCTCCATGGATATACGCCGCTCCGCTTCCTGCACTTTCTGGGTCTGGCTCTGTATGTCCAGGTGTAGCTGGGACATGCCTTGCTGAATAGCACTGTCCATTGCGTCTTTAATTGTGGGGGTGAGCAGCTGGGCCACCGTCAGGGCAATTTTGGCATGTGTCGTTTCTGCCTCCTCCATCATGGGCAGCTGTGAGGAGGGAGGAGGAGGTACTGTGGCCTCCGAAGCCATGCTTGCAGCTATGTTTGCAACCGCCATCTTGGCAGCATTGTCCGTCCATGCACCCGGTTCTGTGTGCAGCGTTTGTGGCTGGTGAGGAGCAGAGCACTCCAGATATCTGTCCATCTGACCCTCTGGTTCTCCGTGACTATGTACTCTTGGGGTGACTGGCGCTGTGGCACTGGTTTTGTATACTGGTTAGCCAAGGGGAGCGGGAGCTCTGTCTTGTCACTCCATCCTCGCACGGTGTCGGAACCGGAAGTAATCTCATCTTTTTCTTGCATTATTTACCATTGGATACTCTGTCCCAATTACCCACATTCTTTGTTTTTTCTTTTTTTCCCCTACAGTTAAGGCTCTTTAATTGATTTTTGTCTACCTGCTGTATGGATACGCTACTTAGCTTAGCACACTATGTCTGTCTGTAACTGGTCTATTTACATATCAATGGAGGGGGAAGAGGGAAGCCTGGAAAACATAGGGTCTTAAAATCTAACTCTATATTATTTTTGAAGTCATTAATAGCCGTAGCAACACATACCACCTCTTGATTTTATAGTATAATATAGTAAAATATGAAATTCCCTTTCGACTTCCGTATCTTCTGGGCAGTCAGACTAAGTACCTGGGAGGCTGCAACATTACATTTGAGCAGGGTTAGCAATGTCTTTGACAATCTGTGGAAGGAAAGTTCCAGATGAAAGTCCTCCTCCTGGTTATAAGGAAATGCTCAGATGAAAGTCCACTCCAATTCATAAATCAACCGCATCTTCCTCAGACTCTCTTCTGGTCTGCCTTCTCCCAACTGGCCTGGTCATTTGCTCTGCCTGCTCCACCTCTCGATGCTCAGTACCTGAAAAGGGTAAGAGACAAAGCAGATCATATGTTCCTTTTAATTGTGGCAATAAACATAGCTCACTGCTGACATTTCTCTATTTCCCCTGTTCTAACTGCAAAACTATTGTAGGGTGCCTACTGTCACGGAAAGGCATTGACTTCCAATGCAACAAATAAACTTGCATGTCTCTTCATGCTGTCCTGGGACAAACATGGGCTTACTGTTGTTCAGTCTTCACAGCATGGCACATTTAACAAAATGACCCATTTATGGCAAGAGAAACATTTAATGTGACCGAATCTACACAGTTCGAAGCCACTGCAGGTTTAACTTTGATTACCCTACTTTCTACATCTTTTTCCTTGCTTGTAGTGTCTTCCAAACACTCAGATGCCACTGCAAGCTGCTCCTTCAGTAAATATTTTCTAATTCTACCTTTTTACTCTTTTCAGATTCAATATGTAGAGCATGCAAGAAGTGCAAACCAAACACAGCAACTGCCCACATTTCTCTCCCTTACTGAACCCAAACTTTTGAGACTAAGACCTCATACACACGGGCGTATTGAAAAGGAGCAGTAACATCAAACGCGATTTTATCAGCTTTATGCAATGACGTCAATGCACGTTTTTCCATGCTAGCTTTCTGTGGCGTTTCTCTGCCTCTATTCAAAATCAATGGTTCCCTATGGGAGCCCATTGATTTGAATAGAAGTCGCACCAGAAGTCGGCGCGACTTGCGTGCTGATGATCTTGAAGGGGAACTCCCACAAAAACTTGAGTGGGGTTCCCCCCAAGAGGTACCAGGCCCTTCAATCTGGGATGGATTTTAAGAGGAACCCCCACACTGGAAAAATGGCGTAGGGTCCCCCAAAAATCCATACCAGACCCTTATCCGAGCACGCAGCCTACCAGGCCAGGGAAGGGGGTGGGGATGAGCGAGTGCCCCCCTCCTGGACCATACCAGGCTGCATGCCCTCAACATGGGGAGTATGGGTGCTTTGGGGCAGGGGGGCTCTGCGCCCCCCTGCCCCAAAGCACCTTGCCCCCATGTTGATGAGGACAAGAGCCTCTTCCCGACAACCCTGGCAGTTGGTTGTCGGGGTCTGTGGACGGAGGCTTATCACAATCTGGAAGCCCCTTTTAACAAGGGGACCCCCAGATGCCGGCCCCCCACCCTATGTGAATGAGTGGCCATTCACCTGAAAAAAAAGTGTACAAAAAAACACACTGCATAGCTTTTAAAAATATTTTATTAAATCAGCTCCGGTGTCTTCTCCCCTCTCTTCTTCCTCTGCGTTGTCTTCTTTCTTCAGCTGTTTTGAGGGAATTTCTGTCTTCTGAGGGGTCTTCTGTCTTCTGCTCTTTTGCCGCTGTCTCCTCGGCTTGCTTCTCCCTCTTCTCTTCTGGAGATGTTGACTCATGGCTCTCTCCCACTTGAATGCCGGGTCCATGCTGCGCAGTTGCCTTATATTGGCATGGGGCGGTGCCTCCCGCTGATGTCATCCTGATGACACATCCTGGGGTGGGGCATCACATCACAGCCCCAGGATGTGACATCATAAGGGGTGGGGGCTCAGGGTGACATCAGCGGGTTGCCCCGCCCCATGTCAATATAAGGTAACTATGCAGCACGGACCCGGCATTCAAGTGGGAGAGAGCGACGAGTCAACATCTCCAGAAGAGTAGAGGGAGAAGCCAGCTGAGGAGACAGCGGCAAAAGAGCAGAAGATCCCTCAGAAGACAGAAATTCCGCAGAAGACCCCTCAGAAGACAGAAGACCCCGCAAAAGAGCTGAAGAAAGAAGATGACGCAGGGGGAAAATAGAGGGGAGAAGTCGCCAGAGCTGATTTAATAAAGTATTTTAAAAAGTTGTGTAGTGTGTTTTTTGTACACTTTTTTTCAGGTGAATGGGTAGGGGTACGTTGTACCCCATACTCATTCACATAGGGTGGGGGACCAGCATCAAGGGGCCCCCTTGTTGAAAGGGGGCTTCCATATTCCGATAAGCCCCCGCCCGCAGACCCCAACAACCAACGGCCGCTCAATTGATCAATTGTATAACGTTTATTGATAAAATGTATAAACCACATGTAAATAGTCATAGCAGATATATTGAGTGTATATTATAAACATCATAATAACACATTCTACATAGAAGAAAAACATGTAAGCCGATGTTGCTCCACATTGCAGTAATGGCTCTCCAGAAATACATCACATAAAATTCTTTAATTCTTAAAAACCATGTGTGCATGCATCTGTGTAAGCTCTACATGTTTCGGGGATAAAACCACCTCATCAGGAGTGGATGCATGCAGAATACAATATCTATAAAACAAAAGGGTTTGAAATGTGTGCAAGACTGATAGCATCTGGTAGCTCACCTCATATATAGGGGAATGTATATATACTCATCCAGAGAAATGGGGAGAAACATACGAAAGGGGGGTAAAACCTCCCTACTTACATGTAAAACTCATTATCTCCAAGCGTGGGCTGCTAGGACTTATGGAAGCCGCATCCAAACTGCACTTCAGCGGTGCGATTCGCACCCCAGCAGTGTGCATCTGTCACCTGACCTCAGGTGACCTGACAGTTCAGAAGCAGTAAAGGTTAGATGTGCAGTCTAGGTTTAATGGTAGGTCTAGGATAATGTAAGGTATAGGGTGCAGTGTAGGTACAATTGGTGTCCTGCTCTCAGTTACTCAGTCCCTGCTAGCAGTATCAGCAATGGGGGAGTAGCCCTCTCACCAGTCCCCCGTATGCTGCGGTGATCTCTTGCTCTAGAAGGGGGTCCCCCTTGGCCTCTCTCTGAAAGCCTCTGGTGATCAAAGGAAGGAAGTAGAGGGCAAGTGGATGCTCCAGTTTTCCTGCAGGAACAGTGCAGGTGCTGTGATGTGGGCGGTGCTGTGTTGCCTCCGGGTGCCCTCGCCCCCAGTCTCAGGCTCAAATCTTCTCTGGTAGGGTCTCCAGCTGGCAGGCAAATATCCAGACAGAGGTGATCTCTGTCTAACTCCCTCTGTGCCAAGAGGAAGACCCCCCTGGGCAGTTTATTACAAATAATCTCTCCCCTCCTCCTATTGCACTGTGCTTATTAGGATCTGTAGTGTAAGGAGTCTATTCATCCCATTTTATGATCTCAAACTTCCACTACCAGGATTCTATGTGCACTGCATAGAAATCTATGGGCTTGCTTGGCTTTAGATCTTTGCCTGCTGGCCAGAAGAGAATGGTGTAGCATAAAATCAGTATCTCAGTAGAGGAATAGAAGAATAAAAGGCAATGGGGGTGATTTACTAAAGCTGGAGAGGGCAAAATCTAGTGCAGCTCTGCATAGAAACCAATTTGCTTGCAGTTTTTTTTTAATGAAAGTTTCTTTTACAAATTTTATTGATTTTCCAATAACATATAAATCACAACATAGGACTTCCCTATGGCTCACACAGGAGCCCTTGTGTCTATTACATATATATAAAAAAATATAAAAAAAACAAAAAAAAAAAACAGAAAAGCAAATTATATCCATAAAAAACATTCTACCACCCCACCCATTCCTATTCCAAAGGTGTACTTGCTTGCCCACTGGA
>BLSH010411157.1:112284-122491 GCA_018402905.1 Glandirana rugosa | reverse complement strand
TTTCTGCAGTCTCTGACCATCAGCAGTATAATTTCTGCAGTCTCTGACCATCTTCTGTGCTATGTCTGCAGTCTCTGACCATCTCTTGTATCATGTCTGTAGTCTCTGACCATCTCCTGTATCATGTCTGCAGTCTCTGACCATCTCTTGTATCATGTCTGCAGTCTCTGATCATCTCTTGTGTCATGCCTGCAGTCTCTGACCATCTTCTGTACTATGTCTGCAGTCTCTGACCATCTCTTGTATCATGTCTGCAGTCTCTGACCATCTCTTATACCTCCTGTACTATGTCTGCAGTCTATATAGAGAGGCCCCGCTCCAGGTCCCATTAGAGTACTCTGCTTCTCTTCCTGTATTTTGTTTATTGTTATGAGATCACGGGAGGATATTAGGGTTACAAAGACTCCTTAGGGGAGCATTTCTGTGTTTATGTCACTGCCATAGAAACGTTTGCAAAGGGGGGGGTTAATAAGTTGACCACGCCCATGTGGGGGCGCCAGAAATATTTCTGCACCCAGGCATCTGTGACCCTAGGATCGGCCCTGCCCTATACTCATTCACATAGTGGGGGGGGGGGGGGGGGATCTGGGGACCCCCTTGTTAACCACCTCAATGCTGGGCACTTTCACCCCCTTCCTTCCCAGACCAATTTTCAGCTTTCAGTGCTCTCGCACTTTCAATGCCAATTAGTCATGCTACACTGTACCCAAAGAAAATTGTAATCATTTTGTTCACACAAATAGAGCTTTTTTTTTTGTGATATTTATAAAAAAAAAAAAACATTTTTGAAAGAAAATATTTTCTACTTTCTGTTTTAAAAGAAATCCAATAAAATCAAATGTCATCACAAATTTAGGCCAGAATTTATTCTGCTACATGTCTTTGGTTTTAAAAAAAATCCCAATAAGTGTATGATAGGTTTGTGTGAAAGTTAAGAGTCTACAAGCTATGTTACATATCAGTGAAAATTGATCAGTCCTGATGCACTTACTGCCTATTTCATTTCTTGAGGCCCAAAAATGTTAGGACAGTACAGATACCCCCAAATGATGCCCTTTTTTAAAGATGACAGTCCAAGGTATTTAGTAAGTGGCATAGTGAGTTTTTTTGAAGTTACAATTTTTTTCCCACAATAGTTTGGAAAATGAAGAATGTCAAATTAACAAGTTCTTTCTCACACATGGCATAGATAAACTTGCAATTACAACCCAAAATATATTCTGCTCCTCCTCCTTCTGTATGGTGATACCACATGTGTGAGACTTTTCCTCAGCCTTGTCAGATACAGAGGCCCAACATGCAGGGAGCACCATCAGGTGTTCTAGGAGCATAAATACACATTTAGTTTCCTGATTACCTATCACATTTTTGAAGGCCCTGGAGCACCAAAACAATGGAATTACGCACAAAATGACCCCATTTAGGAAAAAAAAACCCCAATGTATATTCTACAAGGCATAATGAGTTTTTGAAAATGTGGAAAGTGAAAACTTATTTTTTTTACACAAAGTTGTTGATTTTATAAGATTTTTCTAACACATAGCATGTACATAGCAAAAATAATGCCCCAAATACATTCTGCTACTCCTCCTGAGTATGGCAATACCATATGTGTGAGACTTTTACACAGCCTGGCCACATACAGAGGCCCAACATCCAAGTAGCACCGTCAGGCTTTCTAAAGGTATACATTACACATATTTAGTTTCCTGAGTACCTATCACATTCTTGAAGGCTCTGGAGCACCAGGACAATGGAATTAGATGTGGCAGATGATCACGGACAGATGTGCGCAGATGATCACAGACAGATGTGGCAGATGATCATGGACAGATGTGCGCCAGATGATCATGAACAGATGTTCAATGTGGCAGATGTTCATGGATGTGAACGTGTACCATAGGAACCCACGTTAAATGGACTGTAGTGCGTTTCTGAAAACTGCATAGCGCATTAAAAAAACGCATAGGTGTGAACCTAGACATATTCTTTAAGGCTGCCAGCAGGTCTATAAATTCGGCAGTGTCTAAAATAGAAAGCAAATGAGCATGTGCCTCTGCAAGGTGAGTATTGCTGGATTTTAAACAATATTTTTATTTTTAATGATTTACATAGCTTTGCCTGCAAAAGGGACCAGCCTGAAATGATCTAGCAGGACTCATTTTTGGACTAAAGTTCCACTGCATAGTAAAAAAAAAAAAAAAAAAAAGTGCCCGGAGTTCAGCTTTACACACTTACAGACGCGTATACATATGATTATACTTGTAAGTGCAAGAATTCCTAAACGCGAGTACTTTAGGCACATATTTTACGCAGGATCTTCTGCTAGCTCTGCCTGTGCAGAAAATAAGCATTTTGTCCTTGTAAATGAAGCCTAATGGTTCATGCATTTGTGCGCAAAAATGTGGCATTTTGATCATTAATTTTTTTTTTTTTATGGACCTGAATACAGGTGTACTGTTTTCCATGGGCTCATTCATCCGTGCAGGGGACATTGTTTATGCGGAGATGCATGCAGCCAGCCTGTTAAAATCAGGGGCTGCTTTGACAGCAGTCGGTAAGGCCTCATTTACACTGCTGCTGGTAAACAGACGTTTAGAGGCATTTGGCCATTTTTTTCAGCTGCCCCTGAACCTTCCTCTATGTTATCTTATCAGTACATGTACAAAGGTTCGTTTAAGGTCATTTGCAGGCAGTTGAGTTTAAAGGCTTTTTTTGGAATGCGAAAAAATGGGTTCAGACGCCAATTCAGAGGCAATTGAAATGCCAAACAGCTTGTAAACGGCGCTAAACGCGGTAACTCGCGTCTAGAACGGTTTCGTTTATAGCCGTTTCCATTCTAAAAAATAAATAAATAAATCATTTTAAAAAAAAAACGCTCTTAGACGCAAATGCGGCATGCAAAACGACCATTTTAGACGCTGGCTTCTAGCTGTCAAAAAAAATCGTTCAGAGAAGGTTGATAAAGCATCCCGTGTAAATGGAGCCTAAAGCCTCGTTCACATGCAGCTTGCAACCTTAGCCATTCATCAGTCTCACACGGGTGTACACCCAGGGATTAAGATGGAAATTCATGAAGATCCTTTCACCTGTCATTGATTTGAACATGGCTGGCTGCACTGACCACTTGTGCTTTTCAGGTGCAAAAAAATGGCCTGTACTGAGCAATAAACCCACGTGAATGATGCTTACAACTGTGCATCAATCCCACGGAGTGGGGTGTGAGGATCTGTGCAGTCATCAACCTGTCATTGATTTTAACAGGCTGGCTGCATAGACCACCTGTCTGTTCAGATGGATAAACATGGCCCTCTGCACATGTGTACAGATCCTAATGCCCTATGGGCCCATGCACTAAACTGCATAAAGGTCAGTAAACTTGCACTGTGTTCAGATTCATTTAAAGAAAGAAAAAAAACAGAAATGGGCATGAGGCTATACAATGTAAATTGCAGGCATATTTCTGTGCTCAGGGGACACAGCTGCAGTGTACAGCTGCTTATAGTAATGAATGGTTGTACACTAGCAGGACGCAGGTATATGCTGTGCTAGGCATAAATCCCTGGATACACAAGCCATGTTCAGGAATTTAAACCAGTGCATGTAATGCAAGCATGACATATAGCCATTAATAACTATGAGTGGCTGTACACTGCAGTTGTGTCACCTGGGTACGGAAATATGACTGCAATCTATATTATATTTACATTATATGGCTTTGGGCACCAGTGTGCACGAGCCCAAACATCTGCACCTGCATAAACATCTGAACAATCTGCATCTCAATATTGACCATATTTTACAGTACAGCACAAATGTATTCTATTACATTTTAAGAGCCACCTGCTTCCTAGTAACAGAAGCACACTAAGTGGCAACAACTGCCTGCAACCTAGCAACTGAGGATGCTAGGTGCCTTCCTTGAGAACCTGTGTCCTAGCGACAGGCCCACTTATGCTGTATGCATCTTGTTCAAATGTTACATGTGTACAGATTGCCGCCGTCCATTCCCCGTGTGTGTGTGTGTGTGGGGGGGGGGCACTGATCACCGCCATTCGTATCACCACGGGGGGGGGCAGGTTTGTTTGTTGCCCCCGCCCCCCCCCCCCCCAAATATTGAGCACAAGCTGCCTGGTACAGAGCATTTCAGCATTTTTTTATGCATTGATCTTTCTAGCAGCAAGATCCTGCATACTGGTTGTCATATCTTCACATGCATGTATCTGTACCAAAGGCACCTGTCCTGAATTTTTATAAAGGGCTACTATAGACAAAATGAAAACTACTACTAAAGGCAATGTAAAATATTCACAGAAACCCATTAATGTCTGTTTAAAGTGGTATTAAACCCTCCTATCATTTTTAGCCAAGGAAGCTGCCATCTTGGCCTCTGTTTAACCTACAACTGCCATGATGCTGCACATGTGATCAGCTATGACACCAGCCATTGGATGGTTTGACAGTTTGGTTTATAGCACAACCAATGGGAGTTTTACATTTCCGGCACGTGCCGGAAATGGAACTGGCACTTAAAGCGGAGTCCCACCCGTTTTTTTGTTTATTAAAAGTCAGCAGCTACAAAAAGTGTAGCTGCTGACTTTTAATAAACATTAACTTACCTGTCTCCCGGTCCAGCGACGGCTGCTCCCGAGGCCTCACTCGTCTCCCCCCTCCTCCCAACAGCCCCGCCATTCCTAGTGTGGGCACCCGGCCCGGCTTCACGGCCGGGCACCCACTGCGCATGTGCGAGTCGCACTGCGCATTCCTAGTGGCCAGGCATTCTTCTGGGGCCTGTGACGTGTCCCAGAAGATTTCCAGGAGGGAGGGGCCGCCTAGGAGGAGAGGAGTCGCCTAGGCGGCCCAGAGGCGGAAGGTGGAAGAGGGACAGGAAGTCCCTCTGAAACCTGGGGACACACTCCCCCCCCCAAAAAAAATTTACATGCCAAATGTGGCATGTAAGGGGGCGAGGAGTGCTTAAAGCGGAAGTTCCATTTTTGGGTGGAACTCCGCTTTAAACTGTTAAATGGATGGGTTTACTACCGCTTTAAATGTTATTATCACCTATACTGAAATGATAATAAAGATACTATTTCATCCAATTATAATGCTGTATTATGTAACCTCGGCCAGCTTTACAGAATTGATTCAAATGTAATCCCTGGCAGCGCTGAAGCTAATTTATTTGTTTGGTGGGAGATATGAGCAGGACAGAAGCTTATACGAGCATCATTGGCCGTGAAAGCATGTGTGTGTGTGTGAAACAAGTGTATAAAATCAAACGTTAAGTGTAAAAAAGAGAACAGAAAAGGGAGAAAAGAAAGAAAAGACAAAAAAAACGAAACAGAAAAATAAAGGATTAAAAATTCACCTATTGCTTAAAGCGGAGTTCCACCCAGTTAAAAGTCAGCAGCTACAAAAAGTGTAGCTGCTGACTTTTAACAATTGGCCACTCACCTGTCCCATGCTCCAGTGATGCGGTCGCCCGAAGGCTCGCTCTTCTCCCCCTCCCCTCGGGGGCGCCGACATCACAAGTGTGGGCACCCGGCTTTGGCTTCAAAGCTGGGTGCGCACTGCGCCTTGTGAATGGCCGGCATATCTTCTGGGACCTGTGACGTGTCCCAGAAGATCGACGAGAGGGAGGGGGAGGAAGGTGAACTTCCATCCCCGGTCTCCCCCAAAAAAAAAATGACATGCCAATTTTGGATGGAACTCCACTTTAAGCTAAGAGGTACTTCTCAGGGGATACTGCACCATACCCTAGCCCGGGGGTCAGCAACCTGTAGATCGCGGATAGGTGACTGGTAGATCTCGGTCTGGGCTTGCTGACCTGCCAATCTAAAGCTTTAAACAGAGTGCAATGCAGAGGGACTACTTGTAAAGTTGGAGCTCTAGAAGGGAGCAAGAGCCGCATAAGTCGATGCCTCCTATGTAGTGCTGGCTCCTGTCCCATGCAGAGTGATACCAACTGCACCTCACCTCTTATCCCGGCTAGCAGTCTCCAGAGTGGTGCCAGCAGCAGGAAAGAAGAGATCTTCAGGTCAGTGTGAAGCAATACACTGGGCATAATAGTATAGTGCTGCTTTTACACTGATGTGCTGCGATTTACCCACACCATGGGTGCAGTGCAGTGTACCTGCAACTTTCCTGCAGGTTTGCTGTGCTTAGCCATAGACTTCTATTTTATCCTGGTGTTTTACCCCCCCCCCCCAACTTTTTTTTAAATCAAAACAATATTTTATTGCCGTCAAACAAGAATGCACATGCACTTATTGTAGTATCTATAGTAGAGTGCACAGCATTACAATTGATTTGTCCAGAATAGCAAAGTAAAATGCATCAAATGGGTATAGTCATTGTAATACATCTCAAGAATGGTGGCATTTAATGAATGAAAGAAGATAAAAGAAAATAATACATGACTTCCAATCTGTGTTTGTTCCCTCCTTTTCTCCCCTTCCCTGGTATTTCCATAAAGTATTATAAGGTGGATAAACCTTGTAGACTACCTAGGTTTAATATCGGGCTTAATAGGGTACCTAAATCCTTTTTGCTCATATGTGTCAAACATACTATGCCCTAAACCTAGGAGTTCATGCTCAAGACTTCCTGTTAGACTTACGTCAGCAGCAATCTGTCTCTAATCAGTTGTACCGGGGCTACTGAGGTATTAGATAGCCAGTTTTGCATTACTGTATAAGATCAAACTTTTGAGATGCATTGCGGGGACGGTAAGCTAGCTGTTCTCTAAGCAGGGTGTTGTTGACGCAATGTATCCATTGGGCTTTAGTAGGCGAGGAATGTGATATCCATAATCTTGCTATCAACTTCCTGGCTAGATATGGCAGTCTTGTCATCTTGTAGTATATGCCTCTAGGGAACATCTCCTTATCTATAGCTCCCAACAGGCACACCAGTGGGGTAAAGGGGATAGGAAGTTGAGTTACTTCAGTAATGGTTTGAATGACCTCAGCCCAGTATCTTGCCAGTTTGGGACATCTCCAGGTCATATGTATAAAGACCCAAATTTACCTGTGAGCAAGCCCTAAGGGTGCCACTGCTGAATGCAACTAAGGGCCCATTCACAAGTGCAGCACAAGTGCTGCTCCTCTGAAAAGCGAGCCGAGTGTGTGTTGATAGGTGGTTAGGAGGTGATATGTTGCCTTCTCACCACCCAATTTAAACCTATGATTGCTGTGCAATGCACGTGTATGCAACATGGTAAGAGGTGTAATTCAGGTGTGAGGAGGCGACACTGCCCGGTGATCTTTGACTTCTCCCTTGTTGTTCAGGTAGATCTCCACCTCTTTAAGGTTGCCTACTCCTACCCCAGTCATTCTCCTAGAGTGCACACTAGCCACTTCCGGACCGTGTCGCGTAATTTTACTGCTGCAGAGTGGCAGCGTAACACAAATCGCCGCTTATAAACTGCGATTCGCGCATGCGCGGCTAGCGGGCAGAAGCGTGCTGCCGGCGGCGCGCTCTCCTGCCCGCCGCACACTGCGTGAGTGTGCCCGCGGGTCGGGTGGACTTGATGTCCACCGGCGACTCGCGATTGCTAAATACAGCAGAAAAGCGGGGAACCGCCAATGTAAACACGACGGTTCCCCGCTCTGTCAGGCACCGTGACAGAGATCTACTGATCCCTGTACTCGGGATCAGTTAGATCTCTCATTCCCCTGGCAGCCCAACCCCCTCACAGTTAGAACACACTCAGGGAACACAGTTAACCCTTAGATTGCCCCTGAAGGTTAACCACTTCCCTGCCAGTGACATTTATACAGTAATAAGTGGATATTTAAAAATCTGATCGCTGTATAAATGTCAGTGGTCCCAAAAAAGTGTCAAAAATGTCCGACATGTCTGCCGCAATGTCACAGTCCCGATAAAAATTGCAGATCGCTGCAATTATTAGTAAGAATAAAAATAAATAGTAAAAACGCCATAAATTAATTCTCATGGTATGTAAACGCGGCAACTTTTGCGACAACCAATCAATAAAAGCCGATTGCGATTTTTTTTTTTTTTTACCACAAATATGTAGAATATATATCGGCCAAAACTGATGAATAAATTCGTTTTTTTTTATTATTTTTTTGGATATGTATTATAGCAAAAAGTAAAAAATATTGGATTTTTTTTTTCAAAATTGTCACTCTTTTTTTGTTTATAGCGGTAATCAGAAGTGACGCAGATGTGATCAAATACCACCAAAAGAAAGCTCTATGTGTAGGAAAAAAAGGACGCAAATTTCGTTTGGGTACAGCGTCGCATGACCGCGCAATTGTCAGCTAAAACGACGCAGTGCTCTGGTCCTAATGTAGAAAATCCTTCCGGGGCTGAAGTGGCTAGACTAGTTTAATCTTATTATTCACATTGCAGTTAATGCTTATATGCATTGTTTATTGCTGATTTTACTGATTCATGAATTCAGTCCAGTCTAATGGTACAGAACTGTATTCTAAGTTACCATAGCATAGTAATTATACTGTCTAGCAGAATGTGCCAGAATCCTAGCCTCTGTGTGTTCACTTGTGCTCAACCCACCATTTATAGTGCTGCACGCTTTTAATATAGTTCCATTTTACTGATTATGCTCATGTACTATGTACTAATACCCAAAAATGATGTTCTATGGTAAAATGTTGAAGAAGGCTGGTGTAACCTTTTCTTCTTAAAAATCAGAAGCATAATATCTCAAAGGTTTCTGATTGTTTTGGTCAGTTGCTTGCTTTGTGGCAATCTAAATAAAGGCAGTGTAATGTTAGAGATTAGAGAAGGGATAAAAGTGATTTAGTCTCCATGTTACAGGTGAGTGTCCCCCTCCGCTCCCAGCTACATCTGCTCTAATTACTGTGAAAGTTTCCTGTTTATGGCAGAGCCACCTGCTGCCTAGTGACAGACTCAGGTTACAGGATGGATGAAAGGACTTTGTTATTTACCAGCTCTCTTCACTGGTCCTTGCACACTGGACTGGCCTTGCACAGAAGTAGCAGAACGAAATGTCCTGATGCATGTAATAATGAGAGGCCTACTTAATCCAGGGTGACATTACTGACACCAAGAACACAGTTCTCCAAACCGTTCAGAAACACTAAATTCCCCTTTTGCTCTGTGAATTAAACAGTCTTGTCAACTTGCCCTGAAATCACAGGAATCACACACTCCCCCCCCCCCCACCCCCCTCAGATCTCCTTGCATGTTAATCTCCCTGGATTCCTCCGTGTGGTGCAGATTTTCCCCGTTTAGACCCCTGATATTTCACAAAAGTCCCCTAATGGGGCTCCTAAAAAAAGTGTAAAATAAATAAATAAAATTGTAAAAAGATAAAAAATTACTGACACCATCCACTGCCCTACTGACACCAATCTCTGCCCTACTGGCATCGTCAGTATATATACATATGCACACGCATATGTGTTTTAAGCTTTGGGATGCACACCAGGGGCGGACTGACCATTCGGGCACTGACCGAGGGCCCGGGGCCAGCAGGGGGCCCCATGAGAAGCTCCTGGCAGAGAAAAGATCCTGGACTGGATTGGCCATATTTGTAGTTGAGAAACCCTGTCGGGGGCAAAAAAAAGAAAGTCTATGAAGGAATAACTGCAAGAAAGTACTTACCTACCCACTCTCTGAGTGCTCACTTCAGAATACTGCTTTAAGGCTAAGCCCACATCTCAGCTTGTGCTTTCAAGGGTAAAGCAGCCCATTCATTTGAATAAGCCATACCTGTGTTTCCTACAGGAAAAAGGCCCCTCGCCTTTTCCAGTCATTTTTATGCTTATTAACCACTTCAGCCCCGGAAGGATTTCCAGCTTTAGGACCGGAGCCCTTTTTGCGATTCGGCGCTGCGTCGCTTTAACTGACAATTGCGCGGTCGTGCGACGTTCCCATGTTGCAGCGTGCTGGCGCGTTAACAGTCAATTTCGCTGCGTCGCGGCTTAGCGTTTTTCCCGAGGCCAGGATTTCGACCTTTAGGAAGGCCCCGACTTCACCAATTATTCGTATTTTTACTGACCTTTTCCGCTCCCCGGAAAAAGGACATCCTTTGTGTCCATACCGAATAAGTTTACTTACCCGACGAAATGGGAACTTTCGTGTTCGACTCTACACCCGAATCGGAATTTCGTCATAAGACTTCACTCGTGAGTCTCTCACCCATCCATTCATGAAAGAACGTCAATAAGGAAGTATCTGAAAGAAAAAAAAC
>BLSH010411157.1:74728-87641 GCA_018402905.1 Glandirana rugosa | reverse complement strand
TTCCATTTTCGCGCTAATTAGCGCAAATTTGCGATTCTGCGCGATAAAATTCGCGCGAAGGCATATTCGCGCTATAGTAAATGACCCCCCATGTGTCCCCATTCACTCTACCCCATAGCACACTCCATGCGTCTCCTATGCAGGGTTTTGTAATGTAAAGGGGATGCAGAGGAGCAGGGGGCTGTGTAATGTAAAGGGGATGCAGAAGAGCAGGGGGCTGTGTAATGTAAAGGGGATGCAGAGGAGCAGGGGGCTGTGTAATGTAAAAGAGTCCAGAGGTGCAAGGGGCTGTGTAATGTAAAGGGGATGTTGAGGAGCACCTCCCAAACCACCCCTCTATCTACTCTTCCTAGGCGATAGGTATCGGTACTCAGCAAAAAAGTGGTATTGGTGCAACCCTACTCAATAGCACACTCCATGTGTCATCCATACACTCTCCTATACCCCACAGTACACTCCATGAGTCATCCATACACCCTCCTATACCCCACAACACACTCCATGTGTCCCCATACACTTTCCTATACCTTACAGCACACTCCATGTGTCCCCATACACTCTCCTATACCCCATAGCACACTCCATGCATCTCCCATACACTCTACTATACTCCATAGCACACTCCATGCGTCTCCCATACACTCTCCTATACCCCATAGCGCACTCCATGCATGCCCCATACACTCTCTTCTACTCCATAGCACACTCCATGCGTCTCCCATACACTCTCCTATACCCCATAGCGCACTACGTGCATGCCCCATACACTCTCCTCTACTCCATAGCACACTCCATGCATGTCCCATACACTCTCCTCTACTCCATAGCACACTCCATGCATGTCCCATACACTCTCCTCTACTCCATGGCACACTCCATGGATGTCCCATACACTCTCCTCTACTCCATAGCACACTCCATGCATGTCCCATACACTCTCCTCTACTTTATAGCACACTCCATGCATGCCCCATACACTCTCCTCTACTCCATAGCACACTCCATGCATGTCCCATACACTCTCCTCTACTCCATAGCACACTCCATCCATGTCCCATACACTCTCCTCTACTCCATAGCACACTCCATGCATGTCCCATACACTCTCCTCTACTCTATAGCACACTCCATGCATGCCCCATACACTCTTCTCTACTCCATAGCATACTCCATGCACTTCCCCATACATAAGGTGACTAGATTTTTAAATTAAATCTGGGGACATTTTTTTTTATTATTACCAAATAGTAAACTATTTTATAAACATATTTTCCTCAAATGATATATGCAGTGCATGTGGTATGTGCTTATGTAATGATTGTATGATATATGTTATTTCTGGAAATCCTTTCATACCAGCCCCATAGTATTATTACACCAGCCCAACCGCATAACATCATTATTTTCTTCTTCATAAAAGGGAAAACCATGCATTTTAACCACTTGCCGACCGCCCGCCGCAGCGTGACGGCGACAAGGCGGCTCGTTATCGCGAACCGTCGTCACAGGACGGCGGCCGCGATAACTAGCATTGTGAGCGTGCGCGCGCCGTCGAAGGCATGCCCGCGCACTCATTGTGTTCGGGGGGAGCCAGGGAACGGGTGCGGCGGACTCGATCGCCGCCGGCTACCCGCGATGGCTCCCCCGCACTGAAAGAACGGAGGTCCGTGTAAGTAAACACGGATCTCCGTTCTGTGAGAGGGGGAAGGGCTGTGATCACAGCCTTCCTCTACATGGAAGCTGTGATCACTTCCCTTCCCCTCTTAGGGCAGCCCACACACAGTTAGAATACGCCCAGGGAACACAGTTAACCCTTAGAGCACCCCCTGCAGGTTAACCCCTTCACTGCCAATGGCATTTACACAGTAATCAGTGCATTTTTATAGCACTGATCGCTGTATAAATGCCAATGGTCCCAAAAAAGTGTCAAAATGGTCCGACATGTCCGCTGCAATATCGCAGTACCGCTAAAAATCGCAGATCGCCGCCATTACTAGTAAAAAATAAAAAAAAAATAAAAACCCCAGAAATGAATTCTCATCATCCGTAAACGCGGCAACTTTTGCGCAAACCAATCAATAAATATGAGGATGAATATAAATTTTTTATATTTTTTTTTTGGATTTGTATTTTATCAAAAAGTAATAAATGTGGGGTTTTTTTGTAAAATTGTCGCTCTTCTTTTGTTTATAGCGGCCATCAGAAATGACGCAGAGGTGATCAAATACCACCAAAAGAAAGCTCTATTCGTGGGAAAAAAAGGACACAAATTTTGTTTGTGTACAACGTCGCTCGACCGCGCAATTTTCAGTTAAATCGACGCAGTGCCGAATCGCAAAAAGTGCTCTGGTCCTAAAGTGTGAAATCCTTCCGGGGCTGAAGTGGTTAAAGCACAATTGAAGAGTGTATTATATTCACCAGTGCTCATCAATGCAGCCTGTTCAGTGCCCACCAATGCAGCCTGCTCAGTGCCCAGCAATGCCCAGTAGCCGGTTCAGTGCCCAGCAATGCAGCCTGTTCAGTGCCCAGCAGCCTGTTCATTGCCCACCAATGCAGCCTGTTCAGTGATTACCAATACAACCTGTTCAGTGCCCAGCAGCCTGTTCAGTGATAGCAACCTGTTCAGTGCTCACCAATACAGCCTGTTCAGTGCTCACCAATGCAGCCTGTTCAGTGCCCAGCAGCCTGTTCAGTGCTCACCAATGTAGCCTGTTCAGTGCCTAGCAGCCTGTCCAGTGCCCACCAATGCAGCCTGTTCAGTGCTCACCAATGCAGTCTGTTCAATGCCCAGCAGCTTGTTCAGTGCTCACCAATGCAACCTGTTCAGTGCCCAGCAGCCTGTTCAATGCCCACCAATGTAGCCTGTGCAGTGCCCAACAGCCTGTTCGGTGCCCACCAATACAGCCTCTTCAGTACCCAGCAGCCTGTTCAGTGCCCACCAATGCAGCCTGTTCAGTGCCCAGCAGCCTGTTCAGTGCCCACCAATGCAGCCTGTTCAGTGCCCAGCAGCCTGTTCAGTGCTCACCAATGCAGCCTGTTCAGTGCTCACCAATGCAGCCTTACTTGTGATCAGTGTATAGCGAGGAGAGGAGTCGGATTATACAGAGCGGTGATCTCCTGTTTACCCTGCTCGGCTGCTGTCCTCAGGTGCAGTCCCGCCTCCTATGATAGACTTCACCAGTGTGCTACCTATCATAGGAACCGGCCTAGGAGGCGGGACTTTGCCTGACAGCCGGGTAAGCGGGAGAACCCCGCTATGTGTAATCCTGCTGTGCTCGGCCCCCTCCCTCCCCATCAGAGACAATCCAACCGTGGGATGCATGGTAGGGCCGGCCCTCTGCCCCAGCTCCCAGTGCACTCGCCCAGGATCGGCCCGCCAATCCGGGGACAAAACCAGGGACAGACCTCCTCTGGGGACAGCCTCCTCAAAACGGTGACTGTCCCCGGAAACTGGGGACGTCTGTTCACCCCACCCATACACTCTCCTCTACTCCATAGCACACTCCATGCATGCCCAATTTACTCTCCTATACTCCATAGCACACTCCATGCGTCTCCCATACACTCTCCTATACTCCATAGCACACTCCATGCATGCCCAATTCACTCTCCTATACTCCATAAGAACACACCATATGTCCCTATTCACTCTCCTATACCCCATAGTACACTCCATGTATGCCCATTCACTCTCCTATACTCCATAGCACACTCCATGCGTTATCCATGCACTCTCCTATACCCCATAGTGCACTCCATGGGTCTCCCATACACTCTACTATACCTTATACTACTATACCTTATAGCATACCCCATACATGTCCCATACACTCTCCTATACTCCATACATCTTGCATACACTCTCTGATACCCCATAGCACACTCCATGCATCCTTATTCACTCTCCTATACCCCATAGCAAACTCCATACATGCCCCATACAATCTCCGATACCCAATAGCACACTCCATGCATGCCCCATACACTCTTTAATACCATACAGCACACTCCATGCATGCCCCATGCACTCTTATACCCCATAGCACACTCCATGCATGCCCCATACAATCTCCTACTTCATAGCACACTCCATATGTTCCCATACATTCTTCTATACCATACAGCACACTCCATGCATGCCCCATGCACCCTTATACCCCATAGCACACTCCATGCATGCCCCATACACTCTCATATGCAATGCATGCCCCCATACACGCTCCTATACCCCATAGTGCACTCCATGCTTCCCTATACACTCATCTATACTCTATAGCACACTCCATGCAAGCTCCATACACTCTCCTATACCCCATAGTGAAGCACCTTTTATCTGCTTTAGTACAAATTCTTTCTTCACCACCTTCCTTGATGAATGATTCAATTGTCTGGATACACCCTGCATAAGTGACTTTACTCCTTGTGTTTACACATACTTTAATACTGCAATTTTTCAAATTGGCAAGTGTTCTGCATGCTGTCTTATGTATTGCTCATTTCTTAAAAATAGTTTACACATGAGTGTCAGACATACACGTGTACATAGACATTGCAAGCCGACACAGGCAAAAGCAACTTTCTGTGAAGTCCTAAACACATGCATTTAGGTAAAACTAAGTTGTGTATTTGGAATACCTTTAAGGGAAACCAGTAATACGTGGGCAGCCAGTGCTGACCTGAAAATACTAGCTGCCTGGCTATCATGTCGAAAACCCTGTCTTCAGTATTTTCTAAACCAGGGGCCAGAAATAAATCTGCAGATAGTTCTGACTTCACTTTCTGTATATTTGTTCTAGGTCAGTGACTCAGAAAGCAGTGAAGCCATTAAATCAGCATGATAGCCAGGTTATTGGCATTTTCTATAGCTGTCCACAGATTTTTGTCATGGCAGGTCCCCTTTAGGTTGTATTTCATTAGATGGTTTGTTATCTATTTCTTTAGGCAAATAACATTTTGCATCAGGATGACAGGCCTGGAACCTTGCCTTTTTAAAACCCTTGCTGGCAGAACACAGTGATTACTGCTAGCGGCTATAATATCCCCTAGCAATAATCACATGTAAAATCCTACAGGCCAAATTTTTGGCTGAATTTGGACCCGAAATGGACCAAAAGATGCACAGGACTCCTGTGCAATTCACACCGGACGCGTTGAGGAGATATGTGAACTGGCTCCATAGAGTGCCGGTCACAATCTCCTGACATGTGAATTGGATGTGGGGAAACTTGCATCCAATTCTCAACAGTGTGAACCCAACCTAAAGCTATAAAATTAGGGAAATGAGGAACTGCAGTCCGCTCACATAATTTGTAATAAAAACATCTTTGCCATTCCGAAGCTTCCCTCCAAACACTTTGCATATTATTTTATATATATTGTGATTCTGTACTTGCCAAATATGCTGCAGAAATCTCCCTTCACTGAGTTTGGCTGCATCCATTTTAACTGTGGGCAGCTGAAGCTGCTGCCTGTTCACTTCCTGGATTTACACAGACACACAGAGGCACACCTCCAGCTCTGCAGCCCTGCAGCTCTCAGTGGCCCTCTTATGACTCACCCCCCTCCCATCCTGGCAAACTCTCACGCGAGTGAGAGAGAGCTGCGCATGATGTCATAAGCCCTAGAAAGAGGAAGTGGGCTGTATAAGGTATGTACTGGCAGAAAAAAAAATGTTTTACTATCCAAAGTTAAAACAAGGGCATAAGATTTAACCACTTGCCGACCAGCTGCCGTTGTTTGACGGTGGCAGGTCGGCTCTATTGCGCAAATTTCCGTAGCTGTACGGCAGCGCTTTAAGAGACTGTAGGGGGGGCTGGTGTGCTACACGTCTCTGGAGCCGATGCGCGTGGCCGGCGGGTGCTCCTCACAGAGCCAGAACAGGAATCTGTTGATGTAAACAAACAGATCCCCATTCTGACAGGGAAGTGCAGAGAGATCTGCTGTTCCCAGTGATCGGGAACAGCATTCTCTCTCTACCCCCAGTCAGTACACTCCCCCCACAGTTAGAAACACCTCCCTAGGAACACTTAACCCCTTGATTGCCCCCTAGTGTTAACCCCTTCACTGCGAATGACATTTATACAGTAATCAATGGCTATTTTTAGATCTGATCACTGTATAAATGTCATTGGTCCCAAAAAAGTGTCCGATCTGTCCGCCGCAATATCACAGTCCCGCTAAAAATCGCAGATCACCACCATTACTAGTAAAAAAAAAAATGCGATAAATCTATTCCCATAGTTTGTAATTGCGATAACTTTTGTGCAACCCAATCAATATATGCCTATCGCGATTTTTTTTTTTTTTTACTAAAAATATGTAGAAGAATACATACCAGCATAAAATGAGGAATAAATTTGTTTATTTATATATATTTTTGGGGATATTTATTATAGCAAAAAGTAAAAAAAAAATTGTTTTGTTTTTCAAAATTGTTGCTATTTGTTTGTTTATAGCGCAAAAAATAAAAACTGCAGAGGTGATCAAATACCACCAAAAGAAAGCTCTATTTGTGCAAAAAAAATGGACGTCAATTTTGTTTGGGTACAGTGTCGCAAAACCGCGCAATTGTCAGTTAAAGCGACGCAGTGCCATTTCGCAAAAAGTGCTCTGGACAGGAAGGGGGTAAATCCTTCCGGGACTGACGTGGTTAATAGATGCAAAGTTGAAAAAAATGACTGAAGAGCCGCTTTAAAGCGGAGTTCCACCTTTTTAAAAGTCAGCAGCTACAAAAAGGGTAGCTGCTGACTTTTAATAATCAGGCACTCACCTGTCCCACGCTCCAGCGATGCGGCCGTCCGCTGCCTCGCTTCTCTCCCCCTCCTCCGTGTGGTGCTGGCATCACAAGATTCGGCGCCCGACTTTGGTTTCAAAGCTGGGCGCGCACTGCACATGCGCGAGCCGCGCAGCGCGCTGTGAATTGTTGGTGTACCTTCTGGGACCTATGACGTGTCCCAGAAGATCGCCGGGGGGGGGGGTGAACTTCCTTCCGGTTCTGCGGCACCAGGAGACAAAGTGGAGCTGGGACCCAATTGTGGCATGTCAGGGGGTCACTTGCACTTAAAGCGGAAATTCCACTTTTGGGTTGAACTCTGCTTTAAGGACATTAAGGAAGATCTTATAAATCACATTCTGCATGGCATCTACACACAACAGCAGCGCCCAGGGCAAGAGCTGTAATCTTTCAGCAATATTTCTCCAGGTCTGGGCAACTGACCGTGTAAGGGTCCTTTCACACACACGGACCGTTTGTCCGTTTTTCATCCATCCGTTGATGGATGAAAAACGGACATCAATGCATCTCTATGGAAAAACGGATGACAACTGATGATCATTCATTTGCATCCGTTTCCATCCGCTTCCGTCAGCAGTAGTTGGTAGTGGATGTAAAAAAAAACTGATGAAAAACTGATGACCACAGATGAAAAAACGGATGAAAAAAACGGATGAAAAAAACGGATGAAAAACGGATGAACTGATGAACTGATAAACTGATGAACTGATGAACGGTCCGTGTGTGTGAAAGGACCCTAACAATAACCAGTGTAGTTCAGGATCTGTCAAAGCTAAGGAGGGCTTCAAAAGAGTCTCCAAACACCTATCAACTAATCAATGAGGGAATGCCCTAATAGCAGTTGATTGATTATTTAGTGCAAGAATGACTGAGTCCACAGCAGGAAAAGTCCATTTCTAATTAAACTCCCCTTCAATAGGTTACAAGGCATCAACACTGTCAAGAGGGAATTGGGCCAGTCATTATATAAGGCCCAAATAGGCTTGATCAAGAATAGGGAAAGACATTTCTATGAATAGCCCTCTTTTATGTGCTCGGAAGAATATCACCAAGTGTCAGTACATAAAAGGAAACCCGTTAAAATTTAGAAAAAAAAAACTTCTCCAGCAGGAGAAGGGGTTTGAAAACCAGACACTCTTCTTACATGCCCTCCTTATCCTGGATTGTTATCCACCTACATTCCACCCCCTGTCCAATGAAAATTGATGGTAGATGGGCACACAAAACGGCTATTTCTGACAGATATGTGACAGCATGTAGCATCTGGTGTCTGGCCTTAAAGCGGTTGTATACCCATTTTTATAACTTTTACCTACAGGTAAGCCTATAATAAGGTTTATGTCACGTACCTGGTGATGGAGTCTGGCTTATGCATGGGTAACCTCTCTTGGTGCCCTGGTTTGAGAGTCCCTGGTAGTGCAGACAGGGAGCTCAGGAGCACAGAGGGGCACGAGGGCTGGACAAGTCTCAGGTGGCAGGTAGGTGTCCGCTGGAGCTTGTGCAGGCAGAAGAGTAGTAAGGCAGTCCGGGTCAATAACTGGCGGGCGGTGCAGTACAGAAGGAACAGGCAAACGGATGGTCGGGTACAGGCTGGGTCTGCAACGTTCAGGCGGCTAAGTACAGGGAAGCAGGCAGAAGAGTGGTCGTGGAAGCCGGGGTCAGTGTAGGCAGAGTTCAGAGCAGGGCCAAAACAGGCCGGGTCACAGGAACAGGTATCGGGCAGTCAGGAAGCAAGGAAACTCACACAAACGCTGTAGAATGGACAGCACTTGCTTCCTGGTGCTGTCCTGCTTAAATGGCCGCTATTGGTGCCATTAGCGCGCGCACGGAAAGCCGGAAACGGCCAGAAAGTCAATTTTCCTAACATTGCCCCTCCCGGGGCAGCCTCCAGATGCCCAGCCGGGCAAGCTTAGTAGGGTTGTTCTCCTTGAAGGACCGGATGAGTTCACCCGCATGAATGTTATCTGTAGGCTCCCAGGAGTTTTCTTCTGGGCCGTAGCCCTTCCACTTCACTAAGTACTGGACGTTGTTACCCCTCTTCCGACAATCCAGGATGGCTTCAAGTTCAAATTCCTCTTCACCGTCTACCAGGATTGGGCCTGGCGGGCTAGTCTTCCGCCGGGAAAAAGGATTTGGGGTCACGGTTTTCAGCAGTGACACGTGGCCAGCCAGACTTTTTCCCCGGGCTGTAAGTCCAACTCTCCCTGTCTCCCTTTGTCGAACACCTCTTTGTTATGTTCCTGGGTCCGGGCCATGGTCTCCTGGAGGAGTTTGCAGTTTTCTTCCCAGAACTTGGTAATTTCTTGTGCTGCTGGTACTGCACTTTCGAGGCCGTGGTTGAGCATAAAGGTCGGATGGAAGCCGTAATTGGCCAGGAATGGAGACTGGTTTGTGGCTGAATGGATGGTGTTATTGAAGGCAAACTCCGCCAGGGATAGCAGAGAGACCCAGTCGTCTTGTGAGAATGACGAGAAGCAACGGAGATACTGCTCGAGTGTTTGATTGGTCCTCTCTGTCTGCCCATTTGACTGTGGGTGATATGCCGAAGAGTACGCCAGTTCAATATCAAGTGCGGAGCACAGGGCTTTCCAGAACCAGGAGGTGAACTGAACTCTGCAGTCGGAGACAATGCTGGTTGGAAGTCCATGGAGCCTCACTATTTCCCGGATAAATATCTCGGCCGTTTCAGTGGCTGATGGGGTCCCCTTCATGGGCAGGAAGTGGGCCATCTTCGTTAGCCGATCCACTACCACAAAGATTGTAGAATAACCTTGGGACGGTAGCAGCTCGACAATAAAGTCCATCAAGATCATGGACCAGGCCCTCTTGGGCACCGGAAGTGGCTTTAGTAAGCCCTAAGCCTTGGTCTTGCTGCTCTTGTTCTGGGCGCCGATAAGGCATGAGCTGACATATTTCCTACAGTCCTCGTCTGCTCGTGGCCACCAGAATGATCGCAGCAGCAGTTCTGTGGTTTTGCGAGCACCAAAGTGTCCCGCCAATTTATTGTCATGACAGGATGCCAAGACCAATAGGCGCTGGTCCTCTGGAACAAAGAGTCTATTGCCATGCCTCAGTAGACCGTCTCTGGTTAGCAGGTTGGGGTCTGCCGGCCTGGGGGTCCCGGCTAAGAACTGTCTGAATTCGGGACAACAGGTCCCCTTGCGTTAACAGGAAATTTCGGGGATGCAGGACTGTATCAGGCGCCACAGGCTCACCGGGTTTGCAGAACATCCTTGATAGGGTGTCAGGCTTGATGTTCTTCGACCCCGGCCTGTATGTTACGTGGAAGAGGAAGCGTGAGAAGAAGAGTGCCCACCGGGCTTGGCGAGGTCTCAGTCTCTTGGCTGCTCGAAGATATTCTAAATTTTTGTGATCCGTGAAGATCAAGATGGGGTGCCTGGCTCCCTCTAACAGATAGTGCCACTCTTCCAAGGCCGTTGTAATTGCCAGAAGCTCCCTATCTCCCATGTCATAATTCCTTTCTGGGGTGGTCAGCTTGCGGGAGAAGAACGCCACAGGATGTAGGGCAGCATTAGCTCCATGCCTTTGAGATAGCACCGCCCCCATGGCAACTTCAGAGGCATCTACCTCCAGGACAAATGGCAAGGCGGGGTCAGGGTGCCTGAGGATGGGTGCTGATGTAAAGAGTCTCTTAAGGGTCACAAAGGCTTCCTGGGCTTCCTCAGTCCACACGAATCGTGTGTTCAGCTTGGTCAGCTGGGTAATTGGGGCAATAATGGCTGAGAACCCCTTTATAAACTTTCTGTAAAAATTGTCAAAGCCAATGAACCGCTGTACTCCCTTCTTGTCCGTAGGGGCCGGCCAGTCTAGGATAGCCATGACCTTCTGTGGGTCCATGGTGATGACAGTAACGGAGATAATAAGCCCCAGGAAGTGGAGACTTGAACGTTCAAAATCACATTTCTCCGCCTTGGCATAAAGCCCATGTTGTTGAAGGCGGCTCAGGACACTCGCCACATGCCTGCGGTGCTCTTCCAAGGTAGGGGAGAAAATCAAGATGTCGTCTAGGTAGACAATGACAAACTGATCCAGATAGTCTTTAAACACATCATTTACAAAGTGCTGAAATGTGGCTGGGGCGTTACTGAGCCTGAAGGACATTACCAGGTACTCAAAATGTCCAAACCGGGTTTGGAAGGTGGTCTTCAATTCATCGCCCTCCCGGATGCGGACTAGATTATATGCTCCGCGGAGGTCCAGTTTGGTGAACACTCTCGCTGCCCCTAGCCTTTGGAAGAGCTCTGGAACCAGGGGGAGAAGATAGCGGTTTTTCACCGTTATCTTGTTTGTCTCACGGTAGTCAATACAAGGTCTCAGCATGTGATCCTTCTTTTCTACGAAGAATATTCCCGCTCCTGCGGGCGACGTGGAAGGCCGGATGAAACCCTTCTGCAGGTTCTCATCTATATAGAGCTTGAGGGCCACCAGTTCCGTTAAAGGGAAAATCCTTCCGAAGGGGACTTCGGCTCCGGGGAGGAGTTCGATAGGGCAATCATAGGCCCTATGAGCCGGCAACTGTTCAGCCCCCTTCTTGCTGAACACGTCTAAGTAGCTGTGGTACACTGGGGGCACCAACTGATGGGCGTCCAGGTTGGCGTCTGCATCCAGACTGAGCAGAGTAGGGACCACTTCCTTAGTCTCTGGAAAGCAGTGCTGGCGACAATAGGGGGACTGGAACTTGGTTTCACCCGTTGCCCAGTTGATGCTGGGGCTATGGGCCTGCAGCCAGGGTATACCCAGGATGATAGGGAACAGGGGGGATACAATAACGTCCAAGCAGAGGAACTCCTGGTGACCATCCAGGGTTGTGGCAGGCAGAGGAGAGGTTTTGTGGGTAACCACACCAGATTTGATGTTGGTGCCATCAGCCAGGCGTACGACCAGTCCGTGAGACTTTGGTCGTAGAGGGATCTGATGCTGGACCACAAAGGACCGGTCAATGAACCCACTGCAAGCGCCCGAGTCGATGATGGCAGCAGTCCGGATAGTCTTGTCAGGGAGCTGAAGGGAGAGCGGAAGAGTCAGGTGGGAAGAGGTACTTGATGAGGCTGGTACGTTGCCATTGACGGTTGATGGGCGTGTATCAAGCTTGGCCGGGCAAGACCCTACCACATGTCCAGGTTCTCCACAGTACAGGCATAGGTGGTTGCTCTGGCGGTATTGCCGTTCTTCCCGAGTGAGGGGAGGACGGAGCATGCCCGGTTTCCTGGGTTCGGGTTGAGCTGTGGCTACTGTAGCAACCATGGGAGCCGGGGGTTGCCTCCAGGCAAGTCGTGGAGACATATAGAATAAAAGTCCGCGCACACAACAACAGTGGAGTTTAAAAATTATGAGAACAGTTTACAGTAAAATGTGTAACATAGGCTGCTCGCAAACAACAACTGATCCAATTGTCCCAACAGATAAAAAGAGAAAAATTGCAGCGCCCAAATATTATGATAAAATGATCATAAAAAAAGGATGGTGTATATATAATGAACAGCAATAGTCCCAACTCGGGAGGCAGAGGGATGAATCTCAATCTTCTTGTGTTCAAAATAAATCAAGGCAAACTTAACAGCATCAGAGTGTTCAAGCAAAACGCAGGGGAATTCTGATAAATCCAATATATAGAAATGGGTGTATGCTTACCAGAATCCCATAGATCTTGCGCAGATATCACAATGGATCAGTAGATATGTGCTCAGATATCATCCGGGGTCCTGGTGTGGAACCTATAGGTCACAAATCTCCAAAAGGAAGGTGGTCCGGAACTATCCAGGTGTCATCAACATATATCAAGGGTCGAGACCAGGAAGGGGCAGGGATCAGAATCGCATCACGGATAGTAATCTCCAAATTCTCCAACCGGTCGTTCCCAGGATTTTGGTAGGTGGTGTATTGCAATAAATGGAGAAAGAACCGCAATAGTGTAATACTGTAAAGAATCTTATTTATTGCAAAAAAACTGGTATACCCCAGATGAAGGCTATTGGAGCCGAAACGCGTCGGGTTTCCATACCCCCCCTGTCACGATTCTTTTACTTTGAGAGCTCTCTTGAATTTTATACTGTGTGAGTACTTAGTATGAGTGTGTCATATTTTAAGTTCTCTCGAGAG
>BLSH010411157.1:5822-22820 GCA_018402905.1 Glandirana rugosa | reverse complement strand
AATATAAGTGCAATGCTAAAACAGATAATAAGAACTAAACATTGTGTTAATACACTGTACTTTGTATTATCTTTTAATAAAATGCAGATGATTTTTTTTAGAATTAGTACATACAAACACTAAATGGTTGACATTTACACTAAAGTTACAAACCATGCAGTATCCTACCTCCAGCTTTCCTTTTTCATATGCCAGTTTACCCTTGCTGTCTGTCAGTTCAGTCAGCAGTGCCTCCACTTGTCTTTTAGCATTCTGCAAAGGCAAAATAGAACTGTATGAAAATGAACGCATATAAATATGTAGAATACTAAAACCACCATTTATCTTAAAAATATGTTTAGAAGTTAATAAAAAAAGAAAAACGTTTCAGAAAAACACAACAGAATGTAGTGGAGCACAGAGCATACTATAAGTCAAAGTGAGAATATACAAAGAGCTGACAAAGAAGTTAGATGAAATTATAATTACTCTGCTGGGTACTTGGACACCCCCCTTACCTGTTCTTGCTCCAACACTGCCAGCTGATCCATAAGTCGCCTATTTTCCTGCTCATGTGCCAACAGAGAAGCCTGCACAGAGCTTAACTCTAGCTGCAGCATAAAGTATAATGTCAGTTGCAGCACATACAGTAACATTTTTTACACAATTTATCCACAATGAATGGGCAGCACACCTTCAGTTTAGAGGGATTTCAATTAATACAGCACTCCCCAGACCTTGTTACTTACAAAGTAACATCTTTGAGCTGCATCTGTTAATACAACCATATGAATCTTTGCACAGTCTCTTCTCAAGTTCAGCTCGGTCACACGTACCTCTTTCTTGCACAGACAGAATCTAAACTTAACACTAACATGCACGTCAGGTAAATTATGTTTATACTAGATAACTGCATTCAGAGTGCATATTTCACTGAATTTTGGAATAGCTTCTAAAAATCACATGTGTAAGGTTTGTAATTACAAATATGATCTCTAGAATGCAATCTGTGTTATATGTAATATAACCAATTAATAGACAGTACCTCTATTTAAACTTGTTTTTTCATTTTGGGTAGCGTAAGGGAGGGTTATAACCGCAATCAGTTTTTTTTTCGCCATCTGTCCCATTGCGGAGATTTCCCTTCACTTCCTGTCCCATAGCCAAACAGGAAGTGAGAGGATTCTCTGCAAACTAACCACTTCCCTACCGCCGTATTCAGAATAACGGCCGGGAAGTGGTTGAGTTATCCTGACTGGGCGTAGGATGACATGCCGGCGCACGCCCGGGGGGGGGGGTGCACATCGCGGCTAAAGGTGGTGTGGGGGGTCACTCTGATCCCCCGCATTACTGATCTCGGTAAAGGGATTCCATCGGAAGCACTTTACCATGTGATCAGCCGTGACCAATCACAGCTGGTCACAGTGTAAACAGGAAAGCCATTTATCAGCTTTTCCTGTACTCGGGTCTGCAGACCTGAGCAGTGGAGAGTAGATCAGCTGCTTTCCTGACAGGGGGGGGTCTGTGCTGATGGTTTATCAGCACAGCCCCCCCTCGGATTGCCACCCTAGACCACCAGGGAGCCTGCCCAGTGACCACCAGGAATGTGCCCACCCAGGACCACCAGGGAGCCGACCAGGGACCACCAGGAAGACCACCCTAGACCACCAGGTAAGGGGCATAGTGCCCAATATGGATGGTACTCAGTGCCACCTTCAGATGCCATCCTAGACCACCAAGGAAATGGCCCCTATCAGTGCATCTGCCCATCAGTGCCCCTATCAGTGCGTACCAGTGCACCTATCAGCGCCCACCAGTGCCACCTACCAGAGCCACCTATGAGTGCCCATCAGTGCCACCTATGAGTGCCCATCAGTGCCGCTTACAAGTGTCCATCAGTGCTGCATATCAGTGCTGTATGTCAGTGCCACCTAGCAGTACCCGTCAGTGCTGCTTATCAGTGCCGCCTATCAGTGCCCATCATTGCTGCATATAAGTGCCTCATCATCAATGCCTGTCAGTGCCGCCTCATCAGTGCCAATCAGTACTGCCTCATCAGTGCCCGTCAGTGTAGCCTCATCAGTGCCCATCAGTGATGGAGAAAATTTACTTATTTACAAAGTTTTGTGAAAGAAACAGAGAAACAGAGAATTTTTTTTTAATTTCAAAGTTTCCGGTCTTTATTTGTAGCGCAAAAAATAAAAACCGCAGGGGTGATCAAATACCACCAAAAGAAAGCTCTATTTGTGGGAACAAAATGATAAAAAACTTGTTTGGTTGCACGACCACGCAATTGTCATTCAAAGTGCAACAGCACTGAAAGCTGAAAATTGGTCTGGTAGGAAAGTGTTCTAAGTGCATAGTATTGAAGTGGTTAAAGGATTTTTGGAGACCCCCTGCTCACCAGTGTTCACATCTATTACTTTTCTGGGGACAACCCGAAAATTGGGGTTTTCTTTTTACGTTCGCTTTCAATGATAACGGTAAACAGGATAAATAGAGAGGGCGAATCTCCTTAATGGGGGCACAGACAGCAATAAAAACAGATAGGTGCTCTAATCCCTCTCCCCTCTGTCCAAAGCTAAGAAAAAAAAGTTTTGCCTTTAGTTATACTTTAATCAATTATATCAGGGGTAGTGAATTAAAATTCACGGTGGTCCGGTTGGAAAAAAAAAGTGTCATATTGATGCTATGACTTCACATCACAGCCTCCTGTACACATCACAGCGTACACACACACACACACACACACACACACACACACACACCCCTTTAGGGCCCACACACATCACACTTTGTGCTTTTTTTCTTTCCACTTTCTTGAAATGTCAAAATACATTTCATTCATTTTTATGCACCGCAGCTCAGTTGCGGTGCATAGAAACAGTATGCTTTTGCAATGCACTGCTCCGCACTCAGAGGCGCTGTTGTAGTGTGAACAGGACACATAGAAAACAATTGTTTTATATTGCCCTTGCACAGACCTGTGTTTTGCTAGTGCAGAAATCACAGACCCCCTTTTACATTACAGACTGCCTTATTATAGACTGACCCATCACAGACTGATCCCCCCCATCACAGACTGCCCCCCCCAATCACAGACTGACCCCCCCATCACAGACTGTCCCCCCATCACAGACTGCCTCATTACAGACTGACCCATCACAGACTGTCCCCCCATCACAGACTGACCCCCCATCACAGACTGACCCCCCATCACAGGCTGACCCCCCATCACAGGCTGACGCCCCCATCACAGACTGACGCCCCATCACAGACTGCCCCCCATCACAGACTGTCCTCCCATCACAGACTGACTCCCCCATCACAGACTGACCCCCCCATCGCAGACTGCCCCCCATCACAGACTGACCCCTCCATAATCACAGACTGACCCCCCATAATCACAGACTGAACTCCCCTCATAATCAAAGACCCCTCAGCACAGTCCTCTCTCAATATTAAGCCCCTGTCCTGTCCACATCACATCACCGTACACCCTCCCCACAGAGCCCTAACTTATTCACACAAGACATGACGCGTGGCCGCTCTGAACAGAGGGCGGGACTTTTCATGTTAAAGGCGGGTGATTGATTGCTGGGACCGCCCCACTGCATAGCAACCAATTGCCCGCTTCTTAACTTAATGTCATGTCTTGTGTGAATAACACAGGCAGTGTATGGAGGAGGGAGTGCAGCAATACTATGGAAGAGACGGCCCTGCCGCACTGTGAACATAGTGGCAGCAGCAGGCAGGTGGGCAAGCTTGCGGCGGGGAAAGGACACACAGGGAAACTACTTGGTGAGGCTGCGGTCCAGGTAAGATGATTCCTGGGGCCGGAACCGGACCGCGGTCTGCCATTTAGTGACACCCGAATT
The DNA here is from genome assembly GCA_018402905.1 of Glandirana rugosa. Classification (NCBI taxonomy): domain Eukaryota; kingdom Metazoa; phylum Chordata; class Amphibia; order Anura; family Ranidae; genus Glandirana; species Glandirana rugosa. The sequence continues at coordinate 18,963 of BLSH010411157.1, read as the reverse complement.
ATGTTCAAGTTCTCAGTAAAGCCATGTAGCTGTCACCAGAGCAGCTACATTCATAAAGTGGATATACAAGGATAGAATTATGCGAGCTGCTAGTGTTCACTTTTTTAAAAAGTTATAGGAGTTAGGGCTATTATTTTAGTCCTGTTTTCACGAATAAGCAAGTCACTGACCTGACAGGTTCACTTCATGTAATGTAAAAGGACAGTAATTATATTTACATGTTAGAGCCGGGTCACACAGGGGCGACTTGTCAGGCAACTTGAGTCACCTGACAAGTTGCACTCCATGCACTGCAATGGAACCGTTCTAATAGGAGCAACTCAAGTTGCTCTGACTTAGAAAAAGGTTCCTGTACTACTTTGGGGGCAATTTCAGGCGACTTGCATTGACTTCTATTACAGAAGTCGTTTGCAAGCCGCGCTGAAGTCGCGATGTGCAGGGTCGCGCTGAGTCGCCCCTGAAGTCAGATCGCCTATGTGTGAACCGGTTCTTAAAGCCATGTTATTTTAAAGCAGAGACAAATTTGTAAATAAATGTAAAATACTTAATAAGCTAGGCATCGTTGATAACTGTCCCTCACTATGGTAGTTAAAGTACAATAAACCTATATAATAAATATATCACTTGTAATAGTATAATATCCACAGTATAGTTTTATATCACCTTATTTTCAGTCAGCAGAATTTCCATGCTTTGTTTGTTCTCCAGGAAGTCCCTCTGTACTCTGTCGAGCTGCAAAACATTTACAGAATACAATTACTAAGTATTTTATAGCAACTAACATACATCTTCATTTGGTAGACTGAATTTAAAGTGTTACTAGACCCACAACAGTAAAATCTGTCTGTATATGCAGTATAATAGCATGCTTGCTATACTCACTGTGTAACTTAATAGGTATTGTGTGAAAAGGCTGGTGGGGGGGGCAGATGAATGAATTGTTTTTATATTGCTGAGTTTAGTAACACTTTATGGTGTTATGCTAGCCACACACATTACAGTCAAAATTTTAAATCTCTGTACAATAACCCAAAAAAAACCCCAAAAACACGTTCTCCCTGATGCTGCCACTTCCCGTTGCCTTCACTTCCTTTGACAGCAGTACGGGGAGAAGTTCCCTGTACTAGCTATCACTTTTTGAAAAGAGCGTGGCCGTGTGGGGTTCCCTCCACAAGGCCATGTCATTCATTCACAGTGTTCTGTAAATAACTGGACCATAACTACTGACAGGCTTTACAGCGGTCAAGCTTGTAGTTCTCCCTGGCGGTACGGTGTATGGGCTAGACAACTCACACTGGCAGTCTGCAAGAGACCTGCATGGCATCAGCGGTCTGCTGATCACTGGTGCAATGCTTTCCAGGCTCCTAAAAGAAAGGGCTTTTATTATTTTTTTTAAGTTGTTATTATTTAAAGGGAAAGTATAGCGGTTGTATACTCATTTTCCCAATGTTTTTTTATGACTATGAATAAAAATAAAAAAAAACACAGTTTCATTTCTTGTTAGGTGAACATCTAAAATTGCATATTAATATTTTGTATTTTAATTTTTAGCCAGCAACTCCAACCTAATTTTTTTCACATTTTTCCCTGTCTCCTTACAACCTGTAAAGGGCTATTTGCAGAAATCATAAACCCAAGATGAAATTTACACACATAAGCAAATGAGGAGTGACTTACCACTTATCAGATGGCTGTGTTCGAACCTCAACGTAGATGATGACTGCTCTATGCTCTAATGTCTCTTTAGATAAGGCCTGGTTCACATTTTAGGCCTCATGCACACTGGACAACAAAAAAACGTTCTAAAAACGTCAGTAGCTTTGCAGTGAGTTCTTCAGTTTTTTTCAGCGTTTTGCACTAGCATTTTTGAGCAGTAGCGTTTTTTTTCCCCTCAATTGATCTAAATCATCCAAAAACATTGGTTGGTCGACGTTTTTGTGCGTTTATGAATGTTTTTGAGTTTCTTTACAGCTGAAAAATGTCTCTCAGAACTGGTCTTGGGTTTTGTTTTACAGCTCAAAAACATCCCAGCCAAAAACAGTTGATAACAGCCTATGTGTGCATGAACACATAGGATAACATGATGGAGGGTCTATTGACTGTAGGAAAAAACATCTGCAGCAAAAATCAGCAGCTATAAAACAGTTTAAAAACGTCCTGTGTGCATGAGGCCTTAGTGTTTTTATGTTTGTTTTGTAATGCATAAGAATGAATGGGGTTGATTTACTAAAGCTGGAGAGTGCAAAATCTGGTGCAGCTGTGCATGGTAGCCAATCAGCTTCTAACCTCAGCTTGTTCAATTAAGCTTTGACAATAAGAGCCGGTTCACACTGGAGTGGCGCGACTTGCAGGGAAAAGTAAGTCGCCCCGTTCGAGGCTACCTCAGCGCGGCTTGCAAGGAGACTTCTTTACATAGAAGTCAATGCACGTCGCGCTGAGGTCGCTCCGAAAATAGTGCAGGAACCTTTTTCTAAGTCGGAGCGACCTGAGTCGCTCCTATTAGAACGGTTCCATTGAACTGCATGGGGACGACTTGTCAGGCGACTTGATTTACTAAAACGGGAGCATGCAAAATCTGGTGCAGCTCTGCATAGAAACTAATCAGCTTCCAGGTTTTATTGTCAAAGCTTAATTGAACAAGCTGAAGTTAGAAGCTGATTGGCTACCATGCACAGCTGCACCAGATTTTGCACTCTCCAGTTTAATAAATCAACCCCATAGTGTTCAACAAGGCCATTTACATCTGTGTGCTGTATTGGGTTGTTAAATATGAGGCATGTCCAATTTTATATGCATTTTTATACTTTTTCTGGCCCACTGAATTCCATGGAAGCACGTATTGTGCATTTTCAAGCATTTCTTCATGCATTGCAAACTTGTTGTGAGTGAGCATATGGCAGCTTGTCATACCATGGTTACAAGTAAGGATGGGGTCGGGCTTGTTCGGAACTGAACTTCTCCAATGCGCGGCTGCAGCGATCGCGGAAATGTCTCACTGCCTGTGATTAGCGCAGTGCAGGGTTCACTTCCTGGCGGGCTCGGGCGCGTTCAGTTCCGAACAAGCCCGACCCCATCCTTAGTTACAAGTACCTTCCCTGGATACCTGCAATGTGCTCAGCTACAATTCACCTGCCATGTACTCAGCCACCTTGAATGTTGGAACAGTCAATGTAGCAGCTGAAAACAGATGTAAAATCAGCCATGCTTCCTCAACTCTATACACTGAAAATGGGAACACATTCCCTCATGATGTCCTTAAAAGAAAAGCATCCTTGTTGGTAAACAACAAAAATGCACAGTGGATGAAAATACATCTAAAATGTAAAAAAGCAAACTTAAAAAAATGCAACTGCATAGCAGCTGAAACTGAGAGGGCTAGGGTCTAAATGTTTATTTGTATAACTTTAAAACAAAATTCAAAATAAAATTGAGCCAAAACCATTAAAGCAATGTTTATCAGTCAAGACAGTTTGGTTTTTATTACCTCCTCTTGCAGCACTTTCTTTTCACTGTCTAACCCTGCTCTGTCCTTCAGTGCAGATTCCAGGTCTGCTCTCAGACGAGCAATGGTAGAATCTTGCCTCTCTTTCTGCACAGCATTCTTCTGCTTTACAAGTGCAATTTTTTTGTGACATTCTGTGTGTTCAGCGCGTAGAGTCTCTCTGGATGAGTTATATGTTAAATAGGTAAAGTAAAGAATCAATCTAAATGGTGCTGACAGTCATATTGCTTTCACGATCATTTATATAGCATGAATTTCCTAATTTTCAAGCTTGTCATAAGAATTAGGTGGAACTTTGTGGATACATAACTGAAGCATATACATCCAAGTGAAATACTGTTATGAAGTTACACATCACATCACAAAGTGGATATAAAGAATAAACATTTTTTCCCTTGCATGAAGGTAAAAATGTTTTGGTACTAGTATCTCCCCCATCCTTTAAGCCTTTAAGGCAGTCTACGATCTAGCCATAATGGGCATTCAATATATTTGTTGGTCTTGCTACCATATTTTGCTACCATACAATAAAAACAGGTAATCGGTTAACCTATCTTGCCATTTTGAAATCTAACAGAAACAAGGTCAGAAATGTTGGGTGACTCACAGTTCTCTCTCCAAAGCTGTTTGATGACTCTGCAAGATCTGGAGCTCTTCATTCAGACTTTCCTGCACTGTATTTAACATCAACTCTTGTTTCTGCAGCTTTTGTGACATGGTGTCTTGCACCACCTGTAATACATTTTATACATAATTTAATGCAATAGGCATGATGTTATAATAAAGTAGACCTAGTACAAGTTGGAGATGATAACCAGTGGTAAAATATAAACATCACAACAATAAGGATACCCTTGAAGATTTGTATATACCTTAAGATCTTGCTGGTGCTGTGTCTTGAGATGGATATTCTCATTGGTGAGTCTTTCGACAGTAGCAGTAAGCTCGGAGCACTGACTCCCTAGCTGTTGGTTTAAAGACTGTAATACAACAAACCACATATATACATATAAGACATAAAACTCAGAAAGATGATGTGAAAGATTATAAACTCAGGTTATGAATCTGCCTAAGAAAACATTTTTTTTCAAGAAACAAGTACATTATGTCACAGACAAACAGGATAGTGGACTCTGTGCTATCTGCAGATCAAGGGAGAGAGTGAGCCTTAAAAATAGACAAAGTGTAGAGTCCATGTACATGCCAACACATCTTCCCTAGAGCATCTTGCAAGGACTGGTGGGTGTACCGGTTTGCAGCCCTCAGGCAACTGAGCAGATATGAAACCAGACCATGGTACAGAGTCAACAGTCAATTTAAACAAATGGGGACAGGGCAAAACTCAAGGCTGGCAGGAGAAAAGGAAGTCAAAATACAAGGGGAAGTCAATAACCAGGAATGCAGAACCCCAGGGACTAACACAGATTGGAATTTAGGGCTGGGAAATTAACCTATTGTCAAGGCAACAGGTGTTGACCTAAGCACAGCTAGATAGTGAGGATGATTTAGGCCCCTTTCAGATGGGATGGACTCCGCCTGCTCAGCAGGGAATTTGTCCGCTAATCCCCGCTGAGCAGGCGGATGGCTTGTCCAGGCTTATGCAGAGTGGACACAGACACAGCCCGCTGTCCTCTATATGCAGTCAGATGTAAACAGACCGACTGCCCCTTTACACCCGAAGGCCATCTGATCCAACAGACAGTGGGAAGGATCATTTTGGATGTCCATAGGTGTTGGCACCCGCCACTCCATACAGGGCAATGGATGGTCCAATCAGGTCCGCCTAAAAAATTGACAGGCGGACCCGGTCTGTCCACTCGCGTGAAAGGGGCCTTAAAGGCTGAGTGGGGACTGGTGGTGTAGCTAGTATATCAATCAGCAGGTAGGACCCAGCAATGCCTATACCTCTCAGTCCTGTGCAGCAACAAGGTGGTAGAATTATAAGTAGCAGATCAGCTTTGCTGCTAATCTGTGACACATTATTTTACTTTATGTTACCTGGACTTTTTCTGCTGCTCCATGAAGAGTGGCAGAGTCAAGTCTGATTTGAGAAAGTTCAGCCTGTTCTGCTTCAAGTTTTTGTTTGGTAATCTAAAAGAAGAGCAGAGTCAAAACAGCATATTATTAACGCAACAGATCTCCATATGGGTTCCACTCAACCCATGTATATTGTCATCTGCTGAACTGTTATGGTATTTGACAACTGTTTTTTCTCTCAATCCTCTTGTGCTACAATTGATTAATCATACATCACAGGACACAGAGGAGTTAATAGTCATTGCTAAGTAGGTTATGCTACCACCTTCAGATGACTGGGAAAGTGGCTAGAAGCAAAGGCATGAATCCCTGCCCAGGCATAATTCCTCCCAGCTCAACCCACACTCAGTTTTGTGCTAGTGTCTGAAGGTGATAGACTATGAGACCAAGGGTGAGGTTTCTCCTTTCTCGGTTAAGGTGTATTCCAATAGGAGTGATGGTGCTTCCTGGGCCACTCTGCATTAAGCTTCAGTTGTTTAAGTTTGTAAGGCTACTATCTGGCCTTCTCTTCACATGTTTTTGAAGTTCTACCAGGTTGATGTTTTTTGCCAGTTCTGGACAAAGGATCTAGCGATCCTAAAGTCCTAATTTTAACTTTTGTCCGTTTTAAAAAATACTGAAAATGAAAATATAGCACATTTATGGGTAGTTTACACTAGCATTGGTCTCTGAAGAGAGCATTTGCCAGGCAGCGAGGAGGCATTGCATTGCCTTTTCACTGCCTACTTTAAACCCTTAAAACCTGTACAAGTGCTGGAAATGCAGGGTGCTCCCATTCATTAGAATGGGTTGCGGTCAGTGGACAGATAAGCCTGCTGAACATGATGGTAGGGATAATTTTTGCCGCTCCTCAATACGAGGTGGTATGTGTACACCCCCTGGCCGCTGCCTTTGCAGAATAAGAGGGGGCTGGAGTTAGTGTAAACAAGGCCTAAATGTTACAATAGTGTCACAGATAACCTAAAATTAGGCATCCCAAACAAAAAATACTGATCTGTTTCCATATCAGAAGGTATAAACCAATCAAAATGTAACAAAACATATAGTAGAGGATTACTGCCACTATTGTAAATTCAAGTACATCCAATACCCAGATTACTTATAAGTAGTTTTGTACGCATCATAAACTCCTTTTAGTAGAACTACCCTGGAGGCAGTGCCCCAATGTGCTCTAGTGCTGCATAAGAAATTTACAGTAAGGCAGCCCATAGATGAGTCTGTTTTTTTTCATTCAACCAGCAGTATGAGTGAAAAATTAACTCAATTCCCCCATTAGCATACTCAATATGGGTGGAGGAAGCCTCCCTGCTGAGGTGTTGTGTTCTGACAGAGGGGAGACTTCCCCAACATCAGAATACAGATCAGTGATGCAGTCTATAGCCTACAGAGATGACTGAACAGGGAAAATCCGACAGGGCGTGCAAAAGTTTATTGGTAGTTTGACTTCTGTGCAACATCCCTGCCCATACATGGATCAAAATTCATCCAGTTTAGCAGGTAATTTCCATACATGTATGGCCAGCTTAAGTACAAAGTCCTGACTGTACACAGAAGGAAATAGGAGATGTTGGGAATGTTGCCACAACAAGAAAGAAACCATGGCCTGCAACACAAAGCCTTAGCTGACTACATGAAATGGGGCTGAAACATTAATGTGACAAAACATGAAGCAACTCCTTAGTAATGACCTGGGTGAGGTCTAGTACCACTAGATCATTGGGGTTTCTTATGCACGAGCCTGGTAAGAAGAGAGTACAAGAGAATTAAAATGGCCTCTTGGCTCCTGGTACTGCAAAACCCAAGAAAAGCACCAAAATAGGTAGTAGTAGACTGATATCCTAATCACTGCCATAAAAACATTGGGGAAATGTCTGCACCATGACTGAGACGGTCTAGTGAAGAAGACTTTGCTTTCCAACTGGGAGTTTGCATGGCATCTGGCAAAGACATAACAACTGTCATTTGGTAATTTGGTAAGTGGCAATTTGTCATTTGGTAGGTTTATTGGTAAGGGTCATAGATATATGTATTATGGATCTTAAAAATGGCAAAATATATATAGCGTTCTGGTTTGAGCTCATTTTGAGTGCAACGCTAATCTCTGGAAAACTACAGCCTGAAAAATAGCACTTCCTTTAAAGCAGACCTGAGCTGCCATACCCTTGCCTTCAAACGTGTGCAAATGTCAGGAGGTCTGAGGGGAATGCTGTCTTATCTTTACATCTTTGAAAGTGAGACACCAAAAAGAAAGTAATACTGTTGTGAAAGCTAAAGTGGTCAAGTGACAAACTAGCCAAAAAGGCCTGGTTTGAACACAAATTGCATAGGAAATTCACTTGCCCAAGACAACTGTTTGTTTTGCAATGGCTTCTGTAATGTCACAGAACTTCATCTCCACGTACAGGCCACAAGGGCATTTGTCAATGCAAACTGAGTGTAGAAATAAGGGCTATAAATTTACCAGCTTATGCTGGTAAACAAGTCGGGAAAAGAACCTTCAGATTGCATGGGCACACCGTAGATGTATCCCCTAATATAATACAGGGAGATGATCTTTCAGTCCAGTATCCTGTCTCCCAGAGTTGAAACCTACAACCTTAGCATTCTCTGTGTCCTTTTGTAAACCAGTAGGAAATAAATTTATGTGCACAAGGGCAAGCAAACAGTAGAAAAGACACAGCATTGTTGCAATCTACAAAATTTTTTAAATGCACACCAGTTGCACTGTTAAAGATGTGTTATATCAACATGGAATAAGTTAGCAATATCATTGGCAAATTATAATACTTCGTCATGTTTAAGTAGTTTCATGGCTGTATCTCACTTACTTTGACATCTTCCTGCAAATGGCTTAGAAGGGAATCTTTGGCTTCTGAAAAGACAAAAACTACCGTATATTAAGTCTATAATAATACCAACTGAAACACTAACATGCACTTTCATCAAATACAACTAAAATACTGTTTTGATCAAGTTTAGGACGGAAGCATTGCCAGCCCTTAGGCCCCTTGCACATGGGGCATCTAGGTGTAGTGCGCCCCTCTTGGTGTTTAAGTGCGCCTGGGAGGGACAGGTGCAGCATGTGCCACTGCTGCCTGCAGCCTGTCAAATTAAATGTCAGGCTGTGGCTGGACGGGGCTAAACGATGTACCAAGTGGTATTAGCGCTTAGGGCCATATGTGTTCAGGGACTAAGGACAAAGGATGTAATCTCTAGATGCATAGGGGCCGTAAACGTGAACTCCACTTAATACAGCACTCTGATCAGCCACAGCCCCCCCATAGATTTTGGTACTGCAAGTTTTCCCTCCTGGGCACACAAAAGCACCAGGAGGGTTACACTGCACATAGATGGCCATGTGTGCAAGGGGCCTAAGTTATAACTGCAAAACTGTCCTTGCCCCTCAAGGGGTGAATGTTAAACCTAATTTTCGGGTGGTCAGATTTTTAATATGAATGTAGCCAAAGCTGTCCATCCACATAAACCTGATTTTAAACACCAATCTTGAATGAAAACTAGTTTATTAAAACATTTTTGTACTCCCTGTAAAATTTTTTTGAGGGACACGAGAAGTCTTTCACCTTTGAATTATACTGCTGCCTACATGAAGATTAAAAAAAAATTGTGTGTATACCGCACTACTTTTTCCCTGTATATAGCAGCTGGCACTACAACCGACAAGTTGTGAAAATATAAAGAAGAAAACATATGTGCCACGGTAATACATTGTGAATATTACATAAATAGTATAATAAAAATATTTTGATATGAATAAAGTGTCCAAAAATCATTGTGATATACATAGACATTGCTGTCTAAAAAATAGTGAAAAGAGTTCTAGATTGTCTCGTGCTTAAAGTGCAAGGAAAAAAATAAATATGTGAATATTCCAATGGATTCGAAACACTCTTCTCCACACTGCACCCCACCGTGAAGACAGCCACCACCGAAGATGTATAAGGGGGATTACCAGATAAAAGGGACCTATTTAGCTTATACCAAACTAGGTCATACAGGCTTTGGTGTATATACACCCAATGGTTAATATTCCAGACATCTAGGGTCCACTCAGATGACACCAGAAGACCAGGATACCGTCAAGACCAATCAGGAAAATGGAACTGCACTCAAATCGTCCCGATTCCGTGTTAGGAATCCTCACACAGACCATCAGTTATTTTAAGTTCACAATGGAAAGAGATTGAAAACCCAACATAGCGTGATACCGTAAAAACCAAGCAAATATCTTTATTGGTAGGATTAAAAACACTCACATTTTAGTAGAAACAATTGCGCTCATCAAAATTGGTGTCATGTAATGGCATAGGATAGTGGATCCGACGCGTTTCGTCTCACATAGACATCATCAATCTTTCAATCTCTTTCCATTATGAACTTAAAATAGTTGATATTTTTTAGGTCTTGAAAACTTGAAAGGGGATGATAGCTCCAGAGCATACACCTTTAAAAAAGTAATCAATGGCAGATTCTACATATCTGTCCTGAGAGGTTCCTATAAAATCAATGCATTGGCTTGTCAATAGTAAATACATTTATACAAGTAAGAGAAAAACATTCTATTTAGCTGTCTACAGTATTATATCTCTCCTTATGATAATTTCACATAAAAAGAGAAAGCATTTTTTTTTCCAAACAATCCCTTTGTACTATTGTGTGACCTGTACATAGTTTACAGTCTCCAGCACTACTGATCTTAACCAGTTAGCCTCATGCATACTGGATTTTTTTCCACAGCTGTTTTTAGCTGCAGACGGTTTTTTCTACAGTCAATAAACTCTCCAGCATGTTATCCTATGTGTTCATGCACACATAGGCTGTTAGCAACTGTTTTTGGCTGGGGTGTTTTTGAGCTGTAAAAAAAGAAAACGCAAGACCAGTGGGTTCTAAGAGATGTTTTTCAGCTGTAAAAACTCTCTAACGCTGAAAAACGCGCAATTACATACACAGCATTAAGGATGATGGTCAGCAGGCAACATCATTTTGGTGTATAAAAAGCTTTGTGGTTGCAGCATATGTACTTTCCCTGCCGCTGCCTTTCCAGCATAAGGGCCCTTTAAAAAAGAGCTGCTCTGCTTAGCAGGGGATCCATAAGTGGATTCCCCGCTGAACTGGAGCTTATTGGGACTGATTTCAGTGTTTAGACACCTGCACCAGTTCAATCTGTGATCGCATACACCACACGTGGGTGGCCAGTTGTAAATGGAAATGTGTCCGTTTACATCACACTATGTTTGATCTGTCATGTTTAGTGAAGAAAAAAAGAAAAGGACACAGCCCTTTTCCATTTTTTTTCTGGAACTGAACAGACCCAGAGGTAGGCGGATGTAAACAGACAGAGGTCCAGTTACATCCAGACTCCCGTAGACCTACATGAAGGTCTGCCCAAAAAAATTGACCAATGGATCTAAGTGGAAAGCTTGGGCAAATAGTTCCTAAAGGGGAGTGGTTAGGGGCCTTAAAAACACAGTTCAGCCATTTACTGCCCCCCCAAACTCAAATGTAATCAAGCATCTCATGCTTATGATTACCATCATTATTATGATCACAGCACAGCAGCTGGCTCTGCCACTGTGTCACATGGCTGTTAAATGCTGACTTTGTTATGGCTGTACTGTGTTATAATCTGTAACACAAAGTACAGCCAAAAAGTTAACAAAATCAGCACCCAACAGCCATGGGACACAGTGGCAGCGCCATAGAGCAGCTGCTGTGTTTTGATCATCATAGGCACACAGGTGGGAGTTGGAGAGTGTACCTTACTTCCACAGTACTCAGTGTCAGTGTGTGCTGCCACTTGCTTGAGACTGTGCAATGCCACCCGCCATCGGATTAAGCCTGCTTGTGCCATTGTTCTGCCCAAGTGCCAAACTCGGCAGAATTCCAAACCCACGTCACATCCGTTTTTTTAAAGCATTATAACATCCTAATTGTGACTAATTTCTGTTTGGAGAAAACACTGGCAACGGACTATAGTCCATTACCAGGAGATGTTGCTGTGTTAGGAACACAGCGGCTAATGGGGACAATGTTGTCTCCGCCTAGGATTTTCTTGGTTAGTATATGAGCGAAGTATAGGCCTCCACTCATATACCGTGCACCGGACTATAGTACGCTGCTGCTGCTGTTTTTTTAAATCACCTATTGCTGAACATAAACAGAAATTCGTGATGATTAGGACGTTATGATGGTTTAAAGTAACCGGAAGTGACACAGGTTTGGTATTCTGCGGAGTTTGGTATTTGGGCAGCACACCGTCTCAGCCTTCCAAGTCCCCGCCTCACATTAGTCTCTCCCTCTGTCCAAGGAACTTACTAAGGAGGGAGCAGTGTAGAGAAGAATCACTCCGCCAGGGAAGGCAGAGGCAGTGGGTGGCCACGGCCGGAACTATAATATGGGCAGCGCATTGACTTGTCTGCCTGCGCTCCGAAAAAGAAAAAAAAAGTCCTTCCTCCGCTGCCACCTCCTGGGCCCCTATGTTGACCTGACGGGGCCCAGGAAATTGTAATTACCCTCTAATTAGAAAGTAGAGCAGGGTATGGTTTTAAAAAAACTTTTTATTTATTTAGGCAAAAATAACTTTAAAGCTGCCCAGGCCCCCCTGCTGGACTGATAGAGCCGGGGTCCAGTACAACAGGGCCGGTTGCACTGCCTTACTTATCAGCGGCCCTGCTCCTTGGATACAGAGTCCGCAGACCAGTAAATTTCAGCAACCATCACAGCTGAAGCTTAAATATTGGCCATAGATTGATCAAAATGGTTCAGCAGGGGCTCACCGAGTTTCGATCCACCTATGGCCGTTCCCTTTTTGAGAAGTGAATGGTTTGGCTGATTCAGCAGGGACTGTCCAAATTTTGATCCACGTACAGCCCTTCCCTTTTCCTAAGATGTAGATCTAATGATTGACTTCTCTCAAACCAGCTTATTGGAGATTTTTTCTTCAATCAGCGATGCAGCCAATCAGCTGCAGTGCTGATCAGTGTATTCTGACAGCAGAGGAGTCCCCACTGTCAAATACAATAGCACAGCGGGAAGGATTCCTCTATCCACATCACTTTTTTTGATGTTTGTATGGCCAGCCTAAAGCTCCAGCCTACTGCTCCATACAAGTTATCAGTGAAGGATTTACTGCCACCGTATAGAGGTCTCTTAAAGCAGAGGTCCGAGGGGAAAAAAAAAATTAAAAGTCAGCAGCTACACATACAGTAGCTGCTGCCTTTTAATAATAGGACACTTACCTGACCTGGAGCCCAGCGATGTCTGCACCCGCCGCCGATCTTCGGATCGGGGGACGGGTGCAGCCACCTCCATCGCGGGTAAGGGAACCCGGACGTGTAAGCAGTACAGCTTCATGTCGGGCACCTTACTGCGCATGCGCGAGGCTCTGCCACGCTCTGCTATTGGCCAGCTGGCCAGTAGCAGAGCGAGAAGGGAGCCGGGCTGCTGACGTCAGCGGCCGCGGCAGCCGTCCAGAGCTCCCGGATGTGTGGAAAAGGACACCTGTCTAAAGACAGGTGTCCTCTTCCCCCTCCCCCCGATAATAATTTTCCGTCGTCGATGACATACACATCGACGACTGAAAAT